>CM067342.1:49231180-49296180 GCA_034190875.2 Urechis unicinctus
TATATATATATAAACATGATATCCCAGTTCGAATACATGCGCCCAGGCAACACAAAAACCAATGATCGCTATTGATATATTTGCAGCATCCAGTCGGTCATATTACAAAAAGGAGCACTATTAATGGCAGACAACGTACCAAAAACATATATGTATTACGTAAAGGCTAGGTGCTTCATTTAACAGTTTATTTACGCTTTAAGATATTAATTTCATAGGCCGCATGATCAAATGCTATGCTTTATGGCGAATTCGACGTCTTTTATGAGATGGTAGTATTGAAAACCTTTTGATTTAATTTGATATTCTGGGTCAACGTTCACGCTTCTGAAATTTTGGAATGGCATGTTATGTGAGACATGCTTTTCATACACTGTTTACATTTACATGGTTGTAAAAAACATTTTTAAAACCCATTACCAAAGTTTGGATTATGGTTTCGCAGGTTTGCTTTTGAAAGGATGTATTTGTGTACAGTTTGGTGTTTCTGTTGTTACTGCTATCCTGTGATTGCATCACTATGATATATGAATTTTACTGGGACTGCATTCTATTCAATCCGTCCTACATAGCCACATAACAACTGTAGTGTTTGATTAAACAATGCAATATCTGAGCATCAAACTGTTTGCATTACGTAAGGTGCCTGTATGACCAATACACTGGGGCCGTGTGGAGATATCGTGTAGGTTAATGACCCAGTAATGGGGTGGGAGTAAAACCTTTATCAAAATATTGGGAAAAATACTATTTAATTTCCTTGACTTCTCACACGTTTGATATGTACGCATTATTTCACCATGTTGTAAAGAAAGGCTCCACATTGCCAAGATATTCTTTGGGGGAAAAGGCCTGTCCCAAAAACGCCTAGCGAGTGCAAAAACGTATCACCAAGAGCAAAGAAGCACTTGCAAGTAGAGCCGCCAGTACAGGTATGTTAACGTTGTTCTGTTTTATATCTAAAAACTCGCCGGCAGTCTGCTATTTCAAGGTCATCTTGTTTTTGTCAATGACATTGCCACAGAAACACAGCCGGTATCCCAACAAAATGGGAATTACTGAAAGACAAAATGTTATACATAATTTCTTGGTTAACTTTTCATTTGAATAAGCATCCATGAGTTTCTGTAATGAAGTTACATTGTGACCCTGAAACAAAGCAAATACCCTAAGGCAGTGATGTTCAACTTTTGTACAATTAAGGCAAAGCTTGTCTTATGAATACTCTTAGCAGTGACTATAGATACGAAATCTTCTATGGTCAGTATGTGCTTGATTTGTGAAATGTTTTCTAAATAATCTGTCGTACATTTATACTATCAATAAACGATAATGGTTTTTAATTTTCAGCTATGTATAGGAGAAGTCTATGGGCTACTCCAGATATCCAACAACCTTCTCACAGTGGATTGATGATGGCAAACGACGACCTCCCAATTGTCTGGATGACCCTTTCATCTGCACCAGATAGTGTCATGGAGCTGCTACTGTTCTAGGACTTGCAAGAATAACATATGTAGCAACGCTAGTACATGCACATATTTTAAGAATAACGTTCTGTGTACAAAACTTTGTAAGTAAGAACTATAGCAATGTTACAGGACACCTTGACCCAGCAGTTGATGATGAGGATAATGACGATGAGGATTCTGATCTTGAAGAAGAATAACCTTTTTGAGATGTATGTTTGCGGGTACACCATGTCAAACTTTGTACATACCTATTTCTCTCAAGCTGAGGTTATTGGGAAAATGCGAACATTATTGTAAATCCCTTTGAGGGAATATTTAGTTCTATTTCCTTCATTATGTTTCCATTTAATGCTACTGCATGGGGCACAGTTATATCACTATATTTTGATTTTGTTTCAGTTACCGCATTAATCAAATTTAAGTATAGAACAGGGAGATCTGTCATTTCTGAGTTGACTATTTACAAGAATTCAAGGCATGTATTGTCAAAAAAAATCAACTGCATGTTGCATTTAATTGGTGCATCTTCTGCATTTATTGAAGGAAATTTATCGATTTTTTTCTTTATTGCTTTGCTATTTTCTACTATGATAAATAAACATTGCTTACAGAATAAAATTCCAATTACTTTATCAGAGTCTTTGTTATGATAACACTTCTCAAACTGTTCTGAAGTTAGAAAATGTTTTTGAACGTACAGTTGATGTCAACTGACACTTTAACGCAGTGGTTCTCGCAAATGTGCAACATTTGCGACTGTGAAAAAAACGTGTTCCTAGGAAGGGTTTTGGGTCCCATTTTATCAACTTTTGACCCCTACCCCAGATGGTAGTCAAGGAACTGAATAACGGAAGCGAATTTAACCCCATGGTCCATTGTTTACAATCAGATCCATGTATTTGTGCTTATTTGTACGGCTGTGTTACAGCAAAGACAGTTATTTGAATCTATCGCACATTGAATGAAAGCATAAAAATATAAAGTTGTAATTGTGATTGCCGAATATTCAGTCGCACTTCCACCGCAGGGTATAAATAATTGCAGTTCACGACTGGTGTTAGAATGTATCGTTCCTGAAAACGACTGGCGCTAACATAATTTATCAAGACACTTAACACCATCGGTTATATTGTATTTATCGCAAACAGAAAAAGCAGCGTTCCATGGGTGTTTCATGTGATCATCTAGATTCTATGCATTTAATCATCTAGCAAATCTGGATATCCAAAGGGCATCTAGGTTTTGAATCAGCAGAGACTACCTAATACCCCCAATTTGCAAGATCTAAATAGATACCTATTAGGCAGCACCATAATGTTTGACATAAAAACACGCAACTATGAACAAATACTCTAATATTGTGTAAAAATAAACAAAGTATGAAAGTGTTTATCATAGTCACGTTGATAATGCCATTTAGCCCATGTTGACAATTTTACTCGTTGGTCCTGCCGAAGAACTCTTCTAGTCACATTAACCAAGCATAATTAGTATTTGATGTGCCAAGACGCGCTGACAACAAACACGTGGGTTTTAAATCAATTAAAAAAAAAAAATGCTCAGAACCTACAGCAGTGGCAGACTGCCTTGCGGCCATCCTTGGTACGCCAGGCTGATGAGCTGCTGGCTCTGGATTTTTGTAAACCTAGTAGGTGGCGGCGTGCTGTGCATTCTCGTACATACGCGTACTAGCACCTGCCTGATCCCAGGTGTGGATCGATCAGCACCACTTCTAATTACCAACTCAAGTCAAGGAAACCATATAACATATCAACAACAAGCACAAATGGCAACATGCTTGCTAACGCATTTCCTTCCGTCAGCATTTGTATCTAACCTTATATTTTCCTATGTTATGCTCTGCAAAAAAACGTTGCCGTCGGGATACATCTCCAATGCTTGATTTCAGCCCAAGATATTCTGCCATTCTGGTTTTCGACATTTGCTTGGCCAGAGTAGTAGCAAGGTTTGGTCGCTGGCATTGCAGATATACGTATTCGCTATAAATGCTCCCCTTTTTTCCGGGAGCGTTTTTCTGTATTCCGGTTTCCAAAATAACCCTCAGAAAGTGAACATCATGCTAGAATTGTTGTGTAACGCTTCTAGCTTATTTGCTATCACTAGTGTGTCAAGCAGTGCTGCTAGAAATCGGACCATGGCAATGAAGCGCACTTGACGTAATAGTAATGAGATGTATTTTTCAATGTTGTTAGGGATACAGTTACAGCTTACAATCACTTTATTTATGGCTGGCATCATTCTGTGATATTCTTACCTTTGTGACTGACATTAAGCGTGGTAGTTGTGTTCCCTGTAGCCGGTGCATGCGTTGGTTTTCGCGGGCGATCCTTGAACTGAGCTATTTTGACTCTTCTCTCTTTTCTTCGTAGGTCAACCAGTACGTTTTCTGTCTGTCCCTTTATATGCAACTGGACATTTTATTCGAGTGTCCCACCTAACGGCCATGTGCCAATACCAGCATGGTCACGATTGTCTTGAAGCTGTCGATGCTAGTGCCGTTTTATATGTTTGCTTGCAATCGTATCTATTGTTTTCATAAACAACTCTAGCGCTCTTAAGTGGGCGTCTTCAATCCGTTTGAGGAGGGGCAGGCGCTTCAATCAAACCACTCACATGCATTTGGCTGGTAGGGATGTTAGTCAATAATATACCTGTGCCTCCGTTGCGCACACCACTGGCGTTTGTCTAACCGAGTAGTGGTTAGCTAGTGTGGATTCTTCAATACATCATTTTGCTTCCATTGGCCCCGTTTCATACCATGTGGAAGTGAAGATGATGAAAAGTGGTTTAGATTCCGAAAGTGTTTCAGGAAACTGTTCTACCTACTGCTGGATTTAGTGTGCGTCTCCATAAAGGGGCTCATTTAGAGGGCTCAAAGCAAAACGTCTACATAAATATCTAATGCGAGCATTCGAGATTTAATATATTAAATGTACATATGCATTATTGCACAATTTATCCAAGGAAGGAGCCATATTGGCTATATCAATAATAATTTTGTGCATCAACGTTGGCTATGTTATATGATTCTTTCACGAATTTGCACAATATCGATCATGTAAGTGTGCCTATGATTCAATTTAGGACATGATTCAGTGAATTACTATTTTTATGCAAGATATTATTATCACCTGTACATACATGCATATTCATAGCTACTTTTCGCTAGTAGCTGACAGCATTTGATCGGAAAGAGGCCAATGCAGAAGCTGGGATTCAATTGATGGCAACAGTGAATCGGTGCTGCACGATCAATCACCAAATTCTGTTCGCCGAGGATTATTCCGATTTAATGCGACTTCCATGGAAGTTACGTCTAGGAACCAAAGTGCAACAGCTTTTGTGAACAATAGTGTGGCATTACCTTAAGACCACTTACAGATAAAGTCAAAGTACACTTATGCTTTTCGTCCAATTATATGAATACTGGAAACCTCACGTGGTTTGCTGACCTTGCAGATGCGGCTTATGCAAATATATCGGTGATTCTACCAATCTCTCAACCTTATAATAATCAAAGTGTCAAGATGTATGGAAACACGGAGTATAAATCATCGGTGTTGACGAGGGTGTGTTGGCTCCAAACATTTATAAAGTCTGTATATTTGCAGCAGCTAAAAGAACAGTGACATGAGAGGCGGAATATTGGAATCCAAGGAGACGCAGCGCGTGACAAAGACTAATCAGAATGCATTCTGACACGCCTTGGCTTTGTACAGGCAAGCCATGTACCAGATGATGTCGAGGCAATATATCATTGAAAACAGTATGATGCACGAAATGCATGTTTGGTGTAGATATGCTGCTGTACATGCATGACATCGCAGTGCTCGCTTTCAAGCCATTTATAATCAATTTATAATCTTAACCAGTCTAATCCAGCAGAGGGCTGAGCGAGGCCAACAGATCCTTGCGAAGCAGATATAACCGGTTGTTTGAAAGCGTTGATGAAATATGGCATTATATATCCGTAAGGAACAAATTTTGGAAGATACAGCCAATTAATACCTGTATCATAAAACCTCAACAGTCAAGCGGCAAATGAATTAATTACCCCATGAATCATTCAAGCTCCATTTCCCCGACCAATGCGGGCCCATGAAGACATCAAAGTAACAACACCACATGCAGGTTATGAGGTAGATACGTGCAGCTGCAAATCCAGGTTAGGCTATACCAAAATGAATGTGACCATTTGGCATAATTGTAAGCGGTAATCGGTCAAAATTCCTGGCGTTTGAATCCGTTCAATTAAACTCGATAATTCAGGACCAATATTATTACTGCCAAATATAAGCTCTTTGAGATGATGATTTCAATTTTGCGCACAAAGTCTAACTGTTGAGTAATCATGCGTTAGTACTAGAATATAACCTGCTGTAGGCGCAGTCGCAGAATTGAGAGAAACGACTCCATGTGCCAATTATCCACTGAAGTCAAGCTCTGCACAGCAGTTTCTGTTATTTACAGTGTACATTGAACCGGCGCTATATGGTTACGATCTGGTGCAGTGGAGATATATCTCGTTAGAGAAGGGAGGTGTAGAAGACCAAACAAACAGAATGCTTGATTGATTTAAAGATGACCTGATGCACCGATTTGGTTATAAAATACTATCATGTTACATCTCAACCTCCTGTATTATCCGCAATAAATGCTCCTTGCGAACGAGTGTAAGTTCCGCACACTAATAAGCATACACGACAAGAAATCAAACACTCGAAAGTAGAGGCTAAATAAAAAGCACACTTGTTTCGCCAGCAATTTTATATGAGTAAGATTGTTTGATATATAAGCTAAAGACAACGATTGTAGGCTAAGTCCTTTAACAAGGCGTCTTTCAATATTCAAATGGCATGCTGCTATATTGAATTAAGTTCCATGCAGCAAATGATCTTGTACTATGAGATAGCGATCTCGGGCAGCGCGTGTTGTGAAAGTTACAAACAGCGGTAGAAAATATCAACCGGAACTGTCAACAAAGAAAATGGCGATACAAAAACAAAGACCGGAATTCTCCCAGGACATACTTTCCATAACTTCCCCATACAATATATGAGGTAAGCCCATATTGTACTCGAAGTTATACGCATATATCTGAATAAGCTGCAATGCACATGAAGTCCGGTCCTGAACACATGACATAATCATAATTGTCCTGACCATCAGTCTTATGATGATCCTATGCATGCGTGTAAGGAGCTGCATTATCATGGGTTTATGGTACTCACAAAGAGTTTAATAATGAAACCTTGCGTTTATAACTACTTGCTTCATTTGACTTGCAGGCTAATGATTTTATGGCCATTAACGACCCTCGGTTCACCCTCACAGTCACATTTTTTGTTCAGGGCGCTAATTGAATCAGCGCGTGTCCACCAGACTGCTTGTATCAGCTTTCTTTTGTTGTTGATTGTTAATCCTCCTCCAACACGCCGAGACGAACGTCCTGGTCGAGGTCTGTTTTTACCTCGTCGTGCCAGAGAATGGCCACAGGGATGGGAGTGTGATTGGCAATCCGTGTCAGATTCTCATCCAATCTGATCACCACTGCTCTGAGAATACGAATTAACTTGTTGATCGCGGCTTTGTCATGGATACTGGTATCGCCACATTATGTGGAAAGTGTGGCAACTTCGCCATCAACCGCAAACTGTGGAAGCTGTCTGCAAACTGTCGCCGGCTACACGTGTTTTTTGTTTACATTTTACTGTACTGATGTCGTTTCAACTTTTGCGACCCCCACGGTAAGAAGTCACATTTGAAATTCGAACCCATGAACATTGGTTTTCCGTGAAGACCACTCCACCAGCTGAGCTACTGAGGCCGTTGTTTTAAATTCGCAGACACTTTCGGATATATAGTTTAAGGGCATGTTATATTCCCCCCTTTTCCGATCATGTCACTTCTACTGTGACTCTAAAATTCACCCTAAGGCTCATTTGTCATGTGTAAAGGGTATTTGTATTTGTACACCTCTCTCCCGCCAACACCGGCGACGCCAGCATCACATAACAAAGCCAGCCACTGTACCCTAAATTGAACGGCCCATATAAACCCCTCATCCCACCCCGCCCCTCCATGCTCAACATCTATACTGCCCGTTACACGATATTTAACATGGAGGTTGCGCATCATTATTGCATTTCAGTAAAAGTGTCATGAAATCATTGTTTACCGATAGCACTGGTCGATGTAATTAAATCAACACGATTAAACCATTTAAATCGTAATTTTATGAAGCAACTCAGCAGAAATATGACTATGAGAAGATAGCTTGATAGTTCGGTCGTCCTTATGCGGATATTTTACTACAAAATACAGCGGTCGTCTTAAGCTTGTAGATATACAACAGCAACCAGCGGTCGTCGTATGCTTGGATATTTGCGATGTTGGTTTTAGGGCGACCCACCAAAAGTCGTATATCTCCCAATATTTCACAGCAACTACTAATATTCGACAAAAGGTGTTAAATAGCGTCCAATAATGCATTTGTGTATTTGTTTTTAATTGTTAATTAAGAGATATATCACCAGTCGCCCTAATGCGGTTTATATGAAGCGGTCGCCCTACACCGGGAAAAAGAGTTATATATAGAGATATATATATATAGATATATATATATAGATAGATAGAGAGAGATAGAGAGAGATATATGAGATCTATATATATATATATAGAGAGATATAGAGAGCTATATAGTCCTATATAGGATATATAGATAGATCTATAGAGATCAACAAGCGGTATATCGTATGCTTGGATATTTGCGATGTACATGGCATATTTAGGGCGACCGATTTATATATATAAATATATCGTATATCTATGTATATATATTTATATTAATACACATTTACTCTAATTTATATATTAGTTTTCTATAACAATATATATGTTTAGGAATATCACTACGTGTATATATATATATGTGTATATGTATAAATGTATATGCATACACAAATTTATGCATATATTACTCGTATCCTCTTACTCACCCACCTTAATGATTTATATATATATATTGATATATATATATATATATATAATTTACATATATATATATCTAAATATAAATATATATATACATATATATATATATAGATAGAATATATATATAAATGCATATTTATATGTATATATTTATATATTTGTGTATATATATATATTGATAAACTAGTTTAATATTATCTGAAAATAACAGGCTATTTGTTTTAGTGTATCTTGCCATGTTGTTTGGCACTGAATAGTTCCTACTTGAAATCGCATTAATGTAGCTTGAAAAGGCATGCTTGTCCATAAGCCCCCTGATACTTTTCAGGAACACATTCATTACATCTATCACAGAATGTTCGATTTGTGCTAGCTTGTACTACCTCGTAAGATAAACAAACGATGTTGGAACTTGGGAGTCGAAAGACGAGCACAGAGTCGAGGTGAATAGTGTAATGTTAACTTCAGTGAGCAATATATAACGCAGGCTAGGCATTGTTGATGAGATATACCGCATCTGACATTATATGTCAATTGTCAGAGCATCTTTTTATAGTAGACCTCAGGCAACATAAATGTTTCTACCATACACTATTTGATTTTGGTCGCACGTTTCTGGTCAATCAAATGATGAGAAAACTATTCTTAGATATAAATTGGGAGACATTGGAACTCAATATCCGAGAAATTCCATAACATGATAAACGCTACCAAACCCAGTTCCCATGGTTTGCGTCACTTTTAAAGTACTGGTACTAATTGGGGCCTTTTCCAGCATCACAATCATCCTTATTCATCACCGTTGCAATATAACCTCAGTGTAACTTTCAACACCTATATTTCCATTACCATAACCCTCATAAACCGTCATTCTAAATCACACGATGTACGCGTCGCAGTACGTGCCTATGCCATAACGTTATTATGCACACATCAAATGTATGAATACTACCTTTTCATATATGTATATCTGTATGTATGTATGTATGTATGTATGTATGTATGTATGTATGTATGTATGTATGTATGTATGTATGTATGGTATGTATGTATGTATGTATGTATATGTATGTATGTATGTATGTATGTATGTATGTATGTATGTATGTATGTATGTATGTATGTATGTATGTATGTATGTATGTATGTATGTATGTATGTATGTATGTATGTATGTATGTATGTATGTATATGTATGTATATATGTATGTATGTATGTATGTATGTATGTATGTATATGTATGTATGTATGTATGTAAACATGTATGCATGTATGCATTTATGTATGTATGTATGCATGTATGTATGTATGTATGTACGTATGTATGTATGTATGTATATATCATGTATGTATGCATATATAAATTTATATATATATATAAGTATATATATATGTATAATATATACATGTATATATATATATACATATATATATGTTTATGTAACTACATATATATTTATATATGATTATATTACATATATATAATAATATATTTATCTATAGAAATATATATTTATATATATATATATATGTATATATATACGCGATATATATACGCGATATATATATATATATATATATGCGATATATATATATATATATATATTTATAAATACATATATCTATATTAATGTATATATATATGTATATATATATATATATATATATATATATATATATATATATATATATCGCATATATATATATATATATATATTTAAATATGTACATGCGATATACTATGCAACTATATATGAAAGGTAAATATATCCCAGAGGGTCAGTTGACTATATGCCGCTTTGCCAAATGTTATGCGATACTATTACACGAGGTGATTTGCATATGACTTTATGACTGAAAACTATGATTATGGGAATTACTTACATGAATCGGTAATGTCGTCGGTACTAAAACCTTTATCCCACGAGGGTCATGAAGTATCTGAATTATCCAAGTAGCTACTTAAAATTGTATAGTTTGTGCTTAATTTTTGCCAAAGGTGCACCTTTCCGCTGCCAAAAAAGGGTTCTAAACTGATACATAGTGATAGAACCGGAACAGAAATCGGGGACTATTACTATTGCCATACACATTGGTTTATAAGGTGATTAGTAGCATATGACTTTTATGACTTGAGTCTTTTCACTATATCTATATCTATATATATCTATATCTCTATATATCTCTATGATATATATATATATCTATATATAGTTGCTGGGAATTACATTACAGTGAAGTAGTACCGTAGAACTTGGAAAGCCGCGTTGCTTTTATATTAAACACAGCCGTAGCCAACCTATTTTTCCTTTGCAATCTCTTAAGTCCAATTTTCGCGCATCATTATGCTCAATCATTGCTATAGTGTCAAGCGCATGTGCCCCAATTCATCGTTGCCGTCTGCACCGCCTTGATCAACTCATGGTATGTAAATGCATGAACCCTATGCTTCCTCCATGATCACGCGCTGCTGATGTCAATAATCTATCACCGGATGAATGATAATGTACTAATAATCAATGCTCTATGGTCGGAAGGATTCGTAAGCCGTTATACATAAAAAATGCAGCTAACAAGAGCTATTTACATTTCATTATTGAAAACGAGATATCTGAAACTCCAGCTGTGTTTTCACTTTCCCTTGGCCTACTTAAACTGATGTTTTCTTTGGCACCTAATCGAGTTCGTCGATTTAACCAGACAGTTGCCACTAGCGGACACACAAGAACTTTTGCTGCTGTAACCCAGTTATAACATAAGCAATTGGTACATACTCTCTGGCAGCCATTGGCCAACTCGCAAAATTACGACTCAATCAAATTTAACGTTAGTATTAGAAGTCAAGCAAAATGCTGATTCAATATTCTAATCATGATTGGCTTCACAAGTAACTCATATCAGTTCGCGCTGAAAATACTACTAATCTAAGTAGATAAGCACGAACTGAAAGGCCGCCTTTAGTAGCCTTAAATAGCCTTACATGTTCTTTAAGATACATTACGTACCTTAAGTCATGATATTTAGATTTAATGAAGTTTTCTATTATTGAGGCCATTAGTGTTTTATCCTCTAATAGCGACCACACAATACTATCGCATCATACACGACTTGCGAGGCACCCACCGCACTCGTAATATGCATGATCTTTTCAATATAATAATTCCAAACGTCCTTAACTGTTTTAATTAATCACCTTTGATATATCTTTAGATTTGTGTCGAATTGTTTTCTCAGGCAGTTGGCCATAACTGTTAAAAATAGAATTTACGCATAATATATATTTAGAAACGAAGAAGAGATATATTTACTGCTACTGAATAGATGGCAATTATCTGTATATAATAGACAATTTTGATGGCGACGAGACTGCAACAAAAACGCTTTATAGAGTGAATTAATGCTTTTGTAATCCTGTGTGTGGGTTGCAGAGGTGTGAATTGACCTAATACTTAAGTAATAACATTGCCATACGGTGTTTGTGTAAAAAAACACCTGATTGTAATTACCGATGTAGCAGGTCTCTTTGGCATTTGTACAAGATATTATTGCATGTCAAATATATGAAATGACAGGACGGAAAATCAATGCTGCTAACACAGACAAACTCTTGAATGGTTATGGTGATCAATAAACGTTGCAAGGGTAGGGATTTCAGTAATATATCACTATAATAGGGCTCTTCTATACAATATATCCATTCACAATTATACGAGATGATGATCGCAAGTTAACATGGAATCATGTGATCAAAAGCGGCCTAGAAAGTTCGATGATATCCATTTAGTACGAGTTAGTTATCGCATGGTTACGAGTGTGTTATGGGAAAAGCAGCGTCCTCGGGTACAATCCCATATCACACACGTGACCGTGCGATAACTATCACTGTTAAAGGTCCGTTGTCATATTTGCAACGCAGCCAGGCCATCAAGTCGAAAACAGTATTTGTATGTTTAACAACGCTATGCTCTGTTGGAATTTCTCATTGTTCTATAAAAATACAACAGGCACTCCCAAGTTTATGAGATAGATCCAGGATAAACTAGCTTCGGTATGATATTTCAACATCAGAAGGAACAGAATAACAACATTGTTGGTATTGACTTTAGGATTTGAAGCTTTATATATATATCGTTTTGTTCATATTTGGATATTACAGATTTGTATTAGGCGATTTAAATTATTAACTACAACATTCAGATTAGCAATGTTTGCCATCAGAGAGAGCTTAATTACCTCTGGTAGACTTTCCTCATACCGAAGCGATATATATAATGCCATCACTAATGGTCAAGCAAGTATACCTGGAAAGACCAGAGAACGTACCTTAAGCTTGTATTTCAATTATAATCTGTCAAAATAACATGACGGAAACGTGATCTAAGTTTATTTTTTATCACCTCAAACAGTCACTAACGTCTGATAACTATAAACTTATTAATGAATAAATCATTCACGTGATTATTTTCAAGGTATCCATTAAAGAATCAAAGAGTCTGGGTTTTGAAGCGTAATTGTACCCATCTATCATTGTTTTGAAAAGCTGTTGACATTTAAGTTCCTGTTGTTGCTATTAAGATAATGAATGTAAAGTGGGTGGCATCTGCGACACCACTGTCTGTATGTTATGACGCACAGACAGTATGAACACGTGTCATTGTGCAGGGTGGTGCGCTGAAATAGAATGCTAAGAATAATTTACCCCGCATGTTCCCTTGCATGTGTGAACGTAAACAACCAGAGTAATCTGCATTGATCGTCTCTGTCTCTGTTTTTGTTGGACCCACATCCCAGATGAATCTAACGACCGAGATCTGGTATCTCATAAATGCTATTAGCTGATTTTCGTGGAGGCCTTATATTACGAGTTTTTGTTTCATGAGATATATGGGATGCAGTTAGTTCGGCTTTACTTGCAATGATTTTTGTTTGAATTAAAGCTTGTTCATAGTGATATGTTGTACTATCATGCTGTTCCTAAAGCTCTTAATTCTGCATTTGACCTGAATAAATATATATATATATATATATATATATATATATATATATATATATATATATATATATATATATATATATATATATATATATATATATATATATATATATATATATATATTTTGCTATTATTTATCATGTACATTTTTGCTATCATTTATCATCAATTATTATTCGGCATATTTTAATTGATACAATGAAAACGTTTTATGCGAATACAAGTCTTTTTGTCACTTTTTATTCCTGATATACGGTCCTCGAAAGGTCGTCCACTAATTTATACGTATAAATCCAACCTTCGTGCCCATATACATTTTCTAATAATCAAAATCAGGACACCAGCAATTTCAACGTAATTACTTGAAGTCAAGCAAAATACTGATTCACTATTATTGTCATAATTGGCTTCATCAGTTACTGAATATCATC
Organism: Urechis unicinctus; assembly: GCA_034190875.2. Taxonomy (NCBI): domain Eukaryota; kingdom Metazoa; phylum Annelida; class Polychaeta; order Xenopneusta; family Urechidae; genus Urechis; species Urechis unicinctus. The sequence goes on from CM067342.1 coordinate 49,245,092, forward strand.
AGAATACATGCTAGTTATCCTTGACAATAACACTCATCTAAGGAGATAAGCACGAGCTGATATGCAGCCTTTAGTTGCATACTTAAGCGGATATTTTATTTGGCACCTAATCGAATTCGTCGACTGAAATAGTTTTATGCGAATACAAATCTTTTTGTCACTTTTTATTCCTGATATATGGTCCTCGAAAGGTCGTCCACTAATTTATACGTATAAATCCAACCTTTCCTGCCTATATACATTTTCTAATGTTTGCGCAACACGGAAATCTTTAGATCATTATCAGTCATCATGGGTTAGAAACATAATATTTATTGTAGATGTGATCATTTTAAACCATCGGTAGCATTTCACTATCTAATTCAATATTTTAGATAAAGTTTTTGGTAATAAATTATTTAAAAAAATCAAATATCTTGTTCTTTCAAAGAAACATATCCAACATACATGATTAAACATTATTCCGGCATTTTGGGTATATATTGTTGTATGGAAGATATTGAGGTTTGCGGATTATGTCAACGAATGGTTAGTTGTTTACATTTTATTTCGCTATTGTATTCAAAATCCAAAGAAATTTCCCGTGAAGAAATATCTTTGTACGTTACTAACATTAGACTATTCGAATGGTCAAACCGAAATATTTACAATTATTTTTATAGAAAATGTGCGTTGACTTTATGTGGACATACTGGTATATCTTTTCGTGTACCCAAGTCAGCGAAAGGTTGACGTTTGTCCACTAAAGGTCGCGTTCGTGCAAATATATATATATATATATATATATATATATATATATATATATATATATATATATATATATATATAGATATATATATATATATATATATATGCATATATATATATATATATATATATATATATATATATATATATATATATATATATATATATATGTATATATATATATATGCATATATATATATATATATATATACATATGTATATATATATATATATATATATATATATATATATATATATATATATATTTATATATTTATATACATATGTACATATATATACGCATATATTTACATATATTTATATATATATATATTACAAAATATATATATATAAATATATATATATATATTTATATAAATATGTATATATGTATATATATGTGTGTATTTATATATGTATATATATTTATAAATATATATATACAAATTATATATATGTAAAATATATATATATCTATATATAAAAAGATATACATATATATGTGTACATATATATTATATATATATATATACCTTTATATATATATATATTTAGAAAAATATATATGTATATAAACATGAATATATATAGGTGCACATATGCATATATATATACATAAATATATAAAACGTTTATATTAATATACATATATATATATATATATATATATATATATATATATATATATAGATATATATATATATATATATATATATATATATATATATATATATATATATATATATATATATATATATATTCAAATATACTGATGAAATCATTTTGTTTCCGTCCGATTGCCTAGGACTATGTTTGCGGCCGTTTTGTATTTGAACCGTCTTCTCCTTGATCATGATAACTGTCTATTAGCTCGTCCAGTGGGTGCAGACCTTCTTGTGATGCATCGGAATCCTTTTAAAGTTCTGAAAATTAGACTGATTGCCATACATGCCAGACAGTGGATGCTATTAATCACTATTTTTTTATCATTATCCTAGCTTTAACGTGCCTTTTTAATTCAATATCTTTGTTCACACGCTCATTCTGCAGCTAATCCCTCGAAAGGGTTGTACTGAGCATACATTGCATACATACTTTCTATCAAATTACAATTCTGCGTAGATATCGTGCGCGACTGCAACGATGCTACACAATGTAAATATATATATATTTATGTATATATATATATCTATATAAATATATAAATATATACACATATATATATCTATAAATATATATATATATATATATATATATATATATATATATATATATATATATATATATGCATATATATATATATACATATATATAACAGCTGCATCTAAAGCCACTAAAACCACTTCTTGCATCAGCGTAATCGGTATCGTCTGAGACCAGATTGATTCTTGCAGGCTGGATGTGATATGTATTGCCTTTCCGATAACCGCGAGCCCTCTACTGGCTTATTGTATGACAGCAGATGGCACGCAGGTCTCAGACCCGCAATACCGTGCTTGTACAAACCTTGCAGTTGACATAAAGCGGATTATATTTCCTTTATAAAGAAGGCGAAGTAATATAGTTACAACAATATGCATTCAACTACTAGTCACACAAGATACTATAAATATTAAAATATCAATAAACCTGGTTATAAGTCAAACTGATCAAGCCGAACAAATAATTTTGGCGCAACATGAACGATGTGTAATGCTTCAGCTGACATGATTCATGACCAAGCACGCATATTATCTAAATGTATGTTAATAAAGAATTTTACATAATTGTGGATTAATTCGATAGCATGGTCCTGCTGTTAATAATTATCACCATTCGAAATGTGAGTTAAGAAACACCAATTGTAGAGCGTGCAATCAATAATGTTTGCATGGCATAGAACAAGGTTTATGAATATCGCTTCTTAAAAAATGATCGCTTCGCATTTTTGCAGAAACAAGTTAATAAATGCAATGGAAAATGCTTCACAATTTGTGTCTCCTGTTATGGTTGTTATTAAAAACATTTATAACAATAACCACAAGAGCAATATCTCGAAATGAGGCATATATAGTGCAGTTCATTTAGATGGCATGCTGGTTGATTTATATCAACGTCTTTGGCTTTCTAGTTTTTGACAATTTAGCAAAGGTTAGTTTGAGCGTAAAACTAAAGCACGTCGACTATAACCTGAAATGCTGGGAGGATGCTACAAGACAAACAGCGCTTGAGATAAGTGGCAGGAAGTATGCTGCCGGAGGATGACGATTCTATTACGCATTATATTACGACATAGCAAAGGTTGATTGCGCCGACATCCGTGTATACAGTTAATCAATGGGAAATTACATTAAGTAGATGCACTGTATTATATGCAGAAAAGATATAGCTGCATGGTCCAAATAAATGATAAGTATATGAAAAGGACTTTTCTCTTATCGGACAATTGCTCATCTATCACCTAATCAATGAGTATGCTTATGATGTAAGAGACATATGTGTCAACCTGCTCTGATGATCTAATCTGCCAAAAGTGAAAATACAACGCTCAAATAAGCATACTATGAGTATTTTATCAAAGCACTGCAGGTAATAGCATATTCTTCACTACAAAACTTATGTTCATATGTTTTGATATCAATGCCCAACCCTATTTGAGAAACCACAGCGATAACAGAATATTGCAAGTGTTATCGTTACATTCAATCACAATCCACAATGCAATAGCGCATTGGTTCTTTCTCTTTTGCCATCATACCATGGACATTTTATTGTAGCACTGTATGCTTGTTAGGTAATAGCATAATCCCCACTACAATACGTGGGTTCACGCGTATTTATATAATTGTCCAACCCTAGTAGTGAAACCACAGCGCATTGGTTCCATCGCACTTGCCACTTTTGGCCACTAAGCAGCTTTACAAAATAATGGTTGCGTTTTACTCCCACCCGCAAACACAAAAAACCTAATCTTATGAGAAAGGCTGTCTGAACTGACTTAAATATATTGACACAATTATTGCTTTTTAACGATTGCTGTTTCTTATTATGCTAAAATTTGTAGTCAGGGCTGATTTCTGTTACTGCGCTATCAAATTATTGCACTTTGTTTTATTGCAAAGATACGTTCAAAAGAGGTTAGCTTCCCTAAGTAGGATTCCTTGATTGTTGGTATGTAAGGATTGAAAACCATCTGTCTAACAGAAAAGTCATGTTGTTGCAATTGTGAAGATTTGTAAACTACAAGCAAGTGCTTTCGGGTAATTAATCTGCTTTCAATAAGCGCGTGGTTATATTGTCCGCAAGCATTGGTCCAAGGACAAACCTTCGTCTCTATGTAATCAAATCTCAACCGCAAGTATTTTTGGTAGAAATGCATGTTTGTATGTATGTATGTATGTATGTATGTATGTATGTATGTATGTATGTATGTATGTATGTATGTATGTACATCGTAAATGTATTGTATGTATGTATAGCTATGTATGTATGTATGTATGTATGTATGTATGATGATGATGATGTATGTATGTATGATGATGTATGATGTATGTATGATGTATGTATGATGATGATGTATGATGATGATGATGTATGATGTATGATGTATGATGATGTATGTATGTATGATGTATGATGATGATGTATGTATGTATGTATGTATGTATGTGTTGATGATGTATGGATGGATGTATGGATGTATGATGATGTAATGGTGTTATTGGTGTATACGCCAAACGTACGCGGACCTGCACTACTACGCACGACATGTAATATTGGATGAATGATGAACTGATTAAATGATGAATATGATAACAATCGTATTTGATGATTTCAGGCGATGAGGTCATATGAAAATGTAAGATTGCCATAGATAATTGGCACTTATTTTCAGGCGATGTCATATGCTAAGATTGCCATTTTGGCACTTAATTCCAGTTACGTGATATTTGCATGTATTGCTTTTGATAATGCAAGGTATATTTGATACCGCTCTTAAGTAGCGAACGTACCGCTTTCGTGTTGATAAATATCTGCTCTATAGACGAAAATAACTCCCCTTTACAATGCATATCCCTGCTCTAACATAGCTTCGCAAACAATATTATTTCAAGGCAACCACCCTCAATAGTTAGCATCAAACAGTTTGATCGTATTTAGTGTAGTTAAATGTTGTCCCTTTGTCATTTGAAGTGCTAGACATATTGGCAAAGCCAACGGGCGCTGTTGCACTGTTTGCCTCATAGATAATTCATGTAGATGGAGCGATAATTGCTATGGATGTAGTCAAAGGCAACGGATCCAGAACCATTGTAGTTCACATCAATACGGGATAGATGTTTGCCATCTCTTGGTGCTTGCCGATGATAACACATGACATGATCCGCAGAGGAAGAGAATGGCAGCTTCTCTGACCAAAATGCGGGACGCAATTTCTGGAAAGAGGTATGGAAGACGCATTGCAAATAAAAGTCGACCGCGTCCGTAGGTAATAGCCTTCACGGCGACAATGATACATGCAATGTGTTTAAAGATGCATATGTAATACTTAAAAGTGTCTTATAGTAAGTCTGTAATCGAGGCGCAAAATGAATCCTTGGTTCATGATGTACACTCGTATTGCGCCGGCGGTATATGGGGCTCTTTGCATGCTATCGATATTTCACAAGTTAGACGGGTGGCTTGTAAGCTTAAACGAGATCAAACTGACGTTCTTTGTGAAATTGCCTCTGAATTGAAATTGCTATATTGTTATACCATTCACAAACGCCTTTTGGCATGGCACTATATTCGCTTGTGCCCATTTCGAAGAACGGATAGAAGAGCAGTGCTGAAGAGCAGTGCTGAAGGAATTCACAGAGAGTTGTGCTAGTCAAGATTCACAACGTTGTGTCATGCTATTGGACGCCTCCAAAACGTTTGATCGAGTTGATTGAATGCAATTGTTTGATTAATTGCAAAAGCGTCGTTAATGTGCTATGACTGCTCAATTCCAGCTAACATGTATAGGCAGTCAACGTTAAGAGTAAAGTGGAACAACGGTTTCTCTGACAATTTTAAGTGTATATATGGCGTCAAACAATGGCGGTTTTGTCACCCATTCTTTTCTGTGGACAAATCGATGAAATATTGTCACGACTGTCTAAAAGAGAAATCGGTTGCCATGTTGGTCACCGTTGTGCCGGTGCGCTGAGCTACACTGATGACGTCGCTCTTATTGCTTCTTCTTTGACAGTCTATGCTTAAAACATGCAAAGAGCTAGCAGAAGAGCACAATGTTATGCATTCGGTATATATCACCCTACCCTACAGATAAACGAACACTAAGCAAAGCCACCGTTATATGCATTTATTTTCAACTCTTTTTAAATTTTACAGTGCTCCATTCTATATCAACCACGTGAGTCAGTTAGACCAGGTTTTATCAATTACTTAATCCTGTCAGGATATAGATTCATTTGGAAATTCTTCAATCATTTTCAGCTGTTAAGCTATGTATTGATTGTCACTTTAGGGCTTTAATGAAACTGATTTTAGGATTGCAGCGGCATGTTTTTGATATGTATATGAACAATGAGATACATTGGCACGACTAGAATCATGCCATTTTGTAATGTGACATAACGGTGTCTAATATAGCCTCTTAGTTGATATACATGTCAAATGATAGACTCGAGAATTAGGAAGAAGAGGAAACCCTCCACTTATCTTATTGCTCTAACTGATATATATTGTGCAATAGAAGCTGAGTAGTAAAGTTCAATGATACTATTGCCAAACATATCTGTGCAAACTTGTTTGTCGTGAAATTGTATTGACATTTAAAATCGAATAAGAAAAACACATCATATATATTGACAACATTGCGCTTTGGCTTGGTGCGGCTAAAACAATCTCATAGTGTTTCATCCAATTAACATAAAATCATTAAATTGGTACATTTATCTCCTTGCAATATTCAGAAGGATGCACGCCCTAGGAAAATACCTTTTGATTTAGTTGCGGATATATGCAGCAGTATTGAGTGTGAAATACGAGATATGCAGTGATTAAAATTCCGGCTTTTATACAGCTGGTATTTACCGATCACTATTGCCTCTTGAGCTCCTTAATAACGAATCACACATATGTATCCCTTCCTGGATGTGTTTATTCATTTAAAATCAACAAGCGATCGTATACAGAGAATAGTATCTGTTGAGTTCTTGTATTAGTGGGCATGTTTTGAAAATAAGGGACCAGAGAACAATTCCTTTTACAACAAGCAACATCGCCCCTTTTTCATAGATAAGTGCCTTTCCATGAAATTTTTGCCCGGATATTCCGATAATCAGAGAGTCGTTGAAACTAACATTTACATTCGATATAGTATGACCAAATGCAAATAAAATGAGTCCTTACTCGACCACCGATTAAAGCTGAATCAATCATTTGACGAATATTTTGCGTTGAGGACATGTAACAACTATGCGTTTAATGCATAACGTACATTTCATGACAGTAAAAAAAATAATAAAACGTAGTGAGAACACCTAGTACGGTATGAGAACTGATCGCATTTGAACCAGTACAAACGTAGACCTTAGAATGAATATCACAAACCTATGTACAACCCGCAAATGGTGTTGACACTTGTTTGACATTGAAGCCGGATTGGAGCTGGAGGCTCATTAATTTCCGTCATTAATTTAATTGCCAACTATATATCACGGATGATAAATAAGGCAAACATACAATTATGTAGCTACAGGAAATATGTTTAAGCCTTGGAGGTTAACAAGATTATTGTTATAATTGGCATGATATTCTGCTCACAATTATGTCAGAGCTTACCTCATTTTCAGCCTTCCGAGAGTGAATACTAAAACAGTTCAATTATATAGCAAATTAAAAACATACTAGGGCAAACTGATGCTGACAAAAATAGAAACACAACGGCCCTATTTGAACCTGCTGACTTGAAAGGGACAAAAGTACAAAAGTAGGTATTGCCGTTGAGGCTGTTGTTCAGCTTGATAGGTCCTCTAGTTGATTTATCAAAAAAAGCCATAAACACTAATTCACGGTGGCAGTGTGGCCCAAATATAAACTGTTGGATCTCCGATAGTAGTATAAATCGAATGGTAAATTCTCAAATACGCGATAAACAAAGATTTATGGTGTCGCATTTCCCATGGGTGTCTGCTGTTACTAGCTACTTTTTAGCCCGAGCAACAGTGGAGGTAAATGTTAGTGCAGTAATGCAGCTTTAAAAATTATGCACACGTTATATTTGATCATCGCTTATTTGTCTGCAGTTTGAAAAGACATTAGAAGCAAACATTTGTTCGCTATATAGCACATAGCAGAGCCAATTACCATTTCTACCATTGACAATGTCCTCATAGTTACATTTTGCTTCATTCAGGCATACAAGCGCCAACACGGCATCCACGCAGACGTCTAGCCTATTACAGACTTATTAATTTGAGGCTGTGGCATTATAAATCGTTGCTTATCGGCATGAAGAGGACATAGACATGACGAATCTATTGGGAGGCAAATAATAAGCTGATACTCGTTTGTAACTGTACAAACATTATATTTCGATTGTCATCCAGCAATGATCTCCCAATGCAGCCATAGAGATAAACCGTTGGTGCTGGAATGGCAGATAATGGCACAGTGGCACACAGACAACAATCGTCGGAAAACTCTCTCAACGTGGCAACAAAGATATTTTATATTGGTCAATAAATTTGTAAGCATATCATTACAAACGAGAGTGGACGTGATAGTCATTTCGCTAAACCTTCAAACGTTTGATTGTGTGTATTATAATGCCTTCGTCAAGTCGGAATGCTGTTTTCGCTAGACATTGCCTATGGATGGTACATCCACCCATAACACGATTGCAATATCGCCGACAGAAGATTGCAGCATCCCTTGTAGCTTTTTGATAGCCTTCTATGAATCGTCTGAGTGTAAAAGTAGCAAAAAGTACCGAATTCAGCACAGCTCTTTTCTAAACTATTAGTAATTCTATTGGCGAAAGTCTGGGATATTTGCTAGAACAGAAAGTCTCCATGCATTGGCTGAGATAATTTGTCACAATAACACACAACCTAGTCTCTGGATGTATATAGACCAATACACAATCATTCAATGGCACATCTATTATTCTAGGACACGATCTTGCAAAGGTAGCATCGGCATTCATTCATAGCACAAACACGAGAAAGCAGCGGAATTATCTTCCGATGTTGCAGCGCATTTATAGTCTCTGTACGAAAGTGATGCTACATGATTCTCGTATGTATCATATAATGATAGATGCAACATTTGATGCTTTCAATGCAGCATGTAAAAGTGTCATGCATCCAACACACTTGGGATTACAATTCAAAATGATTTAAAAAGCATTCCTAACAAAAATGAATCTGAGAACAAATGGATATGCAAAATTTTACTGCGGCTATATTGAGGGCTGTTCAAGCACCAATGTTAACACGTTTACCAATATCTTTACACCCAACACTACAAAAAAATGGGCACACTTATTGGGAACATTTTAAATCTTTATCCCATATGCATTCTCAATTAAACGGATATGATATATTAATGAGCTGGAGTTTTAGTCCGTCAGAATCAGGTTGTTCATCTATGATATCGATGAGCTGATGTGTCAAAACACCGTCTATGTACTGCAGTGGTTCCAGCTTGTAATCCGTCACCTCCAACTCACGCCAGTTATGTCTGATTGAGTAATAAGAGTTCTTATCCAGATTTCAATCTGATTACGATGCATCTTCAATTGTGCAAAGGAATGAGAAACGTTCCGCTGGAGTGAAATACGTAGGGCTCTTGTGTATTAATGTGATCGATGTCTGTGTAATCAAGACCGTCGTTTCCTCCACCAAATAATAATAATATCATTTATTTTGCACTCATGGTACAGATATTTTATGACGATCAAGTTCAAGTGCAATCATTTGACAAAGCGTGGGGTGCGATCATAATGTGCAAATAAAATTAAGTAGAACATTGATATCTTCGTGCGAAAAATCGGGAATATTTTCACACTCACGGGCCACACAAAGTTCTTGTATGGAGTTAACAAAGTTCAATCTCTCTTGATCAATGTACGGTAGACTAAGCTTGCTTGAAATATCATTAAAAGTAATGGTCTGGTCGTAAATCATAGCAGTATTAAGATTAACGATACTCATTATATATCATTATATATTATTTGCAACATTCGATTTACTAAAGGCACACAATCGGCTAACCGCCGATACAAGATCATTCGTGCTATTAAGACTATTTAAGAAAAATTTCATACATCGCGACATTAATTATTCTTTTAGAAGTAGTCTACCAGCTAAAAAAGGAATATACATTAATCTTGTTCTAGGGTGGAGTTTCCATACATGGCGGATGCATTTGCGCCAAGTGAAACATAAGCTTTTAAATGAATTACTCGAAAGCGTCCATAATGGGGATCCATAAAAACTTGTGCAATATTTGTCAAATAGTGTATTACGAACATTTACGGAACAGTGACCGAATCTTGTCATCAGCATATTAGTTTTCGACACAACATCACCACATGCAGCATGCATATTCAATTGTTCGGAATTTCTTCCTATATAGGATCCAAGATGGACAGCATGTTCACTAACATTTAATCTAACACTATTCAGTTGTAGATTCACATCGCGCTTTTGACAATTAAAAAGCAACCAATTGCTTTTTGATGTGTTAAATATAACATTATATTCTTTGGCAAACTCTTCGCAAGTTTTAAGCATGGATTTGGCCGCATTCAAAGAAGGAGCAATGAGCGCGACGTCGTCGGCATAACTCAGTGCGCCTGCATAACGGTGACCAACATGCCACCCGATTCCCCTGTTTGACAGCCGTGACAATAATTCATCGATATACACACCAACAAAATGGGTGACAAAACCGCCCCTTGTTTGACTCCATTAGTACAATTAAAATTGTCAGAGAAGCTATTGTTCCACTTAACTCTTAAAGTTTGATGCGTATACATGTTAAGTAGGAGTTTAGCAGTCATAGCACATATACCACGATCTTGTAACAAACCAAACAATTTCATAAAATTAACTTGATCAAACGCTTTGGAAGCATCCAATAATATGACATAACATGGTGAGTCTTCACTGACATAATTATCTATGATTTCCTTTAATACAAAAGTGCACTTTGTTGTTGAGTGTGACGGTTTAAATCCGAATTGTAAACTACCCGATTTCAATACATCGCTTTGATAATCAATAATCACATTATCTAACAGTTCCCTATGATACTACTAAGAGCTACTGATAGATAATTATCACTTCTGTTCAATGATTTCTTTCTGTTCTTAGGAATAGGAATAAGCGTAGATGTTAGCATACCACGTGGCGTATGTGCATGATACAACATCATAGTAAAAAGTTTTGATAGATGGGCATAAAACTCATCACAGCCATTCAGTATGTGATCAGAAGTTACGTCAAAAACACCGTCTGTTTTATCTCGTTTAAGCTTACAAGCTGCTTGCCTAACTTTTAAAATGTCGATACCATGCAAAGAGCCACATATAACATCGGCACAATTAGTGTACATCATGACCCAATGATTCATTAAGGGCATCCATTGCAGATTTACATATTTATCTTTAAAGACATTGCATATCTCGTCGTCGCCGTGCACGCCATCCATTACGGACACGGTTTGAAATGCTTCTTCCGTATTTCTTTCCAGAAATTGCGACCATCACTAGCGGCCAAAGAAACAGCCATTCTATCAGACGCGAGCTTATTTTGATTTGTGAACACGTACCGTGACGCCCTTTTATAATCCCGCTTTGCTTTACAGTTGATGATTTTAAGAACGGCAGAGGTGGGACACCCATTTTCAGGCCGATGTTTACGTTTCCTATTCCCAGGAATACACTGAACAGTGGCTCTGACACACGCATTCACGATTTTCTCATAGTAACGATCAATATCTTCGTAATGGTCATTGCAATCAATCTGTGTACAAATAAATGCATCATTTGAAACATTAAGATCAAGTAATAACTTTCTCAATTTACGCATATAACTATCAATATCGCTGACATCACATTCCCTCCATTTTGGTCTATCAGTGGTAGGGCGCTCATCATTAACCACCTGTGCAACATGTATATCTAGCCGTGCAAGTACAGGACTGTGGGCAGATAAATTATCTCCTTCATATTTTGACATTGATGAACTCAGACTTTCGGACAACATAAAATGGTCTAGTGTGGATCTTGTATGTGACATATCACTCTCATAGGTAAAATCTACACAGTTATTATCCAACAAATTGAAAGGAATTAAACATTGCTCCTCACAAAATGTCTTCAAGGCAACAGTGTGAGGGGAATCGGCACGAGCGAAGTCGGTGTTTAAGTCACCTCCAATAATTATAGCATCGACATCCGACTGAATTGACGTGGACAAGTAGCTCGACATACTCATTGGTAGTTGCTGACCTTTGATTAACATCACATGGCATATACAAATTGATCACTAAAATCCTATGGGACATATTGTTTGAGTGCAGGGTTAAAATACAAGCGTGATACCTTCTATTATGTACACCATCGATCGGCGATATAGATAATTTGGATGACTTTTTGTGTATAAACGCACAGCCACTATAAGGTCTTCCCTTAATCAGGTCCGAGTCACCCATACCAGAAATGCCTGTAACTGATACGTCACCTATGCAATGCTCAAGCTGAGCAAGATCTATCTCCAACAACCAATGTTCTTGGATTAGAAGAATATCACATTTGCGTAATAGAATGCGCATGTATATCATGGTGCCTTCACTGTGCCCTCGACAGTTATACGTGCAGATTGTAAAGTTGCAGTCAGTCATAGTAAACAATGATATATATAAAGAATAAAGTATAAAACACAAATATTTTCGTGTAACGCAGTTATGCATCCACCTTATTGCGATAAAACTTTCGTACACATACACCACATGGCCAAAATTTCTCGTCTAACATTGCACCAACGTCTGAAATGTTTACTTCAATTTTGAAGCTATTGAATTTTGCTTCCGTTTTTGATGTTTTTTCTACCGATCTTACCTGAATATCAAAGTCTTCAACATAAGACTGTATATCCTTGATGTTGGTGTCTTTTTCAACCCGGTAGACAAATAGGTGTCTACTTGGCTCAGGTGCGCCATGAAGTTAGTGGGAAGTCCCAGTTCCCGTAACCGGACGAGCTTTGCGATGGATTTTCCGTTTGTTCCATTTCTCAACAATCTGGAACTCTTCATTCTCATCTGGAGATCTTGCTGTGGATATTGGTACTGCTGACGACGAGGTAGCCGTGGCAGCAGCGATTGAAGTTCTTAAAGCACCTTTCACAATTGATGCCCCAGTAGTAGATATAGGCGCTGGTGATGAGGTCCGTGTAGTGTCAGAGATAGCTATCACCGGAATCGGCTCTGGCGCTTCTTCTTGAGAACGCAAGGTCACAACTGATGCATAGGATTGACGTCTATGACTTTTATCCTCTTCAATGTGTTTCTGTAACTTCTGCAGTCCATCTTCCAACTGAGACACTCGTTCACATAACGATATTGGGCACGTCTCAGCGGGGATAGCCTTTGGAATGCGATGCAGACCTTGAGCAAATTGTGTCATCTTATCAGACGCATCGAGTTTCTGAAGTCCTCCGACAATGTCCTCAATATTCGCATCAACCTCTGCTCGAGTTGGGAAATCACGTCTCTTAATGAATGACGGAAGAAAGTCACTGTTTCCTACGCCCCATAAAGCCTCTTTTGCTTCAAGAATTTCTTCTGCTGAGTAAAATTCACGACATACTTGTCGAATATTTGCACAGGGGGAATTAGCCATACTGTAAACAATGAACGTCAAAACACAGTTCAGCATCACGTCTGACGTAATCCATTCATTCGACATCTTGCTGTATCGATCCGGTCGTGAGCAAATCTTTGGATCTTTTAATCTTTAAATCAGGCTTCCAATGGATCTTGTGCACTGTACATTTTAAGTACAAATACCTCTTCTATGTATGATTCAGAATAGAAACTTACATAGGTCGATTCGCTGTTGTATCACCTTCAAACTGGTATAAAACTTTGCGCCTTAGACACTTTGGCGCCCGAATGACATCGCAAATCAGCCCTCCTGGTGAGACACGACCACCCACACCAATCCTTAAAGACTAACTTAATTGTTTGTATCCTTTGTTATTTGTACAATCATAACATATTTTAACCGCAAAAAAAATTATTGTTAGCAAGGTATGGAATGATCATGCTCACATTCCGTTCTAGCATTTAGCTACATGTGCATACTATCGTCACTCTATGATGCTTCATAATCCCATAAATTCATTTTGATCAGCAAAAATGACAAGTTGAACAACAATACAATCTCTTTTTTTCAGGGACAATGGCTGCACATAGTGTTGGGACTTGATTGACAAATTAATCCTTTAACTATTTGTCCCACTATCTCGCGGTATTGCGGAGAGGAATTTACTGAGCAATGGGGATAAAGCCACACTGGCGTCCGAAACAACATTGTGTTTTGTTGACGGCAGACTTAAAAAACTTTAAACGAAAAAAAGGGCTAGCTATCACGGAACATAGATATCGGTCTAATTAACCAACAAAACATCGCATTTGAAACTACGTAACTGATTACATGCTAATAATTTCTTCAATTGTAGACGAATGATCATGATATATCACAAAGTCCTGCATTTGCAATTAGCTAAAATGCAGATAAACTAAAGCTGATGCTGATACCAGATAGCAATAGGAACCAATCATCAGGTCAAATGAATATACTATTTCGCACAGTGGCTTAGTCCTTACCTATGTACATATACACATTACACTTGCACATTACACAAACTGACATTATGCATACTGTCAATGCAACGAATAAGCAAAGGCTTACAAAATGCAAACAATGCTATTTTTTTTCAGTTAATTTCTGCATCAGTGAACAAGGAAAGGCAAAGATTTGTTATCTGTCGCAAATCAGTTAACCAACGTGCTTCATTAATAGAATAATAATGATATGATCAATTATTGCAGCCAGATGGGCGTTTTATTCATCACCAAGGTAGCAATATTGAAACTAGCGCCTACAACGTTAGGTATGATACGCTTGGTTGGCTAACTTGCGGATGTCGATGTCAAGTAAGACCATAGCTGTTGCATTGGTCATTAATTCGATCGCGTTGATCTTATGCTAATGAATTTGATACATATGCCGAATGTGCTACTTCATCAGATGATTTCCGCCTCTGGCGCCACAAATATATTCACAACAAACAGTGGCCCTACCTTAACCTTTCAATTAGTTGCAGAATCCGACGATGTGTTTCAAAAGATCAAGGCTGTTGTTAGGTTTAGCTTGTTTTAGTAAGCGCACAGCTAGGAAAGTTAGCCCACCAACCTTGGGATGTGCATAACAATCACGTATCGTGGAACCCATAAACATTCAACGATAATTCAATGAAGTGCTGCATTTACATGTGGCGTTTGGCTATCTATTTATATATCTGCTTCTGCATACAACGAAAACCCAGATCTGTCGCCCAGCTTCCACCTATCATACAACCAAAACAATGAAACAGACATTGTTTTTGTTATCTTATTATACAATTATAAAACACGCACAGGTTTGGTTAGTTCAGGAAAGTTGACGATTATATACTCCTTAGATTAGTTTGCGTTTCTTGCGAGCACCCGTTTCGAAACACCTCAATATACTGCGGCACAGCTTATTTATTAGGCAATCCTGGTGGAACAGAATTTTTATGTATCTAAATGTTGCTGATTCAATGGTGTCTACATGCATCAACAGGGTATTGCATAAACAAATAGATATAGGTGCCGATATTGTTCGAGATGTATTTATTTAAGAACATACAAACGGATTTCTTGACAGCATTAAGATAACCGCAGACAATTAAAAACAGAACGTACTTTTAATTGGTTAAGATTAACCGTCTGGCCCCATAAATAAGGCACTCGAGGCTATTCTGAAAGAATAATGTGACTTGTTTGATTTTACACTCTTCATTAGCTGATTATATCGCGACACGTGCTGTGTTGAAACGAAATATGCGTCAATGTCTGCTTTCTTAAATGGATATGCATCTATCCATTTCCTACCTATTTTGTGCTTTCTGTCGGGTTCGGCATAACTAATGACTCACATACCTGTTTATCTGAAGTAAATGCTCTATCTGCATTTGGTTAACTGAATGCATTTCACTAGCTCATTAAGAATGTGCAATTGGTGGTGTGATTTCGTTTTTCGTTAGCTGGCAAAACTACTCAATTTAGGCTCTTACCCAGTGTCTGAACAATCACATTAATCTAACTGTCTTGATATCCGTGCATTCAAAACCGCATTCAAATGTTGCATGCAAAGTAAGTATTACACGTAGCAAACATGAAGTGTTACTATACTTGTGCAAGAATTGTAAAGTATAACCGCTTAATGAAGGCATTTACTTCTCGTGACCATGATCCGCATGATACCGGGTCGTCCTCTCTCTTAACAGTTAAGCTTCTATTGGTACATCATGAAATATCGCGGTCCATCTCTATGATGCAACCTTTTCTTTCTACATACATACCCTATCCTGAAAACTACTTGAACGAGGCTTTTCTATCCTTATCATCAAGCTAGTGACCTATTCATGTTGTCTCAATAACAAGAGAAGGAAAGGTAATGCAGTGGATAATATATTGAATTTTGGATAGTATTCCGTTGATTAAAGCTACAAATGCTAAAAATGGTCATGCTATTTTTGCCAAGGACTATTGTGACAAGAATAATGACAATACACATGGGAATAGGTAATTTAAGCTTATTGTGCATTTTCGTCTCTAGAGTGGTCTTGCCTGGATTAACTATAGAAGTAGGATTTCATTGACATCAAGATGGCTGAAAAAAGACCAAGCATTAACGTAAAGGTTAAGCGTCTGAGATTTCAAATGAATCAAGCATTCTTTTGTTTATCTGACATCTAAAGGCAGCTGCAAATGAATGGTAACAACAGATTGTAATGGTCGTACTAAAATACCTAGCTTGCGCAGTTTGTTTTATTCACATATCGAAACCTGACATAAAATAACCAAGTTACTTTATATCTGCCTGTTTCACTCAGTCATACTTATTTGCAATGTATATAATGGTGATTACGGAACTCAGATTGAAATAATCACTGCTCATTTGTCCTGAGTGATGATATCACAATGCGTCTTAGCTGAATTTGTGATGAAGGAATGTAGTAAACTCAAGTCAGCTTGCTTCTATACAGATAACGCAACTTTTAAAAGTCACGTAAGCCTGAGTCAACATATGTGCATTACTTTACACTTATATGTGGAAAACACAGCCATGTAAGGTTTCTTTAGTTCTGATGTAAATTGATGATGGTCAGTCGAGAAGCCACACAGCCCATTCTATAAGAATAGTTATACAGATATTGATGACAGAATGCATTTGAGTATAGGTCAGGTAATCAGAGTATGATACCAAGGAACTTAAATCCCAGATTTACCGTGTATACGGGTTGGTTTCATTCAAAATATTTCCCACATCCCAGACTAGAAGCGAGTGTCTATTTCCTGTAAAACGCTGTTGGTATAGACGATTCTATGATTGGAAGCGCTTGACATATTGCTAAGAGGAAATGGCGCCGCTGAACTGCTTACCTCATTGATAATTCATAGGGATGGAGCTGTCCAGCGATATTTTATATTGACTGTTGCTAAAGGCAGCGCCGCCAGGTCTCTTCTAGTATACAGCCACGCCATCTCACGGTGCTTGATTTCAGCAACACATGACAAGACGTGGGTCATAATGGCGTAAGAAGGCAGAGGGATCATAATCAGGTTACCAATGACCCCATAGATCGATTGATCCATGAACCAAGTATCTGAATTCATAAACTAGATTAGAGTGCTGCAATAATTTGCTGTATATGTGCTGATGTGGCATAAATATCTAATTTTATGACTAGTAAGCTGCACTGTCCGTTGATTTAAGGAAATGGTATTGGACAACGCCAAAAAGTCGATATTGGTTTTTACACGTTGGTTTTTTTGGGGAAAGGGTAAACGGAAATATGCCGTGCGAAATGGCGTTGGTATAAGTCGTCGCGGCATGCCAATAGATAGCTAAATATTAACAAAAATAAGTATTTTAAATGTAAAGGAGTATAAATTTTGTGCAAGCTCTAAGACATTTAGCTCATAGAATCAGTTTATATTGTTGAATTATGATAGTATAACGTTGTTTGATGTTACTTTTTAAGCGCAGTCAAAATACCAATATCATCCTCTCACTGAGCATTAATACTCAAGCCCCAGCCAATTTGTTCATCATTTATGCCATAATGATGTTACAATCATCATGCATTGTAAATTAATTTCAACCATAAAAAGGGTGCTTCGAAGTGAGCGATTTTCCAGTATTAGCGTGTTCTGGCTCTGGCAATTCTTGCAGATATATTATCAACTATTGTTTCCCTGGCTCTCCTCGGCTCAGTGCCAGGACGCGGAATACAACAGAGGTGTCAGTATAAAATAGCAGATACATCAGTTACCACAATCATTATACCTTCATTCTGTCACGTTAAGTTACACACAGTCGTCGTATCGATACTGCTTTTAACATAAATAGAGAGCTAGATATCGAGTGTGTGACAACTGTGTCACAACCTATCGCAAGCTCAATTAGGTATATCACATGTTAAAGGATAACGACGGTCTGTTATACCCGGTTTCAAAGCTTTCATGTATCATTTGATCTCCGATCCTTATTATAGCAGCACATTGCAACGCTATATTAAGAATCGAATGCATCCATTCTCATAACTAATTGGTTCGTATTAGCCTGGATCTTTAGCGACAAATGGTCCCCGAATTTATATTTTAGGATGTATTTGTCGTATAGGTTTTGATTCCGCGTTTTCATGTATTTGATTATTCACTAACTTGTAAAAGACATCGCTCCATTCTAGACCAACCCCGCGCCTCGTTTACCCATCTTCAGGAAATGGTCCATGTATTGATTGTAATTTTATCCATAGATTGAAACAAATTTTAGAAGTGCCTGCAATATGAATCTTGGGGGTGATTTGCGGCATACTTACGCCTGCTATTATACTCTTCCTCATTTGGCGCAATTGCGTCTGATAATGCCTCTTTCTAACCTTGCCAATTCATTAAACATATTGATTCACATTTCATATGATAAACGATATGATGAACTCGAGGTTTTAGTTCAAAATGAAATCACCCACTGCTCATATTGCCCCACTGATATGCATTATACTGAAGGAGCTGATCGACTTGTTATGAGGTAATAAACGTTCATTGATACTATCGCCAAACATATTTGTGCAAATTGGTAGGTCATGAAATTGCGTTGGCACTGATGAACATATAATAAAATGGAATTAACAAATATATCTTATATATTTGCAATATTTTGTTTTGGCTTGGTGCGGGGTAAACAACCTCGTGGCGGTATCCAATTAACATATACGGACTACATGTAAATTTGCCTTGTTGCTTTATTCGGAAAACGGTCACGTCTTTGAACCTAAGATCCCCCAAAAGGCTTGTTTATATATGCATTCTAAGAAAATAGCTGTGGAATATATTCAGCAGTATTGAGTGTGCAATACGTGATATGTAGTGACCAAAGTCGGGTTTTGCTACTGTTTGTATTTACCAAAGACTTTCGCCTCTTAAATTTCAATAACAATTCACTCATACGTATCTCCTCCCTGACTCATGCATTCATACAGCATCAAACAAGCGGGCGTGCTTACATAATTGTATCTGTTTATTCAATTTATTAGAGGATGAGTTTCAGAAATTAGGGACCAGAGATCAATTTCGTTTCGTGCTAGCAATTCAGTACGAACATTACTCGAACGGCAGTGACGTACCGAACACTCGGAGGCATACGGAGGCACCGTAGTAGCAAATACGTGGTGCTGGGGTGACGTGGGTATGCTTTCTAGAAAACGTAACGATGAGGACGACGAGCGGACGTGTAGTTTGCCCATGACTGGAACTCAACGAGAACGTGGTAACGTCGGGGGAGCGAGTTTCTAAACGAACTTCGGGCGCGATAGAACTTCGATTAGTCGCTTTACAGGTTGTGGGTAATCGGAAAGTCAGCGGTTACATAAGACCTACGTCCTGGCAACGTTTTGTACAATCTTTATGAGCTTCAAAAAAGTCTTAGGATTGCTCCGACAGAGCGTGTAGATGCGACCCGGCTTTATGATGTGGTAGGTAAAATGACATTTGGCATCGTAAGCATGTTGGCTGGTTATGGCACAATGCTATGGTGAGATACCGCGATACCGAATGTGCATGATCCATGCTGCGCTACTAGATATAATTAGTATCATAATCGAAATCAGCATCTTAAAGGTCTGCTGTAAGACGTTAGAAGCCAAAAATATAGAAGCAACTTGGGAACAAATGTAGTTAGGATCAAAAACCTCGTAGAGTGTGAAGCATACGTTTACAAAACAGAGAAAGCTTGATTGTAATTTCACAACAAATAGTAAGTTCACTAAAACCGTCTAAGTTTACATGAACGTATTATAACACCTTCACCAAGTCCGAATTCTAGGTCGAAGTACTGTTTTAGCTAGAAATTGCATATGGCTAAGACATGTGCCCAAAACACGAATGCCGTTTCCTTGATTTGCTCTAACATTAATCCTATTATCCGATTACTTGTATCTCACCATTCAAATGTCACGAACTCCACCAGTTTTTCAGTAAATATATATTGAGATGTAACAGAAAATCTGTGATTAAAAGGTCTAAAGATCATTCTGGTGATATTGAGGAGTTGTCCCTTATGTAGTCGGTCAATCGTCGTAATATTATCCCCACTCCTCGTTAACCTCGGCATTGTTTCCTTGGTTGAGACTCTTCTGATGATAGGACGGATTTGAATAACTAATTGATAAAATCAAAACCTGTGGTACCAGAAACACTATTTATATACAAACCGGACTTATATCACATACCAAACTTTCTGTTGGATAAGTAGTATTCCGTTGTAGTGTATATTTGTAGTGTCTAATTGTAACACAATTATAGGATCCTCGATCTAACTGGTGGCCCCCTAAGGGTACGGCGGCTGATATACCGAGGCCTCCGAGTGCATCAATAGGGTGTAACAAATGATTCAAGTTGACTGAGATGATTTGTTACCACAACCTAGTCTCTGGCTTGTGCAATAGGCCTCGTTTCTAGCTTCATACGAAAACTGTGAAGCGTGACCGTAGTTCAATTGTTTTCGTTGATAACACCAACTAGCGAAACCATTCATCAAATTGGTGTTCGCAAGCACAAACTATTCAGAGTGTCTGATATTTGCCGAAAATTCTAACAAGCCAGAGTGTTATAATGACAGAACATGCAATGGGGCTGGATTAGCTGCTTATGTAGCGCTAACGTTTACAAAGCGCCAGACTGAATAGAGCTTTCATCTTTGGGAGAATTGCCATTAATTGCATGCTGGACCACAGGAGATTTATGCACTGCAAAATATGTAACGGAATTTATCGTCAACTTTTAACTGTTTAGCCTGTATAAAAATCTGCTACTATTTTAAAAGGCAGGTTATTATAACAATGTGAGTGCATTATGGCCATGCAAATTTTCATTTGGACATAGCAAAACAGTTCAACTTACGCTGGACAGTCCTTAACATATGGGAAAAGAAGCGCTTGATCAATGAGTAATTGCTGAACGACGCTACTGCACTTCTGACAAACTAATCTGTTT
Source organism: Urechis unicinctus (assembly GCA_034190875.2). NCBI lineage: Eukaryota > Metazoa > Annelida > Polychaeta > Xenopneusta > Urechidae > Urechis > Urechis unicinctus. The sequence goes on from CM067342.1 coordinate 49,266,686, forward strand.
CATCGCACCCTTGTAGTGTCAATCATATTAGCTTTCTTATTTATGATTTGTGAGAACATTGCTTGTAAGCATGGATGTACCGAATGGTATTCATGTGAGTCCGTAGAAAATGTCAGGTCAAAAATTCTACAGAGCATCTGATAGTGAAAGAAAAATATTTAAATAAACTTCGTCCCATATCAGTCATTTCAGCAGGTAGGTTTTACAGTATATGTTGCATAGTATAGTCTCTGATGTGATGCAAACTAATGATATCAGCGCTATGGACTATGGACTGTACTATTCATAACGTTGCATTTTTATTGTTATCAAAGTGTTGATGCATCTCAATAACTTCTGTCCACATTTCGAAATATAAATTATTTTACTATCACCTAGTTATACTATGAATGTGCCAAGATGCGACGCTTTTTATGGCTGCATTCGTTGATAAGACCGTACAATCTACAATAGACCTGAAATCAAATGTATGCAAATAGTTTGTTTTTGGTTTGGGTCATGTCACCAAAATACCTGAAGGTATTGCGCATATCTAGCCGCAAATGAGACGCTTAATCGGCTTTTTCTATGTTCAAATGTATTTCTGGTATAAAAGTAGTAGAGGCAAGCTTCGCACAGGGTAGAACTATCGCATATACAATGTTTGTACGTTCCCTTCAATTATGCATCGCAGAAGTTAACAATACACTGATCAGCCATTGTGGCCAGTGTTTGATTATATTTCATCACAACAAGCATTATCAATTTCATGTCAATCTTGGCTAAATTTCATGTCAGCTATGACAATCAAAACTTGATTCTACTTGTTACAACTGTTGTCTACCTATAGCAATACACGCAACGTTCTTGTAATAGTATGGAAACACGCTCCTTAGCTTAAGCTTAAAGAAACGCTCACCGCCCTTGAATGGATGGCATATTAATCGTGTTGTAGCCATGCTAACGATGTCGGTGGTCCTCTCTTCAGTCTCAGGTTTTCATCCAGTGTCTAATGTAACGTGACCAATAGTGAAGATAAATGGCTCATGGAGTCATGGTCACGTTGCTATATCGACCTTAAGGGCGATAAAAGCGTGTTAAAAAGATTATGCTACAACTGCACAATACAGGATATGTTTTCTAAGTCATAATTGACCCACTAATGTGCCAATAGAACTGCACATTCGGGCCCATCGTTAAGCATTAATTATTTATCAGTATATCAGAAATCAAATTCGCTTTATGCATGCTGGATGGAAAGGCGTTAGTCGGCATGATATAAATACGTAATACTGAGAAAGGTTATCAATAATTATATTGGTTTGAATGGTTCTAGTTACCAATAAAATTGCTGATGTCGTGAGACAGAACACGAAATATTCATATTCATTATAGTTCCGTTATTTGTATACGTGCGCAGTCTGACAAAAGCAGATCCCAATAACTTACAATCGTTTCCATGTGTCCTCCATATGTAAATACTGCTCACGAGATCATATGACGATATTACTTTGTTTATTACTGTTGAATCCATAGGTCTTTTGCCGTTTAATAACACATTCACTTTGTTCACGCTGGATTAGATTAATTAAATACCAGGTCTGCGATGATAACAAAATACCGCTTAAATGATTATTTCCAGCAGAGCAATATGCGATGTACACCAATAAGAGATCGATAATATCAGAAGTATTGAAGGTAGAAAAGAGATAAGGGATTACACCTAACATATAAACTTATGCTTTCTGCTTATGCTTTCTGCATTATACGTATAATGGAAAACTTCCAGCAAAAAGAGAAAATCGACCCTAAAACAGGCCTCTGCCTTCACAGCCCTTTCCAACCAACGCGTGGAGTGACCAATTTAAGCGCCTATGTGACAATAGTAACCCCGTAACGTCGTCGCTCTTTGGTGGCGATCTGGCCAAACAGATCAAAGAGATTTCGAAAAATGTTCTCGCCACACCTCTCATAAGCACAAATCGAAGAAGTTCCCAGCTACCCACTTTGCATACAACCGCTTCAGTCCTTACAGCCACTTCCATTTACAATTAGATCTCCTACAACGGTCCTGGTCAACAAGAGGCCTTTTAGGTCCCATCAGCCCACCCTCGGAAACATGGATGGGGACAACAGAAGCAGGGCTATGCTCACAACTGCGCTCTTAGGTAAGAAGTTATACCTTTGCTACTCTCAGTTATCAATTTACCTGAAAATTTCCGTCGTGGACAAATATCAAACTCTTTCAGATTATGGACAAATCTGACTACCGATTCTCACAGTTTGTTAATGGTATCAGGTCTCGCTACTGATTTCGTCACACCTGTAAGCAAATTAGAGCACCAAAACATCTGCGACGACTGCAGCTTCAAGGGAAATTCTAAACTTATTAACATAACAAGTTTGTGAAGGTCTATTTGTATCCACCATGTTTCTTAGACAGGCAAAATATAACACGTTTAGTGCTATTTGGAATGGTGAATAACAATGTTTACTGAACTAGGCGTAAACCAGGCAGCATTACACTTTTTTTTAAACATTCAATAGAGCGAGACACAATATCAGCGACTTAGCCTTGGGCGGACACTGTGAAGGTAAACTGGCTGAGGAGCCGTAGACGAAACAATAGGTGACAAAGCACATCAACTACAAAGAGATATATGCCACTTTCCTCGCCTTACAGTCTTTTTACAAACACATGACAGATGTCAACGTTCATCAGAAATTAAACAATACCACAGCAGTAATATATGGGGCAAACCTTCATTAGACTTGTTCGCCTCAAGCATTAACTTCCAACTGCCAGAATCTCATGCTTACCAGACCCCGTAGATATAGGGATATATGCATTTATTTTATATTAGAAAGTTTATATTGGAGTGCGATATTTTTCCATCCTTCAGTGTGATCGAGAAGATTCTCAACAGAATAACCAACGTCAAAGCCTACGTAGCACTTGTGCTCCTCTGTGAGCAACATATATTGTCCACAATGATCTTGGAACTGTCAGTCGACCATGCTCGCCTCGTAACTTCCCACACCGCCTTATCCTTATACATCCACCCATCACACGCCACCCACTGGATTCTCGAATAACTGGATGCCTTCAGACTCTTAGGCTCGCCCTTGAAAAACGATATACTGGTCGAACCTGATCGTTTTACTATCATGGAGGGAGTCTACTATTATACAATATGGAGGTCATATTAGACGATGGTTACTCTTCTGTGATAGAAAGGGATGACAATCTCTTTAATCCGACCGTAACTAACGTTTTAATTTACCTTACTGTGTTACACGACGCCGCACTCGGTCACAACACTATCAAGTCGGCCATATCGTCTTTATCTGACAACGCCTTCTAGACTGACAGCATGGGGAACAACTATTTTCGTTGGCCGCTTCCTCAAATAGCTTTTTTTACTGCCAGGCTTGGTTTACCACAATTTTACGACTGACGCGTCACCTCGTCATGCTGCCTGCGCCCTTGTCGGGGCTACGAGGGGAATAAACTCACCCCATTTGTGAGAAAAATATCGAGATCAAATATGGTTGTTTATGTATCAGATTCGGAAGCTTACTTAAACACAGCTAGCCGGGTACCCACTCGCATGAAAGGTCTCTCCCTTTTTACTAAAAGAACACTCCTCGCTAGTGCCTGTGTTTATGATGCGAGAGTACCTGGTCAAAACTAACGAAGTGTGTTTGAGGCACCAATCGACACCATCCTCAAGACCGCTGGTCAAAACACGGCTTCTGTGAAACGGAAGTTTCACAAAAAAACCGCTGCTGACCCACACAAATTAGTTGACAGTATTCAACGGCAGTTCGAATAATCTTAACAAGGATTCAGCTTTCTGTTTACCTTACGTACGTCAGACGCAGAAATGTTGAGTGCTTCTGTCCCTGCATGTTGGATCACTCACATACGTTTGTACATTAAACATTGGTACTATATTTATGTCCCTTTCATACTTTGACTAGAAGTTTATTTTCTGACATGTAGTTTTGTTACACCTTTTACTAGTTTTTTTCTACATCGTCGTTTGCCATCATTGGCTACAATATTGTTTAAATCTCAAGGAACTATCATTGTGTGCACGTGGCACAATTTACCTATGAAAAGAAACTTACATGCAAGGCGAAGGTTGATTTAAATTTTATCACGTGACCTAAGTAACGTCAAGTAAATGTCCACGACACATTCCATTTTTATGCATAGCCAATTGGTTCAGACTGACGCTATTCTATGACACATGAAATTAAATATTATTGGTCGAAAAGAATTGATTTCGATTTGTTTTTGAGAGAGAGAGAGGGCTTAGTAAGTAGCACTTTCAAGAAATAAACAGGTCATGGCTTTTACGGGACGGTTTTACGGCTGGTGGTATTTTCGCTTGTGGTGGATATTGACCGCTTACAACGCAAATCCATTGCAATAGCTGAAACCTTTATTATCACCCCATCTTGCCGAACCGCTAGTTTGCCACAAAAAAAGCTAATGCACTGTCAAATCCGATATAAATGAGATAAAGGATTGCAAAATGAATTACTGGTTGTTTACATGCCACATTGGCTGTTGTGGCGGATGAGCATGGAGTCAATAACCACGACGAATTCTTCAACTTCCTTGCTGCAGGAGCTTGTGGATGAACCAAAGTGAGGGCCAATTGTCTCTAGTTGCGTGTTGCCATGAATCATTTACTCAGACTTCTAAATCTTTAATCGGAAAAGACGTCTTAATGTTAACGAAAACGTAGTTGATATTCCGAAACGTATTTTTCCTCAACTTCTTGCAAAACCGATAATACGCGTATTTTTACGCATTGCAAACACTCATTGCGAACTGGAAAGGCATTGATTTCTAGCATAATCAGCTGATATATGGGATAAAGGGAAAATTTCGGTCACATTCATCTCATTGGTCGTAAATACCAAATACTGATTCAAAAACAAATCCAATAAATACAAAACGTAATATAAGACAATCTATGCAGTTAACGAGATCTGGAGATTATTGGTGCTCACCGATATACATAAGAATGACCTTGTGTAGATATTGACCAAATGACCGATATATTGCTGAGCTATTTCCGGCATTAAAATATTCTACGTGGCTGTAAATCAACGTGGCTCATCGTCTATCTTCCGACCCATAGCACTTTGCCTGACTTCGAAGTTTATGATACTACGACTGGTAATAAATGCCTTCCTTGTATGGCATCACTGATACATACTAAAGACTCGCATGAATACACACGTGACACTGTGGTCAGACGTCAGAGAAATCTATTAAAAGATCACATGGGATTCTGTAAACAAGCGAATATAAAGCAACATAAATTATTATCTCACCCCTTCTTTTTGGCACCACTTTTTTAAGCAATCTACTAACTATCTAAGTCATACGAAGCGCTATATGGCTAATTAATATGATTGCCAATATATTGTCGAACTTACATAAAAATATATTAAGACCAACTATCTGGAGACACGTGTAACGGCCCGCGGCTTGCTCTCAGCGTTCTCTCCAAACCACGTATATGCCATATGTATCAATGATATTATTGACGGCTTGCAAACAAGGTCTTTTCTGTGTTTCTATACAAGCAACATTGTTAGTTATTGAATCTATCCCTTGAAACACTCGTATAACGGCCTAGACATGAGCTAGGTACCTATTTATATTGACAAAAGGTCATACGTTGTTGGAGAACAATATCTTAAGATGAGTCGATGCTGAATTATTTGTCGTTACAGCTTTACTTTGAGCAACCTCATTTAATATAGAAAGACATATCATACACTAGAATGGGCAAATATCCCAATCCATACATTATCAACGCTTGTTTCATATCATCTGGATTACACATCGCTGGCCTGAATATTTACATGGTCAACGAAAAGAGGACATTTTCTCGCAACCGCAATAACAGTTGTATTGCCTGCGAGCTGTAGTCGTCAAGCACAGGAATGGTACATTCAGGCAGGCATCAACAATGTGGTAACCCTGCATCGTCTGAGCAGAAAAGACTGACATCACTCTACTAAACATATTATGGAGGACAGAAGGCACTCTACTCAACACTGCATGAAAGACATACAGCACTCTACTAAACACGCAGGACAACCATCGGTTTTAACCGTAAATTCAACTTGCATGCCGAACAACAAAGAGCATCAATATTTTATGATATTCCAACAAAACAATATGATAAATGATTCATATATGTAAGCTAGGAAACCGAACATTTCAAACGATCACAGAGACTTGTGTGTTTTGCAATTGCCATTATGATACCGCGAAAAGGGCTGGACATCTCATAGAATAAAGGTGGAGATATAAGATTGACCTTCAGCAGCCGCCTTCTAGGATATTGGCAAAATTAGCGCAATATGCGTGAAATGCACCGACATGGCAAACATAGCCCCTATTAGTCGCCTTTTACGATTTGCAGGAGAATAAAGTGGGCCTATTCCATCCCTGGGCTAGGCGCTGAATTGACAGCTGTTTGCAGCGTGAAGCTGTCGCGTCATGACAGTTATGACCGGTGCATATCTCTTCCGGAACTTGACGGCTTACTTGCCAAGCGTCAGGATCAACATACATCAGCATTAACATAGACGTTTTCCGTTCGCATGCTGCATTTTGTTTTTGCATCTTAGCGTGTCCGCAACAGGGTCATCTTTCCATTGGCGATGCAAGCAACGATCTTGTTATGCAAGATCGTAGATAGTCTCGGTTGCTTCTTGATTTCAGAGAGAGCGAGCTCCATATACAGATCAGACCCGCAGCAGGACCACTTTATGCAGCCATGTATTATACAATATGTTGCAATGTAGTTATTGGTAACATTATTAATAGCTAGTATGGCGGAATTGGCAACATTGATTTTCGGCGTGGTAGTCATACCAATGTTCTTATGGTCAGAGGAAAATAGCGGGTCAATAATCACATAAAGGCAGCTTGCTCTTTCTTCAACTTGAGTACCCGCCCTTGCTGTGAGGAAATAGCTACCAATCCTGACCTGTAAGAGTTCAATGTCCTCAAGTTCTGCTTCTTTGTATTTTCAGCTTTTCCGCTACATCCCACATGTGGCACCCCATCGTAAAAACCGCTAGTCAATATATATGGACTCGTCCCACTTATCAACGATGAATAGCTGGAAGACAAAATAATTGATCGTTCCAATTGCTTTATTTAATTATTTCATTTACTTATTTCACTTAGAGATTGCATTTCTCTCCCATTTACTACTGTTTTTTATTAAGATGTAGATTCCACTGTTATCTCAAGTAAAATATGCGCCACACGGAGAGTAAACTCTTCTCCGCTCTCAGAACTCGGTCATGTCATTTTCCAGGCGTTCGATTGATTAGCTTTGGCGTGTCATACTTACCTAGACATGTAACCTAACTATTTCAGATGTCAATGATTGACAGTTTATTACAACTAATTGCTGACCTTGGCTATGGGCAACATCTCAATTATATGCTGTCATTCATAATTCACCCAATTTGAGCTCAGCCATTCCATGCGTCGTGAGCAGATATACTTTTGGGATAAAGACTAATTGAATACAAGTTGAGTGGCTCACGATGAGGAAACAAGTTTGATGCGAAAGCTTAACTGATGCATGCTGCTGAATAAATAGAAATGGGCGCTCCAAAAAAAGCTACCGAGTACTGTATTTGTTCCTTGCCATTTCGCAGCTCTCCTAACGCTTGAACAGTCGGAATAATAACGCAAAACTTGGTAGATTAACAGGGAAAAATCGCCCGCAATTCAACCTCGTGTTCATGCGACTTAAATTCGTTTACCGCAACTATCAGCCCCAATTTCCTGCATTAGCGCCCTATCGTGACGCACGCGTCAGGCTGAGAAATTTTTAAAGAGCCAACCGAGATATATATATATATATATATATATATATATATATAGAGATATATATATAGAGAGAGAGATATATATATATATATCTATATATCTATATATATATATCTATATATATATATCTATATCATATATTTTTTACTGTCGATATTTTTATATATATCTGTATATATATAATATTATATATATATGTGTATATATTCATCTATATATTTTATATAAATATATATATGTTTTTATATATATATATATATATGTACTTGCTTAGGGATGTATTTATATGTCTATACATGTATCCGAAATATGTATTTCTCTATATCTATCTCTCTAGAGAGAGGAAAGAGAGAGAGAAAGAGAAAGAGATAGAAGAGGAACAGCCTAGAGGGAGAGAAAGAGAGGGAGAGAGGCATAGAGAGAGAGATAGAGAGAGAGACGGAGAGAGAGACAGATCTCTCTAACAGAGATCTCTAGGGAACTCTCCTCTCTTTACCTCTCTCTTTCCCTCTCTATGTATATCTCTATCTCTTATTATGATTGCTCTCTCTCTCTATCTCTCTCTCTCTCTCTCTCTCTCTCTCTATATCTCTATATCTATATATATATATATATATAAATATATCTATATATATATACTACCTGTGACAATCAATTCGGCTTCAAGGCCGGTCCCTCAACGGATTTATGTATTTACAGCGCTATAAGCATCATGCAATACTATACAGATCTTGGCACCCCAGTGTACGCATGTTTCTCAGTTTATTTAAAGTACATGTCGATGATCTTTCCAGTCTGCTGTTGAAATCACGCACCGGCTATGATATTATTGATATTTGTATTAACCGTGTGCTTTATACGGACGATCTATGTCTGAGGTCGCCTAGAGTCAAAGGGTTGCAAATACTTGACCTTTGTTCTTGATTCGGTGCTCAACATGATATAGTGTTCAATCCGTCGACATCTGTTAGCATTGTATCTCAACCTAAGACCCGTAAACTGTCTATGATATATGCTGAGGCAAATGCGAGTATAATATGGTCGGTAAAACAGTCTAAAACAAAACCTCTCCCAGTGCTCATTGCATGTAAAAATTAATTTTGTCTAACCTACTGCAACACACTTTACTGTCGATATCCATGGGTTGATTTTACAAAATACAACTCGCTTGATAAAGTTAGAGTTGCTTACAATAACATGTACCGAAATATTTTGCTGTATCAATAAGAGACGGTGCAAGTCAAATGCTCGCCTCAAACAGTATCGCAGGATTTCAAGCATATAACAACATTTACAATTACCTATAGTTACAAGTACTTAATTGTTGGGTCATGATTGTTATAGTATTCGGCCTATCCATGTGGCAAATCGAGTATGCTGTATCAATAAGAGACGGTGCAAGTCAAATGCTCGCCTCAAACAGTATCGCAGGATTTCAAGCATATAACAGAATATTTAACTACCTATTTATAACTTGTGGATAAAATCTTGGAATGATTGCTAGATAAAACGGTCTACAACAATTACTTCAAGCTGTAACATGCGCGGTTGCATAATGATTGTTGAGCTTTGTTGAGTACGCAACATGTGCGGTATTCGGCAAATATGTGATGAGAGCAATGTGCGGTATTATATGTGATGAGATGGATGGTCTGCGAATATCTCCAGGTTCTAAAACAAATCTCCAGCTTCTGCAGCTATAACGATTCACTCAGGCGTGCTTAACAAGAACCGGGATGTGTTAAATCGTCGAAATCAATTTGGGGAGATGCTTTGAGCTTAATGGAAATTCTTCATTTGTATGATATTTTCTGCATTAGTAAATGCAGTACCAAAGGTTCAACAAACATTAAGTGATTAACATTGGTGGATATGAATCAGATTTTAATAAACTACCGCCTCGCCGACGAATTTGCTAATGCACAATACTACCGTGAAATATGTTCACTACTTTTGGCTGCTCATAAAAAGCATTTCAAGCAAAGGCAATGAGCGCTTCGTGAAAACAACACGGCATCTAAGAACTATGGTGACGATGAATCAGGGGCGAAGCCCATCACAAAAGCAATAAGCTGATTTAACCTGGAGCTCACAGTGAGGGGGCAATAATCATTCATATGTGAATATTGCCAAACAGCTCGAGCCCACGCATCCACTGTGACCAATGCTTCGTTTGTATTTTTGCTGGACTATATATTTTGTTCTCGGTCGTGATGCATATTTGGCTGCATATGCCGAATATGCTGCTCGATCAGACATTTTCGCAATAATATCTTCACAACAAACAGCGACCCAACACTAAGCTATCAATTAGTGTCAGCATACGTCGCTACATTGTTGATCAAAGCTTTTGGAAGCCTGTTCCAGTTGCAGCACATATAGATAAGTTACGATAGCCTTAGAACTGTGGGATGAGAATTAGCATCACATATGGCGCATTAGCCACCCTACGATAGTTCAGAGTAGTGCTGAATTCACATTTCGGTTACTGGCACTCGATTATTTACGATATTGCTTATTGACTGCGTGTCGTTGGTGTCTACATGCATCATCCACAGACAATTGCAAACAGAATATACTCTTAATCTTGATTGTTAATATTGGTCCATATTAGTGTCCCCTTAACAAATAGCATGATTCGTGGACCCTTTAATAGGTGATAATATCGTGACACTATTTTGTTGATAACACCATGATATACTGAAATAAGACAAGCGTTAATAGCCGCTTTGTTATATGGAGGACAAGTGGCTATTAATTTCCTTCTTTTGTTATTATTTTGTTATATAACACAATAAGTGTTAATGTTAATGCTGCTGTGTTTGTGCTGCAACACTAAGTATCCAACATGGCGATCATTTTACTGATATGCTACGTACAGGTGGCATTTACTTTTGTCCCATATTTAGTAACCTGGTCGCTTTGATATTGTTTGTTTACACATGCTGGTATTAGATTTCTGATTTCCGTTGCCGCCGTATCGACCAATTAATGTTCTCTGCTTTTTGGAAGGAAAGAAGTGGTTACTGTCATCAACAATGATAGATAGATACTTATTTTAGTGATATGTCGTTTAATTATACATGTCACGCCAGCAGGATTCTTGGTTTACGCACGGTAAATCATCATTTGTCAGCATCATGCTTTGCATAGTCGTTTGAAATACATGGGTTGCAAATATCAGATGGAAAGCAATATCATTTTTAGACTCTTTACTATTGTGAGAATGGCACAATAATTTATTCGATGTAAACACATCAAACAACCACAATTTGTTTTATTGCCAACTCAAAGCAACTCAGCTACTTAAATGTTCCCCCAGGGCGAATTAATCTGTATGTACGGTTGATGTCTGAAACCAATTTCTTCAATCCCAATGGGATGGAATGCCAACAGAAGATGAATACCTGGTCAAAGATGCTGAAACTTATGCTCTGGTTCTTCTAGTATAGTCGTATATAGTTACTGTAATGCGCGACATGTTTCCACTCGATCTGCATATTTTGGCACTACTAAATTGAATATTCATTAGGGATAGCCATATCTACGTACTAAAAGTCCCATCTGCAAATAGAAACCGCTATCAAATAGCAAAAGCAATGACATAATGGCCTATGATATAGTTCATGCAGTAAATATTAACGCACGTTGTTATTTGGACTTCAATATGACAGTTTCAGGAATGGTTGTTTACAAAATGCCACCATTGCATTTAAAAACGATGCAGTTTATTTCCATCGCCGCAAAAGCTCTTTTTTTACTGAAATAGAACTAGACATACCTTATGAGCCTACTGTTCAGGTCAACATTGTGTGTTATATGTAACAGCGTTTGCAATATTATCGCCATTGGAACAAGTTGCTTATAAATTATCTACAGTAAGATCTGAAATCAAATCATAGGTTGCATTGTTGTGACCGAAACGCGATCATTATTTCCGCTTCGGCTTGAATTAATGATAGTAGTTAATGTTAATCAACTGTTGGTCCAGCATAAGAATATTTGCATGCATTTCACAATGCGTGCGCATTAAGGATCTGAAATTGTCTTTCCGTTATTTGCTAGCTGCCAAAACGACTCAGTTTAAGCCCTTCCTTGGAATATGGACCAGCAAATCAATCATGATGTATTGCTATCCTTGAACTCAAAATTGTGTTTACAAAGTAGCGAACTTAGAAGCGCAACTAAGCATGCGCGATTATTGTATAGTATAACCGCTCAAAGAAGGCATTTACTTCTCGTGAGCGTGATCGGCATGATATCGTGTCACTCCCCGCCCCTCTAAGCATTAAACCGTCTTTGGTTCATCAACAATTATCGTGGTCCAACTTGCCGTGATCACCTTAACACTTTTAATACTTACCCTACTCTAAAACCGACTCATCGAGACCTTTCTATCCCTTTCATAACAGCACGTAGTACTTTCACGTTTTCAGCAACTGGCAGTAACTGGCAACAAGTAGAGGAGAAGAGGTTGCTGCAGGTATTAGATTGTAGCAAGTATTTTCTTGATAGAAACAAAGGATGCAAATAAAGGCCATGCGGGTTTTTTTTTTTTGCTGGTGACTATTTTGGTTGCAACAATGGTGATAGACAAAGAGAATTCTTGCCCATTGTGCCTTCCCTGGAATATTCATAGAATAAGAGTTTAAATGACATCCACATGTTTTGGCAAAATACGTTTCTAAATGCAGCTGCCACTTAAAGTAAACAGCAGATTCTACCTGAATAATTTTGTGCGAGAGATGTCCCTTCTTGTCATTTAGAGCAGGACCATCATAAAACCAAGCACTCACAGAGGCGCAGTTTGTGTTATTCACATATAGGAAACAAACATGAAATACCAAGTAACTTGATATCTGACTTATTTACAATGCATTGTATGGTATTGACGGAACTTATGTATCAGTGCCTGTGCCGTCACCACTTGGTCACTTTATACTTGAGCTCGAGTGTAACGGGCTTGTATTGATGCTTGTCTGATCTGTATTATCAGCAGTCACGTAATTAATATTTCTGTTGTATAGCAGGCTACTTGGGTATGTAGATTCCCATGGTCTCCAACATATAAATCATTCTGTTGAGAGCGTGTAGGCTATTGATGATTAAATGTCGCCAACATGGAAAGATAGATCAATGAAAGTGGGAATATTAGTTTCTCGAATCACGTAAGGCATTACTCGCATTAATATTTTAAACGTGTTCGACATTCGAAATGTAAAGATAGTTCCATTAACGGCAGCGTTTGTATTCTGTATCAACACTAGTTTCCCTTAATTCATTAAGCACCATTCTGTTCGTCTCAATGCCTTGGCGACAGACTCAAAGGGACGCGCAAAAAAATGGTTACAATCTGTCATCTGGTTTATGGTTCGCAACACTCTAAACTATAAGTTTACTCCAGTATTTTTTAGATGCGAATAATGGCTCACAATCATCGCTCATTTTCGCATGACATTAACTACTGCTTAACAAGCATAAGCATTAATTTCTGTTGGTCCCTACTGCTAATATGCTAATAGAAATAGAATATTTCCTCATTTAAGAGGTGAGCATAATATCCAATGTCATTCCACACACAATTAAGCCTTGAATGTTCTTCTTTTACTCAGACTATCTTTGATTCACAGATGCATCTTCCTGTAAACGCTGTTGCTGTACCATAGCCAGTGTATTTCGACAGAGTTAAAGAAAATGAAAACTCCCTTTTCGTTCTAGCTTGTTGCAATTTCTTGCATAGCGCTTCGGCATATTTCAGTTTACCTAGGGTCATTCCGGGGACTACCGATTGTGATGACTCGCAGCCTGTTGTAGATACTTCACTAATGCGACTGTTCACAGTAATGCGATGGATCATATATAGCGAAAACCATTAGAAGACCATGTGTGAGTTGCCCACTCATAATAGTTTCCTAAAAGCATGGCCCTATTCGCTCGCAATTTAAATGATATCAGGTTACAGCCTGTAAGCATGCCCTTGAAAGCATGCGTTAACTTTAAGGGACAGATACCCCCTTTTTGCCATCACGCTTTTCTTTCAACACATGCCAGTCAGATGAAGAATAAATGTCTAAATGATTTAATAGTTTGAATTTAACTTCATAGACGGTGTCATGATAAGAGAGAGCAAATCAAATTGACGCAACATTATTCTCCGCTAAAATGACAGGTGCAATGAAATCAAACAATTTATCTAATAATCATTGTAAGATGTGTAATAAATAAGTGAATGCTTCTATTTCCTGCTTTGCTCGCCTGACAATTTTGAGATGCGTGACTGCCTGTTGGCATTTTCTGCTTATGCGGTGCACATGCGTCGAGAGATGTTACGGACATGGACCAGTAGGTATAGGGTTATTCGGTTTCAATCTTCAGTTTTACGCCCTTAAAACTAATGAACCCAACTCATCGTACGATTTTTCAACACAAACCAATTGAATATCTGTTATCTCGGACAACTTTCCAAGACGCAACAATTCACGCATGTTGTCCTGTTTTAATCGGACCATTATCTGAACCACGGATTTGAAATATGTTAAATGCACGATAAGATAATCCTCGACAAAAAAGGCCGCGGTCATTCGCCCAATTATGCTTGGCAATTATTTCAATCTTTTGAGGGAAGCATATTCTGCAGTTTAAATACCTAGCAGTCGATGGATTTGACTAAGGGTGGGTGGTTTGGTGTTCTAAAAGAACATGTGTCTTATGAAAAGTATGTCCAGCTATCTAGGCTGAAAAGTACAACATGAGCCACACCCATGTAGCTTACAATAGATTAATTGGCTGAGCTTGCGTGATTTATCACGTCGTTGTCTCGCAACATTTAAGCGAGAACTAAAATGTGACATGAAGGCAAAACCCTGTGCTGCTGCTTAATAAATAAGCTGCATTCGTTCCACTGATAAAGCATGTATATGATGATAACAGGAAAATGCAGTTAAGTAAACCATATCTGGTACAAACATGTCTTGTTTGGTTGGCAAGCGTGCTTCAATGACCAGGTTGCGTGATGAAATATCTTGTTGGTGCTTGGGTAGATGAAAGTGTAGAATTAGCGGTAGACGACAATGTCATTTCTCGAATCCTAGACAGCGCCGACATTTGAGTATTTAGTATCACACATGTACCAAATTACTCTCCTGTGTTATCTCTATGCTGCGATGGTACGCATCATGTTAATGGATGTTTCTGGCACTACTCCGATATGCCTCGTTTGTCACTTTGACAAGGGGGGCGGTCAGGCGACTGTTATTGGTTTCCACACATTATAAGTGAAGTTAAAAAGTATTCCACTTTCGACAATGTAATCTTCCGCCATTATATCACACATGGTGATTAATGCACAACTATGGCCGCATCGGGACTCCAATAACAATGTTTGCATAAACTACAACTTGTATGACACCATTCGCCCCGTTTTAACCGCACCAACATAATCAACCGAGCGGGCTTTTGAGCCATTTTGTGTAGTGATATCGCTTCTCGATTAATAATCAACAGATAGGCAGTTCGACTTGGCAGTATTCCATTTTCAAATGTAATATTCATATATTACTCTCTGTTTCTTTCCTGATAATGTGTGCTAGGAATATCCTGGTTGGGCATCATTAGTATGCGTATGCGTATCCATGTCGATGATTGCGACTTCCTTATAAACCTTTGAAGTGTTTATCATGAATTCCATGACTACATTTTGATATCGGTATATTTGTAGTTTACCGCAGTATCTGTCTTTATAGCCGTTAGGTGAATGAGTGGCGGTGATCACCCCCCCCCCCCCCCCAAATGGAAGTAAGTCTGGGAATAGAGATATTTAAATGATTATGCGATATCTTAAGTATCCATTAGAAAGGGTAACCATTGTACTGGAGTCAAACAAACACAAGTAGCCATCTTACGTACTGGAAGAAGTTCATGACGACATTTCTATTGACATTTCTATTGACATAAATATGTCTAACCGAACTTGTAGCGTTGCAACAGTTCTAATACCAAATGATCCACACAAGAAACAATGTAAGATCATTGAGTCTTAATTTCAATTAAACTACGTAGCTGTAATATATTAACATGAACGTTAATTAATGGTTAACATGCAATTGCGAAGAGAATGATAAGTGAGCGTAGCTTTAGGCAATCTTCCTGCATCTACCATATTTGAGTAAATTTATATGTTAAGAGAGTTGTAATGAATCTGACGTTGACAATGGTGCCTACATTTGATTGACATAATGTGTTACATGAGCCTGTCTACATTGCATTGGCATTTATGCACTTAAGTAACGGCACAATGTTCATGTAGGTCATATATTTTTTCTTAAATAGAAACTAACATATTAATAAACCAGTGTATTGCGGTCTGTGTGGGGATTAAATTTGAATCACGGTGAGAATCAAGATAAGGTCAGGTATGGAGAATCAATTTTTACACCAGCATCTTTGTCAGAAAGGACTTTAGTGGTACCACCATCAATCATCTAAGGAACCAATTCTAAAAGACTTTCAGAAAGGGTACTTAGTGATGTTATAAATATATAGGCGTTGATGCCACTGTAAACATAGTATGATTTTAGCTACACCTGACAGTTATTGCTAATAAATGGCGGGCGAGACTCGATCGAATGACTCTCAAACCACCTATTATTTATGTAAGAAGTACAGTTTTGGAGTATTCAATTTGTAGAGCATAATATGCACGAGGCAAAACCACAGTTAAACGCTGATAGCCGGTGAGAGAAACAGACAACGTGTGGCTTTCGTAATACCAGTATCAGTATGTAATTATTTGCTTTCAATCCCAAGAATGTTTTTCTGTCAGTCTTTAATTTTTATTACCAAGAAAGCAATTTTATAATATTCGACCGGTATGCTATTATGATGCCTTAGATATTTTGCAGACCGCACTGGTATGTGGTAATGGATGTGTCAGCATGCATGCTATCTATAATTGTAAGATGAGGGGTGTCGATCTTTAGCCATGGTGAAACGAGAAGACCAGTAATTCTCACAGAGTGTAAGGTCAAGGGCAGGTAGAATTATGCGTAGTATTGTAACTTTTCTAGTTTATTCATGTCATATGTCTCGACCATTGGTCAATGGGTGCCCTGTCAAAATGCACTATCAATCCGCTTGCAGATTGGGCTCAATGGATTCTGAGCACGGCATGTTGACAATTAACCCCAAAGCAAGTGAGGCGTTTCTATGCCTAACATTAGTGAATATGTGCGCGTTGCGTTATAGCATAACATAACATGAACTACATTTTTCCATTACGTCTAACAAGATTAAGTTCATCCTGGGCTGCTTGACATTTACTGATCCTTATTGCAAACTAGCGGTGACTTGTACTTATTGATGCATTCACCACATGTAATTTGTAGACAAAAAGCTGCCTCAATATCTCTGTCTATGTAGCATCGGAATCACAATGACACTTAGTTGAAATCTATTGATGCAATTTATGTCCACGGTTACGGTGTCGAGATGACCCGATATGATCAAATCAAAGCTTTATGCGTAACGTTTGGTTATCCCAAAAACAGAGTGGCACCTTCAAAATCTTGCACAATGACATATGATTGATTGTATGAATGCAAAGCAGATTGGGGGATTTATCTGGCAACGCCGGAAGATACTAGATCTACTCAGTAAAAGGGTAAAACAAGCATCGTTGATTTGGTTGTTTCCAGGCGAGGCATGAATATTGAGACGTCCGACATTGCGATATTGTCAGCGACTAGCAGTTGAGTTCTTGCATGTAACCGAAACCCAAAAACCATTACCCCCAAAGCCTCAACTTGCCATGTGTACATATTGGTGTCTGTATACATTGGTGACGCGTTGCGGCAGAACATAGCATTTGGGAATGAAATGAATATAACACGGGGCGAAATCATATTTACTATGGGTGATGATTACCGCTTTGCAGCACAGCTCCACGTAACATTTACTGAACTATTCCATTATGATCATAAGCTACACCACATCATGGTCTGCTTGACATTTATCAGCTTTCATGGTTAGATGCAGACATGTAGCAAGCATGCAATACACTTACAGAAGCATGAGTCGCAGTGGTTAATGAATACGTTATAGCCTTACCCGAAATGACCGAATGAGTGGGTCTGAACAATCCAGCAAACATTCGCATAATTTCAATCAATTGAGCAATCTATATAACATTTCAAGTTTAATCTACTTGCCGATTGAAGGCATCATGGAGCCTTCCGTGATGCCGCTCAGCTACTGTGCAACTAATGTGGGAAAACACACATTACATAAAAGCTGTTTTGATAAAATTTGTCAGCATCAATAACTTTGCTCTAAACATAACACACTGCATGCAGGCAATGAAAAGGCCAAAACACCAGACTCACATATTGTTTTATAATCGATGATTCTATTTACGTCCCCTTTATGATGAGCCTCGAGCAGCAAAACTTCACACGGGGGTGCATGTCACCTTTCAAGCCTTATTGGTTTGCCATCTGTTGGAAATTATTTTGCAGTCTCTGTATCTGAATCATTTATCGAGAGATTGTAACATGCATCACTATAGAAATACATTGTTGCTGCCCAATTCATATTTGGCTATTGATATATTTGCTAGACTGCAGAAAATGGCCTGGCCATATGACTCACACGTTGAACGACCCACACGTAGTGTAACACCACAAGCCCTATATTGGGGTAACATCACAATAACAGTTTACAAATGCAAAAATTTACAATGGCGTAATATTGGAACAATTTCAAAATGCTATGCCGTCCGGTAGCAGCCAAACTACCACGGATTCTTCTTGGGACAGACAGTCGCCAGGTAGACTAGAACACAATTCGCACATTAGCAATGATATCGTACAACAAACACAGCATGGCAGACATTCAACTCATCCCGTTGGAGTAACAAAGTGCAAAGCAAATGATTGATCTGCGTATCTATTGACACTCACGTTGCCATATATCAAGCAATTTGTTGCGCACAACAGTCATTTATGTAATAGCATATATTTATGTTCTTGTCGTGGCTTTTTGGATACTGATTTCCTTATGTAAAACGTATCGCAACAGCCAGCAACCTATAACGTCTAATTTGTACCACCAATCGTCACATGTAATTATAACTAATTCTTATTAAGATTTATTTCTTTGACGATCGATTTAAATACCAATGGTGCAGCTTCCTACTGATCTCATAGACTTGATATAGGCAGTAGTTTTAAGTTTTAAAGGTTGATAATAAGACCATTACCATTAATCAAAAGCAAGAATGTATATATTTAGCTCATTGATGTATTTGCCCAAAAAGAGCCTGTTTGTAGTAAATTGTGTCGAGTTAGCAGTGGTCTGTATTGCACTCTACTCAATTTAATAGAACCTTTATGTATACCGGAATTTTTCTTTCAGCTTTTCACTCACAGAAAGATCGTTACAACACCACATGTGACTTGATCAAATAGCATATAGTGCAGACCATGTGCGCAAAGACAAGTGTATGTTGTAACACTATTAATATAAATCTATTCTGGTTCGGATCTCATCAGGCCACATATCTGTTAATCTACAAATCGCGAGTGAGGTTTTCATTTTCTGTTGAGCACCCCGAGTGTCCCCATGCTGTGTTGTTCAGTGTAATCAACCATGGTCTTCAGTTGTATGGATCAATATACGCCCGTAAACTGACCCAGCACACCCAAATGGACCGTTTGCATTGCTAATCAGTCAAGGGCTCCAAGCCCATAGCCGCGAGTCGTGCATATACTCAGAATATGCTATTTTGTGCGCAATGGTCTTGGATGAGTACCGACAAAGCATCCGCGGGTAGTAATGAACCAAACAGACAACGAGTCCAATTCCGACGAAATTGCTATGGCCGCCATGCTTCGCTCGGATGATTTGGTCCCCCCTCTGTGTCGCTTCTCAATAGCCTTATGTCGTATAAGGCTATTCGGTTGCAGGGTATGGGTGTGCGAGCCGAGGGCGTACAGATCATAACACTGGATTGTAGTTACCCTCTTGCAGCCAATGAAAGAGAAATGCATGAAAGGTCCTGCTGAATTGTCTTAAGGGTAACAGCAGTCGACCTGATAAGAGTACTTAATCAGAGACCTGTCTTGCCACATATGAGCACGGAATAGGAAACTAGACCTACATAACGTTTTTGCCATGTTGTTTATAGCCACAATGACTCTACAAGCCTATATGCCAAACAGTTCAAACCCACCTATACGGTTTGTATTCGCGAAGTCAAGCTAAGCTTATTCTATTATGTACATGTGTCGCAAACAGCATGTTAAAAGGAAACCCATGGTCTCTAGTTTATACGAAAGCAAGCGGTTTATACTGTTAAAGTAACCCGATAGCACTTCGCATCGTCCAAACATGCTACCATTCATTACATGCGAGCAAAGCATATAGCTAACACTTTGAAAAGTTAAATTGATATCAAACGCGAGATAATTTATTGCAATTTTACAAGCATAGAGACCACAAGCACTAACTTAAGGTTACACAAAAAGTGTTGACGCATATATACTATTTCAGAATGAGATCATGTATGTTACCATCAATAACATTAATGTCGTAACCATGGCATATATATTCACCATGACAAACAATGACGGACGGCGAATACAGGCATGCAAAATGAACTGTATGGGTTTGCGTCTGTAAGGTTACCAAGTAGAGACCATGCGTTGAAGCCGAATGTCACGCTAACACCAAAGGATCTCTCCACCCCGCCTAGCTTCCGGCTTTACGCAGAAACCGACAGAGAAGCTCAAACAACGTCAGCATTGGATTCAATACTACATAGTTATTAAACTCTGATCATTGCACCCTCCACATTGCCTTACTTTGATCATTCATAAACGATCAAAACAATGGGGGCAAACACAGACTACAGTAAAAAATCTCATTATAATACGATACCCAACTCAGCATTTTGGCCGACAAATTCCGTGACACCGTGTAGGCAGCGCCACCGACCGTTTAGAAAGCTTCTCAACGCGCAGGAACGTGCGAGCTTTTGTTATAAATCACAAATATGTACGACGTAAAATTGAACATCAATCGGCATTAATGTACGGCAAATTACTGCACTAATTTGTGGAAAGAAACGCATGTATCCAAGTTTCTTCCTATTCACTAAATATATCGAAAACAAGAACGTATTATTCGTTTTATACTTTAGCAATACATATCAGTATAAAACGGCTATGATGCCAGTGGGAAAGGCGCACGTGTACAGTTGGTGGAGGTTATGTCGGATAGTGAACATCTTCTGGTGATTGAAACGATTCCCAAATCAAAGCTGTTATATAAATCAGAATATGCAATCTATCTAATACATACCTGGGCAAACTGGTTCATGTTTTGAGTAAAACTTTTGATGGATGTGAGAATATCATAATTATCATCAGATTTTCTTTCCATAATTTTTGATTAACATCGACCATAGGCACTCAATATTCTATATATTTTCCCGAATTTCATGAATGATGTCTCCACATTCAGTAAAGCAAAGACTTTGCCTAAAATGAGCATTTGATCAAATGAGCCAGTTTTTTCAGTAATATTGAGTGGTTCACCTACACACTGACAAGATGTTAGTGCACCTCAATCATCAGAATGTAAATATAAAGAATGACACCATTTGAGTAAGTCTGACTATGTTATAACGATCCACTCACTTTTTTGCTGGACCAAGAAATTGATTACGATCCGTGGCTTTAAAACTTGTTGTTCTTTTGTTATTTGGGTTATCGTCTGAAACTGGCCATGTCAATCACAGACATTACTTTGTTATGGAACTATGGATTTTTCAACTTATTTCATTCAGTTCTAAATTTACCTTGATTACCTTGTATTATTCAAACTTTAATCATTTTATGTGGTTACCACAGCTCAGTCAACTACATGCCTACAATTGGAGATACCAAGAATATAGTCCATCATTGTGCCAACAGGTGTGTATTTAATGTGATTCATTAATTGGGAATCGTTGAAAAAAATTACCCCAGAAGCTATGATGAAGATATGTGTTTGAATTTTATTTGATAATTGATTGTGTATTTTTCTATTGAATTTTCAAGCTGACGACATACACACTAATGAGTGACATAAGCATGAAGTGCTTCATGGGAACTAACTTTCTTCATTATTGTTGGTAGGAACTAATAATGTGTGTCTGCCCACCAATAATATACTAGTGGTTTATGCAGAATAAACCCAAGTGGTCAAGGAATCTTCATAACTGTTTTACACCAAGTATTTATTTAGATCAATACACATCCGTTATTCATGAAGAATGTTTGATTTCGGTGATCCACAATCAGGCACAAATCTGTGGAAAAAAAAGTATTAATTTACACCGGGAAAATATTGTGTGATTTCTGCTGTTAATTCTAACATAACATCCACTAAAAATTATCAGTAGTTTAATATATTTACTTATTTGCACATCATTTTGGTGTGTTTAATTTATACAAAAATCAAGTTTTGCATTTGGTCTTTCCATGTGAATTCCGTTTGGGTCGTACTCACTGGATAATGGGGTTGGGGAAATTTTACAAGTTGTGTGGTCCTTATATGATTGGAGTACTTAATTTGACGATAAGAAATTAAGAAACCTCGAGAAGAAAAGAAATCCTAAAACAAACATTTTCTCAACGAGGACAACATGATATTATTGAACAGCATAACAGGCCGGCTTTCGAGGCCAAGAAAAATGCTACGGAGAACCTGATGCATTAAACATGAACTTCATTACTTTTGTGTAAATACTATTGTCGCTGCTACTGCACT
The DNA here is from genome assembly GCA_034190875.2 of Urechis unicinctus. Taxonomy (NCBI): domain Eukaryota; kingdom Metazoa; phylum Annelida; class Polychaeta; order Xenopneusta; family Urechidae; genus Urechis; species Urechis unicinctus. The sequence goes on from CM067342.1 coordinate 49,289,361, forward strand.
ACGGGATATAGAGCGCGGTTCGTGTGAACGACATGCTTACAAGAAGCAACAGCCCTTGCTCTAATCAAGCTCTGCACAGCCGGCACATTTAAGATATTCGAACAACTGGCACGGTATTCCAGTGGTACAAGTGGACGATGTTTTAGAGAAAGCCGTGTCTTATTGAATAGCATGTACCCTTTTCTTAAGCTGTTCTGTAACAACACTCGCCAATGAATCGTAATGGCCGTAGTGTCTTGGGCCATCGGTCAATCTCATCACTATAAGAGCCACGCATTGATCCCCTGCAATATATCAATATATTTATATGTATATATATATATATATATATATATATATATATATATATATATATATATATATATATATATATATATATATATATATATATATATATATATATATATATATATATATATCCATATATATATATACATATATATATATATATATTTATATATATATTTATATATATATATATATTTATTTATATATATATAAACATATATATATATAAACATATAAATATATATATATGTGTGTATATATATTTATATACACATATATTAATACACATATATATATATATATTTATATATATATAAATATATATATATATATATATATATATATATATATATATATTCACAAGATAACATTACTTAATAGACTGAATCCACATATATATTATTTATATAAATAAATCTATGTAAATAAATATGTATAAACATACATATATAGATATGTATATATATCGATATAAATATATGTATATATATATGTATTATATATATATATATATATATATATATATATATATATATATATATATATATATATATGTGTGTGTGTGTGTGTGTGTGTGTGTGTGTGTGTGTGTGTGTGTGTGTGTGTGTGTGTGTGTGTGTGTGTGAGTGTGTGTGTGTGTGAGTGTGTGTGTGTGTGTGTGTGCTCGTACGTTTATGTAACGTGGTACATTTATGGATGTCATAGCGCGCCCAACACCTTGCATGCACTAAGAAGTGATATTCTATGGCGCAGAATTCTCAGCGCTGCTGATTAATTGCCAATGGATCTGCCGCAAAAAGAAATATTATCTCGCATATCTGAATTTGCATCCACAACGCCTCGTAATAAAACGATGCGCCACGTGTTTGTTGAAGTGTCTAGGTGCGCATGTTACAGCAGTTACATGTAGCTCGTACATTCTCTTCCTTGGCGTGGATGTTCTTTATTCAGTAAAACGCAATAGAAAAACTAGGTGCTGAGCAGTCGAGCCTCGGGGCACAATATCGTTATTACCTACTGGATTAATACAAAAAGTTACATTAATATTAATGTCAGTTTACTTTACGATATTTCATCCATTGACGCTGGCTGATGGGTTGCGATAGCTACACTAGTTCCCACTAGCAATGAATACGTTTTGCATTAAAACCATTCAGCTGAGATGTTATGTCCTCTTAGCCGGTCGCAGCTACTGAAATGGTTCCAAATCTGACTTAAATTTCTTCTACCTGAATGAATACAGCTTAAGCGAAATGAAACGAAGCCCCCTACAGCTGTGTATGCGTCTGACCTTAAAGCAACGACCCAGGTAGCCACGGTGTTTTTATATTCGCATAACAATATATTACTGCTGCATATTTTATATTTAACACATACATGACTCCAAATGATTATATCAATTTGTATTAAGGGGCTGCTGATTTATAATGAACAATTCATTTGTTGTGAATCCTCTTGCAATGTGCTTGTACAGTCCTTGCAATGAAAACAGCATGCAAGTATTCCGAATTGTGGCAAAATGGTGGAAGAATTCAAACAGTAACAACATAGACACCTTGAATGTATCAACCAGCACCGAGGCTTTTAATTTGAATGCCTTTAAGTATTAAAACAGGGCATGCTAGGGACACCTACAGGAGTACATCCAAATAGTGCGTAACAAATTAATATTTGTCACATATATGTTCTTCTTGTTCATCAAGTCGTGTCTTTACTCGTTACTGTTAAACGATGAGTGTGCAGAATGGCGCCATATGCCCTGCTTGCTATTATTGAATTGTTGATGCACCTTTATAGCAGAGGTATTCCACAAATTAATCGCGGCTCGGCACTTTTAGCTTAATGATTTCATATACTCATAATATACACCTGGCAAAGCATAATGACTGAATAAGGTAAGCATGCTAATACGAGACGAACCAATGCAATATATCACAGTCACTAAACATGGGGAGCGTTGATAATAGCAAACACGATAACGTAATGAAAACTGTCATTTCCATGCAAACAGGATATTAATATTTCACCAAAACTCGTCGAGGGCCCTTGAACCACCGCTACAAAACAGCTGTCTGATTACAATTCAGCAATAAATGTCATCATTTATCATCCAGCTTTTCATAAAACCCATCTATATGATATGCAAGGCGTGGTTGATACAGCTCATACAAATCCCAGAGACGTGGTTTCAAAAAGCTCAATAAGCTCATCAATCATGGTCATCAAAAGCAGCGGACATTTATGAGCCTGTTGTTGCTGAAACGATAATGATTTCAATGCCACTACTGATCCGCCCGAATGTACCTATTATCACGCACTTCGCGTGTATACTACTGCAGTCGCGGATATTTTTCCATTTTGGATACCCTTTCACCGTCCATGCAACACAAACCAATGATCGCTATTGATATATTTGCAGCATCCAGAGGGTCATATGCAGCTCTTGATTTTAAGACACCTATATATGCATTATTACCAAAGAGAACATAATTATATAAATGGCAGACAACCTACCAAAGACGTCCATAGATTATGTCAAGGCTGGGCGCTACATTTTACAGTTTTGCACACTTTAAGATATTAATTTCGCAGGCCAGATGATCAAATGCTATGGTTTATGGTACATTCAATGCCTTTTTTTCAGACGGTAGTATTTAAATCATTTTCATTTGATTTTATATTTTGGATCTGCGTTTCAAGCACACCACCCACTTGCGTTTGGCAGGTAGGTAGTAGTGGTAAGCTAGTGTGTATACTTCAATACAACATTCTACTTCCATTGGCACGGAGATGGAAGTGGAGATGGCGAAAAGTGGTTTAGATTCGGAAAGAGTTCCAGCAAACTTTTTCATCTACTACTGGATTTAGTGTGCGTGCCTATGAAGAGCTCATTTACGGCGCTCAAAGCAGACATCTACATAGGTATTTAATGGATGCATTCGAGATTTAATAGAGAAAATGAACCGCTATATTATCGCATCTCCAAGGATAAATAGCCCCTTTAATACATTACCATAAAAATGTTTTGTTGACACTGACTTTTATAGGGCATGCTCTTATGCGGCTTCCGGTAATGCCAAAATCATTATGAATGTCGCACATTAACAATATGTGGTGTATATGTACTGCTAATCTTCCTTATAATCATATCAATATTTACAAAATAGAATTTATCATATTTCTCTTATAATATATACTTATGATGATACAGCAAGATATACTGTTTACCATACGGGATTATTTTGCTGGCAACGACATTCAAGAAGGATATCACGTCCCAGGGAAATAAACCAATATATAGAGATATATATATATATATATCTATATATATCTATATATATATATATATATATATATATATATATATATATATATATATATATATATATATATATATATATATATATATATATATATATATATATATCTCTATCTCTATCTGAGTGATACCTACGGTTTGTGGCAGCATACCATCCTGTTTCAGTGAGAAGAACCGACTGACAGGGAGAGTGGATTGTGCAGTCCAAGTTTAATTATCTGAGCTATTTGTGTTCTCTAGGAATTGAAATCTTCGGGAGCTTGAAAAGGACATATGCTTAACAATAAATATTGCATAGAGCCAGTCTATAGTCATGCTATCTATACCATAACATCTATTACACGACATTAATTTATGAAAGATTACGTGATATCCGCCACTTGAAAACCCTGCATGATCCTGGTTGGAGTCAAAGACATGAATGTCCCTCGATCCTAACTATTTTGCTATTGCTGGATCTCTATCAGATGTTTCGTTTAAGTCACAACGCGAAACCACTGGCGGCGCATGCTCGTTGAAATCGTACCAAGAGAATATGGTTGTGGATGCTACAAAAGTGAGTTTGTGTTTTTCGTTAATTGACAACATTTGTTCATGAAAGATGATTTGTAGTCTGGCATTGAGCGGTAACTGTATGTCCAAGAAGGTGCTTACCTCAGCTTCAAATTCAGCTTTTTCAGCTTTATTTTCAATTGTTGTAAGGTCAGACGACCGTACTTATCCATAAGTGATGATCATCCTCAAAGTTAACAACGATATAACTCAAAAGGTTCGATCGAAAATAACGTACGACTCGACGTTGCATCGTTGCACGTACAAGCTGTTATTACTGGCTTTGTCCAATTGAGTTTGTCCCGCATCCATCATTTATCATATTGCGTTTCTCTCAACACTGCAGGAGTTGTGCGACACAATCGTCTATGTAAACCGCAAGGGACCGCACTGCTCCGTGCTGCCGCGCAGTTGAATAAAACTCGCGGTCTCTCATTATCTGACATCATGTAATAGTTCTATCGTGTAACATGCGTGATTTCAGAGCTAAAAGATGCATTATGGTATTTAGTTCATTCATACACAACCACATTGCAGCAAACTGCATTGATTAAGGTCCAGACTGATTTTGATGACTAACACATCAGCTTCATGTTCTGGCCTTCTCCTCGCATCGCGAGATAATTGGCTTGAGCTGCGTCCTTTGAGGGGGCTATTAATAAATTGCACTGGGCCAAACACAAAACAATGCAAATATTCCATCACATTGCTAATAGAAAGAGTGCTTAGTTGCATATCTGTTTAAAGGTAAGCATAAATCACCAACACTAACTAATGACATATATTTCGTAATTCAGAGGGAGACATCGATAATTATATCTCATGCAAGGTAATTTTATTATTCTGTATAGACATTTAACATCCACTGATGTATTTGTTCGTCTATAGAAGTCAAGTGACGTACCAACCAACCTTGCCGTTACAGTTGGTTCAAACTCTGCATCTACCACAGCATGTTTGACTTTATGCTAGCCTCTCCTGCCTCGTAAGATAAACAAACGAGGCTATAAGTTGGGAGGCTAAAGACGAGCATAGAGTGGAGGTGAAGAGTATAATCTTAACTTTAGTGAACAATATGTAACGCAGACTAGGCACAGTTGGTGTGATATTCCTCATCTTGCATTTTATGTCAAGTGTCAGAGTCTTATTTATATAGCAGACATAAAGCAACATAATTGCATCTAATATCCACAATTCAAATTTGATCACGCGTTTCTGAGTCAATCGAATGAAGAGAAAACAATTCTTAGGTATAAATTAGGAGATATAGGAACTCAACATCCAAGCTATTCCATAACATGATAAACACTACCAAAGCCGGTTACTTGGGGCCTTTCCCAGCATCACAATCATCCTAATTCATCACCGTTGCGATATAATCTCGTTGTAGAAAGTAACTTTTAACATCCATATTACCATTTCCATAGTCCTATACGCTACAACTTCTCTAGGTTAAGCAAGTGTCATTCTGAATCTTACGATGTACGCTGTACTTAGGTTTGAGTCATAACGTTATTATTGAATACCTCAAATCAGAACTTGGATGCATGTAAGATGATTTGTAGGCATTGTCGGGTAGGTAGTATGTATGTCCAAGAAGGTGCTTACCTCAGCTGTCATGTTCAGCTTGTTTTCAGTATATTTTCATTGTTGTAAGGTCAGACGACCGTAGGTATCCATAAGTGATGATATCCTCAAAGTGAACAACGATATAACTCAAAAAAGGTTCGATCGAAAATAACGTACGACTCGACGTTGCGCAATCATCTATGTAAACCGCAAGGGACCGCACTGCTCCGTGCTGCCTGCAGTTCAGAATATGTACAATCATTATTGTAACATATAGTTCTATCGTGTAACATGATGATTTCAATAAAAGATGCGATATGGTATTTAGTTCATTCATATACAACCACATGCATACTGCATTGACGTATCCAGACTATTTAAATATAACACATCAGCTTCATGTTCTGGCCTTCTCCTCGCATCGCGAGATATAAAACTGAGCGCTTGATACATTGAGGGTAACAATGCTATTAATAAAAGATGCACTGGTATTTAGTTCAACACAAAACACATTCATGCGCAAAACTGCATAATAGGTCCATGATTCCATCACATATATGTATGGCCTTATATCCAATAGAAAGAGTGCTTAGTTGCATATCTGTTTAAAGGTAAGCATAAATCACCATACACTAACTAATGATATATTTCGTAACAGACAAAAGACATCGATAATTATATCTCATGCTAATAGGTAATTTTATTATTCTGTATAGACATAAGATAAATCCACTGATGTATTTGTTCGATATAGAAGTCAAGTGAGGTACCAACAATCGCCGTTACAGTGGGTTAGTAACTCTGCATCTATTATATGTATAGACTTTATAGCCTCTCCTGATAGTAAGATAAACATATATTATTTGTTGGGAGGCTAAAGACCTTGAGCATAGAGTAGGTGATGAGGTATAATCTGTAACTTTAGTGTACAATATGTAACGTAAGACTAAACAGTTGTGTGTATATTCCTATCTATATATTTTATGTCAAGTGTAGAGTCTTATTTATAAGCATACATAAAGCAACATTAATTGCATAACCAAGACTATCCAACAGTTCAAATTTCCTCATATTTATGTCAATCGAATGAAG
>CM067342.1:49298680-49308680 GCA_034190875.2 Urechis unicinctus
CACACCGTTTCATCTTCTACATCTTTTCTGAAATCATATTTTATTCACTTACCGATTCTCGTAATCTCTTGGTTTGTGCCAAATAGCAAGTGGAGAAGATTTTCAGACTTCCTGATGTCGGCTCAAACCAAAATTTTGATGAATAGAGCTAACAAAGCTAACAAAGGCGGGTTATTTATTTGTCTGTTATGGCGTATTGTCTTGTAGATAAAAAGTATTAGTCAGAGACTGTATAGAAAACGTCATATGGTTCAACATCGTTGATTTGCAATAAAGTATGCCTTTTAACCATGTGAGAAGTTTGTTGCCAATATAACGTCTGAAGACTTTGAAGACATAACGAAGCCAATATAGATCAATTGAGGAAACGGTGTAGGACTGGCAAAATGCACATTCCGGCTGCTTTACTGATGGGATCCGCGTGTAAGTCCTGTCTTGACACAAGTGATTTTAAATGAGCAATATTAAACATTGCCAACTGGCAATATAATAGCCGATTTGTTTAATCTGTGTCCTAAAACCAATGCAATCACAAAAATCTGTCCTGCGTTATCTTGATTAAGGCATCAATTGAACAACATATCTGATGGATGCAGATTCGTCAATTGCAAAGAACACAACACAAACAAAGGAGATGCCATTTTAAATTGAGAATGCAACTTTCATTGTCCGTCAGATACCGCGGTACCGCGGTATGCTTGACATATAAATTCGGTAGCTCCAAGTGCAACAGCACCATGAGGTCTACACTCGTTAAATGTTCACACATTCGCTAGTTATGTACTGGTAAGAAACCAGAATGTTTTTTGACTGCATGCGTCATACTGAACTGCACGCAATATTTACTTTTCTTCTTCTTTAAATGACTGCCTTTCCTCTAATTATGGACATCTTATTACCAACGCGAATAATATCCAATATAGGGTAGTAAGCAAGAAATTAAAAAGATTTATTCAAGTTTGGCAGTTTCATTTTCCTCTAGCACACCAATACATGTACGTTAATATAGCAGCAAAACATTTGTATTGATTGCTGGCTTTCTTTACAAACAACGCAACTAGCTTTTAACGGCCTAGAATAAGTCTAAGTCACAAAACACACAATGTGTAGCAGTCAAAAACTACTACAATCGATGCAGGTGCAAAAATATGGCGCTCTCTGACGTGTCCCGCCATATGTTGCTAAAAGTGCCTATCGCAATGTGATCAATAAACTCAAACCGATCCAATAACTGTCGCATCTGATCAGTTAAGGCCAAAATTTGATCAAATGTCTGATCAAATTAGCGCGCTCTACAAAACGTTGCGACAGCCATTATCTATGTCAACCATGCAGGTAAGGGAGGCCGTTCACAGAGACGCACGGAGTTCCCCGTTGTTTACATTGTCGGAGTTCTTCTATCGTTTTTGGGATTTTGGATCGTTTTTAGCCATCTTGTGACCACCTGAACGCGATGGTTTATGGTTATTGTGTTAGGGGATGATTGCGTACCAGTCGGGACGGCGTGAGCTTGTTCAGGTTTCCTCGTAAGTCGCCCTATGTCCTGGGCAGGATGACCCGCGATAGACCCAGACGCAGCAGTTACATCGCCAATGTCTATTTTCTCCTCATCGGAGAAATCGCGCACTTAGACAATTGACAAATAGACAGAATAGGAACTTCTGGGTTATATTTCCGTTATCTGGCGATAGGCACTTTCACTAGCAGCTCTCTATCCGATATCTTCACATGTGAAGTCAATCATATGCTGCCCAGTAACAAACCAAATCGCCAAGTAGCACGATTCGTAGAATTATATTTTGCTCATAAACGATTGATAATGATAAAGTTCTGTTAAATACTAGCATTCGTTAATCTCTGATTAAAATTAATTATCATGGTTTTAATAGCTTCTGATCAGCAGCGCTTGTGACGATTTCAGACAAATTAAAGTTATATTGTTTCAGCGGCAAGTGGTATATCATAGGCACAATATGGCATGCGGAAAAAAGTGCATTAAATATCATCAAGCAATCAGTGAGCGATTATCGAATTGGGTGGTCTGTAAAATATGCTTTATACATTCTTATCTATATGTTTGATAAATCCAAACGTCCCTGCCAAGCCAAATTAATCACATTTGATATATATTCAGATCTATGTCGAATTATTTTCTCAAGCAGCTAGCGATAACTGATATATGTAGAATTTATACATAAAGAATATTCAGAACTGAATAGATGGCGTGTATCTGTACATCATGGGCAATTTTGATGGCGACATCGTAACAAGAATCGCTTTACGTACTGAATAAAGGTCTTATGTAATCCAGTATGTAGGTTGCAGAGGCGTGAGATGACACAAAATGTAAGTAATAACATGGACATACGGTGTATGTCTATAACACATAACTGTAACTACCAGAGTAGCATGTCTTTTGGCATTAATAGAAGACATTTTTGCATATCAAATGTATGAAATTGTATGACGGAAAATCAATACTTATAATGCAGACACACCTATAACAGTTATTGTTATGGTAATCAATTAACCTTATTTGAGTACTGATTTCAGAAATATATCACTATGTCAGGGTTCTTCTAGGCAATAAATCCGTTCACAATTATACGGGAAAATGATCGCAGGTTAGCATGGAATCATATTATATGTGATCAAACGGCCTGGATGGTTCGGTGGTATCATTTTGAGCAGATCGTTTATAGTTGCTCCTTGTGTGAAAGATTCTGTATCATATTTACGAAGCAGCCGGGCCATAGAGTGCCTACCTTAATGTTTAACAATGCAATGTTCTTTTGGAAGTTTCTCATTGTTCTATAGGAAACCCACGCATTTCCTCATTTATGACATGAGCGCACGACCCGTATGATATTTCAACATTATAAGGATTAGAAGAACATTTTCATATCAGCAGGTGTTACGCTAGGATAACTCAGCTCTTATATGTGTCCATGAAATCAGTATCAAGACACTCGATACTTTTCTTTCCAGCGCAACGCATCAACTAGTTTACTTTAAGAAATTTGGTATATGACACCTATAATTTCTCGTTTTGTTCATATTTAGATATCCCAGATATGTTTCAAGCCAAGTTTAAATCATGCCGAGTTCATCATTCAAATTATTAAACACAACATCCAAATGTTACCCATCAGCAAGAGAATGGTTACCTTCATTAGACTTCCCTCATTCCGAACCGATATATATATTGAAATCACTAAGGTTCAAGTAGGCTTATATTAAAAGGCCAGTAAATATCATATGAGTGAAATGTGATCCTAGTTAATTATTCACTTCTTCGAACCGTCGCTAACGCCTGATAACTAATTCATATATAAGTTGGTTTATAACTGGTCAAGATGGCATATAGGGCGTGCTAAGCATTCAAATGTATCCCGTAAATGTCAAAAAGCCTGGGTTTAGAAGCTGAATTGATCTCATCTGTCATTGTTTTCAAAAGCTGTTGACATTAATGTTCCTGTTGTTGCCATAAAATTACTGAATGTAATATTGGTGGCATCAGCGCCGCCGCTGTCTGTATGTTATAACGCACAGACAGAATGAGCGCGTGCAAATGTGCAGGGTGGTGCGCCGATATAGAATGCTAAGAATGATATACCCGCATGCTCCCTTGCATGTGTGAAAGAAAACAAGTAATCTGCATTTAAGACACTGGTCGCTCATGCTCAATGTTTTTCCTGGACCAAGATCCCAACTGAATTCAAAGACAGGGATTTGGTATCAAATAAATGCAATGAGCTCTTTTCCGTGGACATATATAGAGGATATATATAGAGATAGAGAGATATATATATATAGAGATATAGATATATATATATAGAGAGATAGAGAGATAGATAGAGATAGAGAGATAGAGATAGATAGATAGAAAAAGAGAGAGAGAAAGAGAGAGAGAGAGAGAGATAGAGAGAGAGAGATAGAGAGAGAGAGATATAGAGGAGAGAGAGATCTCTAGAGAGAAGAGATATCTCTCTTATCTATAGAGAGAGATATCTCTCTAGATCTATATCTTTATCTATGATATATCTCTCTCTTTATCTCTATATTTCTATATCTATTTCTATATATCTCTAGAGATCTTTCTCTATATATATCTCTCTTTATATCTCTTATATTATTTATATATATATATATATATATATATATATATCTATATATATTAATATATATATGTCCACGGAAAAGAGCTCATTGCATTTATATATATATATATATATATATATATATATATATATATATATATATATATATATAAAATATATATATATAAACATATATATCTATCTAACTACCTTGCATGTTGCCACTATCAGTATTTACAACATACATTTTGTTCAATCTTCGGTTGAGCATCAGTGTGACCTTTTGCTTTCTGAATATTTGTCCTATCAATCACATTTAGCATGGGACTGACAAGCTATGGCCGGCGAAGAAATACAATCAACTCAAACCTGCACAAATACCAACTGCATCCACTTATCAAATATTTGGGAACGAATCTAGGTGGCATAAATCGGGATTGCATTATTCATAAGTGACATGGAAGGTGACGAAGGTAATTCGGGCTCTGAACCGGCATTGAAGATATTCCAAAAAAACTGCTTGTTTTATGTACGCTGTGTGACAGCTGGAAGAATTGTATAAACAAACTAATTGCCTTGCCCACACTCACACGAGCGCAAAATAGTATTGCTCTTTTGGTATCGGTGTGGTTTTATCCTTAATAAACACTTGTCAATGTGAAAAGTTTGCTTAGCGGATGCTTGTTAAATTGACAAGGTTGCAAACTTTTCATCTACTCATACTTAACGACAATAATACTAATGATATTGAATTTCGAAATGACAATAAGTAATGTGCTATCTCCCAAGTGTCCAAGTAAGAGTTTACCCGCTAAGCTCTGAAGCTGAGTGCGTTTTGCACGAGTGCGGCTGCTGAAAGTGCTTACCCTTTTAAGTTGAGTGAAGGACAATATCATTGATTTTTTATTTATCTACAACCCTAAGAAGGTCACAGTGTGGGAATTGCCCTTTACTTTTTTTGAAGCTCAATTTGCGCAACAAGCCTATTAAGGTTTAGGAAATCGTCAAGGTGCACGACGATACCACGAAAACCGCGTGAAGCCAGCCATCATAAGCAGTACACCTTCCTGACTGTTGATGAAATTGCAATTTTTGGACCGATCGGTAGGCATTGGAGAGATCTATTTTTGCCATAAACGCATTTGGGGTCAATAATTTAGTAGCATTATCCAGGGTTGCTAAACTCGTCATTGGTTGCGTTATCATTGATTGCGTGATGGACTGGGCGGCTGCAATCGTGAATGATTCGTACCATTTTGCTGTCTGGCTTAGGTATGGCGCTTATTGTACTGACAGCCGTCGGAATAGAGGCTTTAATACAATGGCCTTCGGATAACAATTGCGCCTTAACCGTTTCGCGAGACTTTTTCCATGTGGGTGATGAGTAGATTTTCTACTAAGCTATGGTTTGTGTCGACAATATGGAAGTCTTCCTTGATGCCTGTTGAGAGTAAATTCCAGTCAGAATTGGACTTAAGTTCACAAGCACTGGAGGATTAGGTATGTCCCTGCGTCCTTCACAGAATGCGGCACCCTGCCTCAAATGTGCATTTTGCCAGATTGTAATTGTGGCACACCTCCACTTTAGAGGCAGGATCTGTTGGAATGTTAAATACAAGGGGGGTACGCTTTGGACAAGATGCGGTAAGCCCCCCCCCCCACTCAAAACTAAGTTAAGTTGAATGCAATCTGCTCCCCAGTCAAATTTGATGTGAGACTGCAGCTCACGGTGTTGTTTGCCGTAGTGAAGAACGGAGATCCAGGCAATCTCTCTGCCAATTGTGCAATTTGACCGTGTAGCCCAGATAATGTACCTTTTAATTCCTCATTCTATACTAGCAGGTACAGAATACGGATGTTTGCGCAACACCAATGGTGGAGAGTAATGGATTCCAGTTTAGGCTTTTTGGGGCCGGCCTGATAAGACTACCACTATTCGGAACCCAGCCGGACCACCGTATACACTGCAAGAAGCCGATAAGCTGTGTGTGTGTTCCTATGCACAGATTAATTGCAACTCATGTATTTTATATTTATATTACTTAATTAATGTAACTTTGTGTACACTTTGATTTGCAAATACTATATATACCGCTGGCACAGCACCCCAGAAACAAAATCACATTCGTCATGATATGATTTTGGAACCGCCTTACAACCACCCGCCACAAAAACTCGCGTCGTGTGAGGGTGGTGCTGCTGCAGTCTGATCCTCAATGAGTTGTTGGTCTTCACTGGCTCCGTGGATGAGGTCGTGAAGTAGCGCTGGGGTTGAATTGACAGGTAGGCGACTCGGTCAGTACTGATAGTGTAACGAAGTGTCATTTCGTCTGCTGGTGAAAGATTATGTTTTGATAGGTTGGAGGGTCGTAGCAGTAAAACCTGCTGCACAGAGCGGAAACTCTACGACCGGAGCCAATCAAAAACGAGAAGGTGGTTTGCCGGACAATAAACAAGGGACCTCAGTGTGGAGAAGTATTAACAGGAGCAGAGTATGTTATTGTCACATTTAACACGATTCCATGGTAATGCAATACCATCTAAACTTGCTCAAATTAGCACAAAGGCAACCATTATCACTTACACTACTAATCCAAATTCCAGTGAAATCACATTATAATTTCTACAGACTTCATAAACAAATATCATTCCCACAACAAAATACAGATTACAATTAACCAGAAAAAACTTGTGAAGACCTAAAGGTATTACACTCAGACAACAAACTTGTAAGGACCTTCCGATTATACACACCTATAACAAAATTGTGAGGACCTACAGATTATTCACTCCAACAACCAACTACAGCTTGTACTCAACCGCAACAAACTTGTAAGGATTATGCACTACCAAAACAAACCTGTGAGGATCTACAGATTACACACGACCACAACAAACATGTGAGGACTTACCGATTATAAACTTCCACGTCAAACTTTTGAGGACCTAAAGATTATACACAAACAAAGCAAACTTGAAGAAAACGTATTATACACTCACAGGACAAACGTGTGAGGACCTACATATTATACACTCCAAAGACAAACGCGTGAGGACCAAAAGATTATACACGATCTGTAGACCTATATATTATACACTCCCAGGACATATTTGTGAGGACTAACAGATTATACACTCACAGGACATACTAGCGAGGACTTACATATTATACACTCCCAGGACATACTAATGAGGACCTACATATTATACACTCCCAGGACATACTAACGAGGACCTTCATATTATACACTCCCCTGACATACTAATGAGGACCTACATATTATACACTCACAGGACATACTAATGAGGTCCTGCATATTATACACTCCGAGGACATACTTGTGAGGACCTACATATTATACACTCTCAGGACATACTTGTGAGGACCTACATATTATACACTCCCAGGACATACTTGTGTTGTTCTGCAGATTATACAAAACAAACCTGTAGACCTATATATTGTACACTTCCAGGATAAATGAGCGAGGACCTACATATTATACACTCCCAGGACATACTTGTGTTGTTCTGCAGATTATACAAAACAAACCTGTAGACCTATATATTGTACACTTCCAGGATAAATGAGTGAGGACCTACAGATTATACACAGCCAAAACTTATTTTAATTCGCAACAAATAAAAAAAAGGTAACCGCGGGCAAACTTCTTAGAACCTACAGGGAAGCACATTTGGAATGAATTCGTGAGTACATACAAGAGATACAAGAGCATGTGTTTGCCTCACAACCTGTTCTAGATTACCATCGTATCTCCATAACTGGTGATGTCAATCACACTGTAAAACCTAATTTGTGAAGAATGCTTATATCTTCTAGATATCCATACAAATGTGTTCTAGTTGTGTATGAAATATAGGTCATAAGTTTGCTTTGGTAGAGAATGCAATGTTGGACCTCCGAAGTTTGTTCTGGGTGAGTATAAAATGTACAATTTTAATTGAGTGTGTGGAAGCTGTCCATGTCCTCATGGAACTTGTGAAGAATGATGAAGTATTCTTCAGGTCCTCGTGAATTTGCTCTGGGTGTGCATAAGTAAAGGTTCCAATACATTAGTTCCACTGTGCAATATAAAAGCCCTTGAAAAGAAGATTTATTTTTTTTGTTGGGGGGGAGGTGTAAAATATCCAGTTACTTATGAATTTGCAAAGGATGCTTTATGTCTGGAGGTCCTCACGACAGTATTTGGGTAGTGAATATTGTTTCCCATACATTTGTGTGTATACAATGAAGGTTCTCATTAGTTTTAAACGTTAAGCCCTACAAAGTTTGTATCATTTTCCGTTTGTATCAAGATTCACCCAGGCTATGGCCACAGGTTCTAATTATGATTGATAACAACATACCCTGTTATGCATCAACAATATGTTATACAGGTCAGCATTAGGTCATAACTTAAAGCCGGGTTGACCAACAGATGATAGTGGCGGCAAAACGTCTCCACATACTCGTTATCTATTGTAATCAAATATTGAACAGGGATTCCAGGGGTACATACAAATAACTGAAACCTGATGCATAAATTTACCGGACTCGCTAGTTGTCGGTTTGTTTTAGTCAGAGGAAGGTACTAAAAAAACTAATAAAACTCACGACACGAGGAAATAATACCAAGAATATTTAAAAGGAACACAGGTAAAAGCAAAAATGTATAATTATCCTAGGCCAAAGAATGAAAAGTATACAATGGTGCTAAACATTACAATATGCAAGGTCTATGTCAGGTTTTTGGACAGCAGCAATATGATAAGGGCAATATTTGCTGAATAGCAAATTTCAAATAAGGAAGGAAATTGGATCAATTGAAAACTTGTGGCTTGAAATAAGTTTTAGACATGAATATCATATAAGCCATGTCAGAGCACATACATTTAGATATAATCAAAAATATTGGTAAATTTATAGTTAATACAAATTCTGACTGTTTGTTCCTAGTCTGTATCTTAAGCTTTGGTATATGAGAACGGTTCCCTTATTGGTTGCTTGTTTCCTTAGTTATCACAACGCTGGAGCGGTTTGGTGCAATGGTATTCTGCCATTTCTTTTTCTGAATTATGATCCGATGGACATGAATCGGACACATAGTTGTCACTTAACTAGTAACAGTCCTGAAATAATCATAACAGAAAATAGACGAGTATATGAATATTTGAACCCAGCCTAAAGACCAACCGACATCATGTGAATATGATATAATTGTAACGTTCTTTCTTTATAAGACACAAATGCCAAAACTGAAAGGGTTGGAGGAAGTTACGATGGGTTGCAGAAAGATATAGCTCAGTGATATTCTAGTCTTTCGACCCACTACGTAAGTGAAATGTTGTGAGCTTATGCCATACGTAATGAAAGACTTCATCTCCTAGGTTAAAGTGCCCATCTATAAAGTGTCTATATATTAGACCTAATAACCACTGCTTGTTGTATCACATAAGTCGACTTACTGTGTATACCTAATGTCATCCATACTAAACTGTGTTAGCTTGCAAATCACGGGATACATGAATGGGGAGTTTTAGTGACACTTGAAGTCGCTATTATCAGCAAGGGGAATGTTCCGCCATACCGGTGGTATATGCATTCTTGTCTATCATGGTCCAGAGTTTGTAAGATGGAAGATATTTTTGAGAATCTAGACCGCTCACACACTCCAAAGCAAAACTATCAGGACCTACATTCAATACACAAACCCTGAGGACCTTGGTTTTATACACACCGAGTAAAAGCTCTATATAATACACACCCAGAACGAACTTATGAAGACCTATATTTGCTGCACACCCAGAACAAATTTATGAGAAACATAATTTCATGCACACCCAGAACAAACTTATGGAGACCTAGATTTCATACACCCTGAGAACAAACTTATGAGGAA
>CM067342.1:49318680-49431180 GCA_034190875.2 Urechis unicinctus
CTGCTTTATCTTCAGTATTAGAGATGTGTCTTAATATGATTAACTTTGAAAATCTAACGAATTAATAATTGGAACACACATATTGCCCAAGTTGCATTTATCTCACCGTTCTTTTGGTTCAAACAGAAGCAGTACAATATAAGCATGATTAACATTATGTGAGACTCTCATATCTTACATAACCCAAATGTACATCTTTCTTCTCAGGTTCTGCCATAAGATATTCATTCCCAGTACCAAAATTGGGATTAGCCAGTTAATTGTTAAACAAAGCAATTGGTTATACGTTGTTTGAATATGATAGAGCAGGAACAATCTCATAATATATCTGCCGATACAATATGCTGATACAATCTGCTGATACAATCTGTAGTAATGCTTCCAATTTGCAATATTTGGTTCATTCGTCACTTGTCTTTCAGGCTCGGTTAGAGAACTAAAATATTACGGACCACTTTATCTGTCATCCATATTGGCAACAGTTATATTTCATTTGTGGTATTGCTTGTGTAACTACTCATCATTATAATCGGTTTGTGTCCAAAAAATAATAAAATCTACACGAAAATGGTAACTATTTTAATAACACGGATTGTAAATCACAGAGATAGCACATCGCGTGTTGCTGTTCAAGTAAATTGCATTTCAGTGCTATACAAGAAGTGAGAACGAAGCGCAAGCTGCCTGAGAGGGAGCTATTGACGACTAATATTCCATTAACTCTTGACAATGAAGTCGGAGCCTCGTTATTCTGATTCTGTCAATATATTTCTTACAATGCACATTTTAATCTGTGTCTCTTTTGTGTAGCGCACAGCGCGAATTGTTGCAACAACACGAAACAGTATCGATGATCGAATCAATGCTGTAAACTAACCAGGCTAGTAAAGATAACCTAGTATAGTTAGCCTAGCTACTATTTCAAGGACCACATCATTGCCACAATCGGCATAATAAAGTGTGGGCTCAGGTAAAGTGGTCATTTGAGGGTAGACGTATGATCAAAGAAGTCATTGCCAGAAATCCTAATCTATCGAGATGGATAGAAAATGTCATTGGGCTGATTGGGCAATTAGATGTTCAGCTGACTCAATGGCCTTTATCACAACAGTGGTAATTGAGAGACCTTGGCGAGTTTAAATTGATGCCATTGTCTTGCTGCATACGACGGGTGCTTTCTGACACTGACTTGTGACGGTCCGCTCGTCCAAACACGAAAGACCCACATCACTGAATCGAATCGACTTGCGAAAACCCGCGATGTTTTTAAGCATTATTCTATGTACATGCCTATATACGCCAATGATTTCAGTCTTTGTTTTTGGTGCTAAAGATTATACAAAGCCACACCTTATTCCACGATTTAATAGTGCTCATCATAAACAGCACAGATAGTCAGGGTCTAGATAACCGGAACCAGAGAGAGAGTTTGTGCTAATATATTAGTTAAAATTATTTGAATATATAAATCGTTACAGCATGTGATATAGCCATTCTTAAATTTGCATTGCTAAATGACAGATGGCATTAGCATTCAAGGCAAATATCGTTACGCTCAAATCCCTTTTGCTACATTATTAGTTAGGTATTGCTGTTTACTATTTCAATACCCTAGCCTGAGCATTGAACCCCACCAAATGATCAGAATAATTGCGACAAGATATTGGATGGAAGTCATGGCCTTTGTAACACAATTCTAATCAAATTGTGGCAATTAAGTCCACGGTGCGAATGCTATTCAATCGATCATCGCTTTTGTCATTGCGCGTATGTCCTATAGCATCATGCTTAAATAAACAATTATATTCATGTGAGATGATGATCTTCCTTTATAAAGAAATATGGATTTAACCTTTGATTTATTTTTCTATTCATTCATTTGCTTTATGCGTATTGAGTTAATGAATTTTGCATTGATTTTACGTCATCAATACTGTTCGAATCACAATGTACTCTTCTTGGTGAACAACATCGCGGTAATAAATGAGCACGTGAACATCCGTGTTTCTTTTGGATAATCAGCAAGGAATGTTGGAATGAATGTCGTCAAGTAGGTATATGCTGACCTACTGAACAGATAAACTTATATATACAACTACGTATCAATTGATCTGTCATAAGTTGAATATTGTTTTTCTCTTTCTCACACATGTTGCCAGCGTTATATCGAAAATGTCAAAAGATGCTCTTAAGTGATCGATGCTTCAGTGCTTATTTAAACTTTATGAAGATAATTCATCACAAATAGGTACTCAACAGTGAGTTTAAAATTTTTGATTGTACATCCATTTACTTGACGATGAACTGAGACTAATGATGCACTGTAACAAACACACATATCAATAGATACACGTTTCAAAATGAGTTAAGTTGAGCAATTAATGCTTAACATCGTTCTCCCCAACGTAACATAACACCCCATGCCAGTTAAAAGTTCCTTTTTTAAATAAGACAGAGACGTGGTATCCACAATGATCGTTAGAAAAATACATGAAATCAAAACATGACGTTTTTCATTTACAAACTGAATACTCTACTGGTAAATATAACTTCCAATTATGCTAGATGGTTAAGGATATTATCTCAATCACCTACCATCCGTATTCGTCGCATCGTCTTTGATATCTAGCCAGATATATATCGACAATTTAAGCTTCAATCCCAAGCGATGAAGCCTTGTGATTTGTGACAGATAGTGTATATATGCATTTATGAGTGGTGTGACCAACGACCACTCAGTTAATATCTTATAAAAACAACGGGTAATCGCAGATATTGACGGCATTTCTGCTTGACTACCCAACGCTGTATTTGTATAATTGAAGCAATTACAGAAATTAGAAAATGATGAAAAATATTAAAAACAATGAGAGCTGTGCTATTGCATGTGTTCGGTTATTTCGTTACTGTGTATCAGAGTATGTAAACACGTCAATTAGCATATTTTTACTGTGATATCGTCGGCTTCATGATTATTTGACTTGATGCTTTAGAAAGCTATTACACAAATTTTAAGTATTGCTAATTTGTGAAGAAAATATAATATCAAATACATAAAAAAGAAACAGCATCTATCAATCTGATTGTCCGTGATGGGGGGAACACAATGAGCATATTGCATCAGGGTTATCAATCATCATTTGCATACCAAGGTACCTCGACTCACCATCACTATTATCCCTAACCCTGATAACCAAAAGTGAAGAAGCTTGACACAACTTTGCCCAATAAAAGATATATAAAGCCGATAATAGCTCAAGTCATTTAGGGTGCTCTCTTAATTTCTGGATTGACCCCCAGCTAATATAGCCAATGTTTACGACCATCCGCAAGACGAGACTTGTGCGACCTCGATATAGCTTAAGGATTGAAGCATGGTTGTTTTCCTCTGGCTCTTGTTCGAAAAGGACTATCTACCGCGCCTCATCGTTGATCACCCGAAGCATGAACGGGAATATACTGCCGTCAGTTGCCGTTGTCGGTATGGTAATAACTATAGATGGAAGGGGTAAACACTCTCGGGCATATAGAACTAGGGCTATCCATCAAGCTTTGCGTTTGGTGCTGCTGTTTCATTATCTCTCATTGCGAAGGTCAGCTCCTTGTTTATCTCATGATGCGATGCCACGCCTAATGTTGCCCATCATAATTACAGGATATTCACATTCATCATTATGGCTCACATGGAAGGAGCGGAAGCCATGGGTGCATACAGTGGCGGCCCTACAGAAGAATTACAAGCGCATGAAGGTTCGCGGAATTCACATGCATTTGGCAATGCATCTACGCGAGGTTCAGCCACCAAAACGACTGCGCCCAGAGAGTTTTGTTTATACGTAAGTTATGTTACGCTGAGGGAACAATAAAGATAGTCACATGCACCGTGTTATTTAGCTGTACAGTTCCTCCGTCCTTTCTTTCGTGAATAAACTCATGTTTTGCTTTTTATGATCTGCGGCATATCGATCATGCTGCAACATATTGTATGTTCATTTAAGCATCGTATTAATTAAGAGCTGCATTCTATGTAGTGTTTTTCAGACACTACAGCGCATTCAGGATAGAAATATTTTCCTTGGTTAGTCGTTTGAATATTAACAATACATTACGGTACATTTTTATGGTGAGTGAATTGGGAATTCCTAAAATTCGGTTCCATTGATAATAATACCGCGCATAGTTGTACATCATAAGCAGTGACTTAAAGCAGTCGCGTATCTGAAGGCGCTGACCTCGAAAAAACGCCCCCAAAAAAAGAAATAGTCTCGTGGGATCATGATTCAAACAAAGGCGACATATGTTATTAACAGACATGCTGGTTGCAATAACATGCCTCGGTAATGCATCTATGCTAAAGACAGGCATTTCCGTAAACAAGCGTTTTTGCCATTTTCATATCTCATGGTTTCCTACCGAGAATAATATCGAGTTAAGTTGGTGATTTGACTCAACAGTGGTGGTAATTTTGTTAATGTCTTATCAAATGGATGCTTCATGTATCAAATGCTCCTTATGAAAATAAAATCGAAAATTACATATCCAACACAACTTTCAAGATTTTAAAAGAGCAAATAGTATTCTATAGGCTTTGTGAAAGCTCAGCGTTTATTTATTATACTATGCAAAAACTGATACACCATCTACTTCATCCGAAGCATTACGTATTATGCTTAATTTATATTATATTGGCCCGGTACCGTTTGTACTATTTGCAAAGCCATTAGTAACTTTGTTCATATTGTTGTTTGCGTGTATTCGCGTGTATATGTGCGTGTGTTTGTTTGTATATACGTGAGTGTGTGTGTGCGTGCAAGGCTGCATCTTCTTTAAGTACAAACACTGACTATGATGATGCACAGGATGACAGGAACTGACTATTTATACATTGTAACATTACGGCAAATTTACAAAAAGGCACAAAGACCGCTAATTAGATAACACCTGGCTAAAACTAACATAATCAATAGACTGTGTCACTCTTTCATTGCAGGATATTAACAGCTTATATTATATATCCCCGCACAGACGATACAGACAAGCGTAGTTAGGTGCGCACATTTATAACTGTTTTGAAACCCTATGATAATCTTTCAACCAGATAGCGAAAACTTATCAGCACAAAATGATGCATTTTGTCTCTTAATACAAGTGACGTCATTCTTATCGCCCGATCTTTGCTAGCTTTACAATATAGAATATCTTTTCCTGCTTCAAAACTAGTCTATTATCAGTGCCGTACAATTACGTTATATGGGAGTCTGTAAAACATCAAATATCAACAATTTATCAAATTTAAGCTGAATGTCATATTACTATTTGGGTTTAGTTGATAAAACCATCTGGCAGCGTAAGAAACCTAATCAGAGTTTACTCACTGTTTTCAAACTAATTTTTGGAATTAACAAAACATAAAAATGGATTCACATGTTTGCATGGTACTCGAAAGATCAAACCCAACGGGTCACAGTTGCGGCCTACTTAAGTAATGTAATTTACTAATAGTCACTGAGCTAAGGATTCTAGAAGAGGAGATCAATATGCCTGTGGATTCATTAGATTGTCCTACCTCACAGCGTTATCTAGGTCAATCAAATAAGCTCCTTCTGACTCAATGAGGCATTTTTTGCTGCTAGAATCCCTATGCCTTATAACACGCGACATAATTAACACATTTGTTTCTGAGAGGCAATGATTAGTTCATTTATCACTTGATCTGCAATCAGAGTTGTGTCCCGCATGTAATGAACTTTATTGTGTCAGCAACTTCCCATTTCTGGTCACGGGTGATATTGTGGTTATTCTCAAGCAAAGAGACCGGTGACGCGGATATATTTGTTCATCTGTAATGACAGCGACATGACTCATGACAAATATAGCTCAGATAACGGCAAACTCATTATCTCATTCCATCACCCATCCAACACAGTATTCGTAATGCAACAAGATTTAGAAAGCTGCGCCCCACAAAAATATAAACGCATACCGATGAAAATCGAAAACATCATTTTTATTCGTTTTAGGCATCATGCAAGTGATGATCACGATGTGCAAAAGTAGATGCGCTATTGCAGGCCGTAAGAATCATTTCTACATTGACGTCAGTCAGACCATTATTTCATAAGTATGGGTTAGCTAAACGTATAGTATTGTTGTAAGCAAGTTGTTCATCGAATTATGGATAAAGCTGCACAATAGATCGATAATTATACAATTATGTTGTACAACTTTATTGATTATCAATCACCTTCATCAATGAGGTGTCTTTCGTGTTATTATGCTTTATCGCTGCCGTCGACCTTGAATACTAGCTGGGTATCCGGTTTGTTTTAATTGATCCTAAATACCTTTTATTGGATACAAATAATTGCTCCTCTCACAGCTAGTCATGAAGGATGAACATATAACGCAAATGTTCTTTATGATCAAAAAGCACTTTATAAATTGGTTAACACACGATTGGCGGTTACATGTTAAGGCTGCAGCAGCATACTAATCAACACAGCAGTGTGGTGCGCAGTCCATGTTCATGTTTAACAAAGGCATAGATAATGCAAAATAGCCCCCTTTGTCGGCTCAATAATATGCACCAAACATGTGGGTAGCGATAGTGAAAGTTATTTAATAGGTCGTCCATCAAGCGGATGCATTCACTACTGAGATACGTAACAGCTAGTTTTGATCGATCAGCTTATTGTTGGGATGTGTACAATGGCCATTTCCTCAATCGACTTAATCAACTATGGAATCTAGAAAGAGATATGAGCTGCAACACTTTATTGAAATGCTCCGCCGTTGATTAAGGACTAGAGTACGTCGACGATAACACGTAACCATAGCACCGATAGTCCGGTTGGTTTTTTACGGATGGCCGACATCTAAATATCCTTGTTAATTACTCTAATATTATTCATTATCAGAAAAATACATCATATTTACTGTGACTTAAACGAGCGTTCCTCTATATGATTGAAAAATTAATTGCAAGTCAATTTATCCATATTAGTCAACTAAATATAACAGCGCTGCATCATAAGCGTTTCACAATTGTAAAAAGAAAACCGACCTTGGATCCGCTAGGCGCATGCATTAATCCGGTAATCACCCATACATACGGTCGGGATAAGCAACCCAATTAGTAATAATCGTGCTTTAGTCAAACTAAAACTATTGATAGGTCTGTTGATCAATTTTCGATGCACGTGAGACACCACAGTCGGCCCTGCACGTTTAGCATTATCAACGACGACTTTGAATTTGTCAACAGTGCACAGAAGTATGGTATTCCATAACTATGTAATTGTAGCCAATTCGCTGGGGAAAATTAATTGGAGCTCTTTATATGAATTTTTATGTACTCCATGTCTTGGGTTAAAAATTTAAAATAAGTTGCACTTGAAAGAATATGCATCGTATGTTAACGGGAAATTGCCAACAAGTATCAGTATATTATGTAAAATATGGTATATTTGGAAACAATAAAGTGCATATCTGTAGTTTAATATACAAATTTAACAAAAATATATTAAATGATAATAATGGTTTTCGTTACACCTTTAACAGTGATGGTAATCGCCACAATACTAGATCGAGGCATTTAAGCCAAGAACTAACAAATAACAATACACCATATCTAACATAGGTCCATCACTCCGTAATAATTAACATGATAATAAGACATGCATTTCTTTATGAAAGCTAAATCATTATTACAAACATTATATTTAAACCAACTTTCATTTTCAGAAGTTATTATTGCTTAATATATTTCGATCGATTAAGCTTCCTTTAATCTTGCTTTCTGGTTTGAGTGATCTACTAATTGATTTACTTTGTACTATTTTACAGATGTTTTGGTACACATTATTTTATTTATGTATTGCGAGAGATTACAAGCCCTTCTGGGTTTTACATCCTTCAATTAAGGAGTAATGAGGTTCAAGTCTGATATGATGTCATCGCGGCTATATTCATATAACGCTGTTATGGCGACCTCTCCCTACAGACACCCACTGGACGCATGCAGAGTTCACCGGACCAATCTTGTACCGCGGTAATGATCGGTGTGGTGCAGATATAGAGAGTGATCGGGGATAAGGCTCGTAATACTCTGGTTTTCTCGCGAGATGTGGACACGATATCATCTATTGAAGTCGCGTATCTAGATTCTGCCTCCTGTGTTTCCCATCTTCAATTGTGTGTACCAAACGCACATGATCAAAAACGACTCAACATCTTGCATGTCCCCGCGCTACGTCGTTGATTCCCAGAAGCATGGACGGGAATATATTTTCGTCATTCGTCATTGTTTTTATGGTAATTACTAAAGATTGATGGGCAACACTGTCTCAGACACGTAGCATGAATCGGTATAGCGTCGCCAGAGATATTCCTCACACTTTCGTTTTGCTCTTCATTGTGCATAATTTTAAAGGTAGGTCGCCTTACAGCCGTCATGATGCAATACCAAATGTTATGTTACGCATCAAATTAGACAGATAGTTGTCTGTGTCATTCGTGTTAAATTTGCTTTCGACACCCACTTCCAAATTGCTATTTGTCATGAACATATGTCACGATTTGACTGATTAATGAGTCTCGGGTTAAGTTGGTACTATTCAGGTAACTCATGACAGATAATATGTCGAATGGACGCAAAATGTGTCGATTTCTGCTGATGCAAACACTGTCAATGGTAGTCGGTGCAGTGACGCCGCTTGAATAAATGCTAATACATGATGATCCACAGTCGCAAGGCAGTTTGAAGAACGTTTGGGTAGGGGTCGTGCACTCTGAAAAGTGCATTCAGGAGGTGTGTGGATTTATTGGAATACCAGTTTCAAAGTTTAGATGCGTCACTATCATAGAGAGAAGATTATGATGACATATTGTGAGTGCTATTTATTGTGGCAAGAGGAATGCTTGTCAAAGCAACCTCTGAAAAAAAGAAACATTTTGTTGTTCGTCAGACGACAAATCACATTTTCTCCTATACTATCCCATGCGCAGTGTAATTGTCCGTCCAAAGCACCAAATTTCATCCAAATCAACAGACGAAACCCGGCATGATAATCTTTTGTGTCGGAGCTCACTCGAGGCTTCCTTCCTTTTGACTTAAAGGCACTTATGATCCCGTGTACTGACCAAATGCATAGCTATAAAAGCAATACGTTATTGTTAAGCGATGGAATCAAATATAGCATCTGCTTTTGTTTGAATCATTGTCACTGCATCAGTGATCTAGCAAAAGAGGACGATTGACCTTCTGGAATTATTGGCTCCCAAAACTTTATTGTAGATGATCAGAATAACTACGAGTAATAAAAAAACTGCGTTATCTGGTTCAAGACACCCTACTGCTTGTTTGTTTTCTACGACACATTAATCCTACTGCTTGTTTGTTTTCTACGACATATTAATCCTACTGCTTGTTTTCTTCGACATATTAATCCTACTGCTTGTTTTCTTCGACATATTAATCCTACTGCTTGTTTGTTTTCTACGACATAATCATCCTACTGCTTGTTTTATACGACATATTAATCCTACTACTTGTTTGTTTTCTACGACAAATTAATCCTACTGCCTGTTTTCTGCGACATATTAATCCTACTACTTGTTTTTTGTCTACGGCATATTAATCCTACTGTCTGTTTTCTGCGACATATTAATCCTACTGCCTGTTTTCTGCGACATATTAATTAGAACATTCTATGTGTTTAGGAATAAAACACATTATGTGCATATGCATTGGCGGATAGAAGTTGTGTCTCAAACGCACATCCGAGCCCCAAGCTACACCAGCTTGAGATCCAGAATAACCTGTGAATCACAAATATTATACCAACACAGACCTGTTGCTTTCGACAGCCACTTCCGTGAACAGACCGAGACCTAATTGCTATTTGTAATTTACATATATCACGATTTAGCTGATAAACCAGTCTCAGGTGCTTTTCAGGTAACTCATGACAAGTAATATGTCGAATGGACGCTTAATGTGTCTATTCCCACTGATGCAAACACTGTCAAAAATCTTTCCGCTCAAAATGAAGCTGTGATAAGTCCTTTAAATCAAACTTAGCAATGCACTGATTATACCATCCGTTGATCCTATATGTAAAATACAACATCCCAACTAACAAGTGAATACACCGATTGTGTTAAAAACTCTTAATTTGATTATTATAGTGCACAAAAACCGATACACAACGTGTATGCAACCGAAACGTAATCTAAAGCTGCAGCGTATGACTTATAGCTTGACATTATTGAGTCTATGACATTGAATATGTATCATGCTTTGTAATATTAGTATCCATAAAATTTGCATCCTACGCATGCTTGTTTATGCGTGTGCGATTGCGCACATGTGTATGTAAGTAGTAATATTAGCTTTGGTATTACGCAAGTAACTGACTGGTGTTATGCCATGTGTGTCCAAAAACGGCGACACGTGTGCGAAGGGAAGTCAAATTACAAGGGCTCATCAGTGCGTTATCTTCAGCCTTGAGTGTTATATCTTGAATGAAGTCCTCCTCCTCCTCAGATGGCACGTAATCTGTGAGTAGTATGGCCTTGGATAACGGTTTTTAATGACAATGTAATCATATGAGTTGAGCAATTTAGTAAGAAGCACCTGCAGTCTCAGTTTCCTGATGCCATCCACTATACGACAAATAAGATAAGGCTGAATCCCTCCTACGAAGTAATTGATTCAGTTCATTCAGGAACAGGTTGCATCAAGGTCAAATACGCGGTAAATCTTTTTGTACAAATGATTCGATATGAGGTTTATCGGAATCCACCATACAACTGTTTCAACAGCACATTTTATCTGTCAGGCAGACCCAATTATTTGGTAAGTGAATATATTAGGGGCCAGGAGAAGCCATCCAATTATCTGTAATCATGTTACTGACGAACAGATAGCATCAATATGTGTATTGATCGCATGTTATGCTAACAGCTTAGCAACGAGGTCTGCCCTTCTCGTTACATGCTATTGGGGATATGTCTTACCTTAACTACAGCACGAAAAAGGAGTAATAAAACGTTTTACGTCCCTTTCAACAACAAGGTGGTATCGCGACGGTTATGGATGAGGCTGAATGCAATGCGTTGACTCGCGTCTCCTCCATAAATACTTGTTTTGAGCCTCTCCACTCCGATATCAAAATGAACATGAACTGTACAAATTGGTTATGTACTATATATATATATCTGTTTATGTTTATGCATATATATATATATATATATATATATATATATATATATATATATATATATATATATATATATAAATATATCTATATATATATATATATATATATATATATGTATATGCATATGTGTTTATATATATGTTTATAAATATATATATATATATATATGTATATATATATTTATATATATATAATGTATATGTAGATATAAACATTCATATAAATATATATCCATATATATATATATATATATATAATATACAGAAATATATATATATATATGTATACATATATATATTTATATATATATACATATACATATATATATATATATATATATATATATATATATATATATATATATATATATATATATATATATATATATATATATATATATATATATATTGATACATGCCTATGCTTATATGCATATATATATATATATGG
Source organism: Urechis unicinctus (assembly GCA_034190875.2). Taxonomy (NCBI): domain Eukaryota; kingdom Metazoa; phylum Annelida; class Polychaeta; order Xenopneusta; family Urechidae; genus Urechis; species Urechis unicinctus. The sequence goes on from CM067342.1 coordinate 49,330,353, forward strand.
ATAAAAAAATATATTTAATTATTTATATATATAGATACATATTTGTATATATGGATATACATTCAAATATATATGTACTTATATATAGATAAATATACCCATCAATAACTATGCATACAAATATACATATATATATGTATACAAACATATACAGAAATATATATATATATAGATTTATACAAATATATACATATAGATCCACGCATGTACATCTATCTACATATATATATATGTTTATACCCATATATTTATTAGCGTATATATATAAATATATATATATATATATATACATATATTAATATATATATATATATATATATATATACATTAGTATACATAGATATATATATAAATGTGTGTTAATATAAATACATATATATATATATATGTATGTATGTATATATATTTATATATATATATATATCTTTATATGTATATAACAATAGATATGCATATATACATACATATGAATATGATACATATATATACATATATAAATATAAATGTATATATGTATGTATATATGTATATATATCTGTGTATATATATATTGTTGTGTATATATGTACATATACATATATATACATGCATATACATATATATATATATATATAAATCAAATATATAATTATATATATAATTATTTGATATATATATATATATATATATATATATATATATATATATATATATATATATATATATATATATATATATATATATATGTGTGTGTGTGTGTATGTGTACTCATATATTTATCAATATTAATTATCATTGAGTGGTTAAATGGTTTTTCTATGGTCGTTCATCCGCACATTCAAACAGCGTGCTCTGTTGTTATTATGCTGCATCGTATGTTTTGTCTGCTTCCATTTATGGAAAGCTTATTTCTACCTTGCGAGGAATGTGCGTCAGGAATGCCAATGTCAGCGATTACTCATCATTTTTATTACATCGGCAATTATTTTGAGAAATAAAATTGAGGAGGGAAATTATTTTGGACTACCCAGGCAAAAAACAAGCAACAGGATGGGAATGCAGCGGATATCTTTAATGTGTCAGGACGTTGCAATTATGGTGATGGACGGTAATGAATTCAGCGAATCATATCTAACCTAGGCGTCATCCTGACACACTTTAATAAGGGTAATTCATTCAGAGGTCTTGTCATATATGCAAGTCTTTGACAAGAGATATTGAAAACTGTTATTCGAACCTAAACTTTATGGACTAAATTTCGCTTGAGATTGCGAAATCCTCTCAGTTGGATGTCCGCTCAATATAAATAACATTGCTACGAGTATTTTAAGGATAATAATTTATGCTGAACATTTCTTATATGATGGCTTTGCCAGTCATGCACGATGATTATTCACGTCTTGGTATGTGAAAATGATCCTACAGTAAGTGCCCTTATGTAGTTGAGGTTTAACACGATGTTTATTTTTACATTATGGCAATTTAGTGCACAGCCTTCATCTCAGCCATCGATCTCATCTGACTCTTCGTATTTCATCAGCCGATTCCTGTGGCGTAGTGGTAAACCCAACCCCAAGCCTGTACATTTCATGTTGTCTCCGCAAAACATGCGTGCTCACAAGGCGCTCGCCGTAGACGAAGGCTGTGTGATGTGCACGGCGCCATGTTATCATCAACCGCAGTATGATTGGCCATTCATTATCTTCTGCCGTCATTGTCTTTATGGTAATAAATATTGATTGATGCGGTACACGCTCAAAGACACATAATTATGTGGCATTTATCGATCCTTCTTTTTGGTGCTGCTTTTCAGTCCCTTGTTTGCCTTATAATTCATTGCAAACCATATTTTGCATGAGGTCAGTTTATCGATAGGAAATGTATGCAGTGTCACCTTAGCATCACCGAGGCATTAAGATGGACACGGAAGAGCAGGAATAGTCTATTGCAAATGTTATCATCCTTCGGTCGAGATGGAATGTCCATCAGTGATGTAATGTCCATTATGACGACACATTGCTTATGTACATCATAGCGGCTGGATCAATGACGGTCAAAGATATTATGAGGAAGATATAACCTCGTTGGATGATTCAGCTAGAACCAAGAAGTGGCATCACTGATCACGAAGTACATGAAGTACGACATGTGTGGAGGTAGTATACTGCAGGTGGTCAGCGCAGGAGGGATAATGAAGGGTCAAGTTGAGGTTAACTTTGAAACTCGACACAGCACGAGTTGTACGCATCCATATTGGTGCAGGTCGTTAATGAAACCAGCGTGTGCAGATCATAAACTGTTAAGCAGGCCAAGGAACAAATACGGCATTTTCAAAGCGGAATTAATATAGTTTTGAAAACGATGAGTTATATATGTGATAAGTTATGTGATGAGATAAGTGATGAGTTGCGTGATAAGTTATGCAATGAGTTATGCTAGGAGCTATTTGATGAGTTCTGTGAAGAGCTATGCGATGAGTATTAAGATGAGCTATGCGATGAGTCATGCGATGAGTTATGCAATGAGTCATGCAATGAGTTAAGTGATGAGTCATGCGATGAGTTAAGTGATGAGTTAATTGATGAGTTATGCGATGAGTTATGTTAGGAGCTATTTGATGAGTTATGTGAAGAGCTATGCGATGAGTAATAAGATGAGTTATGCGATGAGTCATGCGATGAGTCATGCAATGATGTGTGTGATGAGTCATGCGATGAATTAAGTGATGAGTTAATTGATGAGTTATGTCTGTGTTAGTGTGATGAGTAATGTGTGCGTTAGTGTGATGAGTAATGTGTGCGTTAGTGTGATGAGTAATGTGTGCGTTAGTGTGCATTTGTATTTCTAGGTGCGTGTTTACTTTCAGTGCAGCCTCATATTAATTCATAGCTACCATTATGTACTTTCCAATGTAATACCCTAATGATAGTAAACCTTGAATACTAGCTATTTGTAATACAGTTGCATTCATTCGTTACATTCGTAAGAGTGATTCTCATTGTGCCAATGTATCATAAACAATATTTATTAAAGCTAATATGTATGCATGGTTTTGTAGTTGTATATCAGATTTATTCGCTGAAAAGTCATCATAGATGAAGAATCGCGCGTGGTTTTCTTGACGAATAAAACGCAACGCATAGATTAGTTACCTCTAGTTTGAAAGTGACCGGCCCAGGTTTAAGCTGACAGTAGAACAAGAAAACATGGTGGATCAATGGCTTACCGAGCCGAGTATAATTCATGTCTTATACGGCAAAAAGAAAGATTATCCTAAACTACCTTACATGAACTAATATCGGACGGTGAAAGAGGAAGCCATTTATTAGTCCATTCATCAGACGGATGCAGTTTTTACAGGGACACGTGCCTCTATAGTATGATGGATCACCTTGTTGCGGCCATTTCCTCAAATGCAGTATTTGTGGCATTCAGACAGAGATATAACGAATTGCATAAATTGCTGTGAATGCTCAGTCATTGATTTATGGCTTTTAAAGAGTATTTATAGTGAAGACAATATATAATAAAACCATCATGGTAAAGTCGGTCTGCTCTGCTTTTTTCTAGAATAGATGCCGTCAATATCTCCTTGCAAAATACTCATACCGAACCAATTAATCTAAGATGTTGACGTGAACGAATGCTCTGTTTCCGTTTCTATAAATCTTATTTAGTACTCTAAGCATTTACATAACAGAGGTCCTGTAGAGCAATAAAACCATTTATATTATTCTTACATGCACAAGTGACATGATGTATGATCACAGGGAAGCACCTATTGTCTGATATCATGCGACGTCACTATTGATCTAGGCATCGGCCGAATAAATCAACGTGGCCAAAAACGACACACTTCATTGACATAGATGTGAGTCATAATCACATGGCACATTGGCTCTAACGCTTCATGAACCCTCATAGAATCAACATTCATACACCTAATTTCATGAATGCATTTTCACTGTATAATGAATTTAACCAATGGAAGTAACAGAATGGTGTCCCTTAGCAACAGTTAGTGTCACAAATGTCGTAAATAACGCTCAAGTAGAAAAACCTGACAAGCTAGCTGCTGGGCATACTTGAGTATCAGTTATACTGCAAGGCAATGTGCACTTTTGCTTTTTATAATGAAGCAATGAATGCTGATAAAACGTCTTAGGCTACTTAACAACTGTTTGATATTGTGGATAAAGCAAAGGATATTGCAGAAATTGTTCCCGAAATATTTACTATATAAACTAGAAAGCAATCCGCATTTAGTTTGGGTACATCATATTTCGTGGAAATCAATGTTGTACAATATTTGATAATGTGATGCCAATATTAGTGCGATAATAGTTGATTTCTTGTTGGTAGGGCCATAGAACATGAATGGACGATATTAGGCCACTATATCTCCGGTGGCGGTCCAGTGAAAGAGGCACACTGATGTTATATTGTTAAACTGGACATAATTTAGCATAAGCAGCGTGTGCAGCACATAAAGTGTAAGCTAAAAAGGAACCAATTAACCATTTCCCGCGTCTAAGCTTTCTTAAACGTCTAAACGAGTTTGAGTCCATGCAGTCGTGCTTCATGTACATGACTTCAGATCAATATAAAATCAACAGCTGAACTTTAACACGTACTTTAAACGTACGACGGACTATTCCAAGGCTGGCTGCAGTAATACAATTCAATCGTCATGATTTCGCGATGAAATGTGCGAACGTCCCTTGCTGTCATACAGTGCCGAATAGTTAACGCTATGATCGATGATGGCCTGCGTGATCATAACGAGTGGTTAGCGCCTTGCTTATTTTCAGTAATGATGTGATCTTTGCTTGAACTCAAAGGAAATCTGCTGCTGCGCGGATATAGCATCCGATTCTGCTGACCATATTCCATGTTCAGCTACGGTAGCCGTTGTTTTTGCATGTCCACGATACCTACCACTATTGCACCTACAGTGAAATGTCGAATGTATTTTATTTACGTGCTGATTATATTTGGATGGTATCTTCGAATATATATATGTTATATCTCTCCATGTGGAACTTTAGGATTGGGATTGATCTCTGTTGGGCTTGCATTCAACAGATTACAGTAACCGGATACAACAAAGAGACCTGAGAGCTCATTGGTGCTTGTCTGCAGAGGGCCTACCCCAGGATGGCGATTACCACAGGCACCCTGCAGCAGAGCTATTTCAAACCATCTTCAAAGCTGATTTAATGTCCTTGAAACATCCGTCTGAAATGCACTCATAGCCATTTGGTCTAAATAGCATCGATTGAGTATCATAAATCCCAATTAAACGTTCAAACCTTGCATTGATAACCTAGCATATCGCCCTATTTCGTTTGGGAATAGCACGGTCTCTGATATGGCTTCGTGTTCGGACCGATCCAGTTGCTAAATTGCTTGTTTACATTGCGTGGGAGAACTCCAGAAGTACCATAGAGATTAAACTTGTTCTCGACTCAGATACGGGGATCACATTGATGAATAATATTGGCTTCCACACAATACGCGACCGTTTTGTTTCAGACAAGACGCACAAACAAAGACGAACAGATAGCGAGTAAGATGGGTTGCCTCTTATATGTTGAGTCACTAACGTTTACAGCAGTGGTCATTGCGACTCTCATCAATGTGCTCTACTTTCTCTACTGTGTGTGTGTGTGTGTGTGTGTGTGTGTGTGTGTGTGTGTGTGTGTGTGTGTGTGTGTGTGTGTGTGTGTGTGTGTGTGTGTGTGTGTGTGTGTGTGTGTGTGTGTGTGTGTGTGTGTGTGTGTGTGTGTGTGTGTGTGTGTGTGTGTGTGTGTGTGTGTGTGTGTGTGTGTGTGTGTGTGTTTGTTTGTGTGTGTGTGTGTGTGTCTGTTTTGCTGACCAAATTTTAACTTGAAATGAAGAAATGGATCCGATTGACATGACACATATGTAGGTTATCTTGGCTGGGTTTATAGACAAAGTCTTGCATTGACCACCCCTGTTGCCACAAGTGCAGCAAATATAAGAATTATCTACATGGCAGTCCATTGGTTAGCATTTAACAATACGTCTAGTACTTATTCATATTCGGGTATGAAGACATTTCAGTCTAGATTTCATAAACTTAAAGACTATACGAATAGCAGCCATCTTTAGTGTCATCTTCAAACATCCATTTTCTGAAAATGATGATTGAAATGGGATTGGTGATATCCAATCCGAAATATGGCCGTAGAGGTGAAGCTAGGGGTCAATTGGATCAGTCGCCGTGATTCTACCAAAGGGCATTTAAACATCCTCATTTCAATATTATTTCACAGGCACTGAGCACCCTTTCCCCAGACACCGAATAGAAGTACTTCGGAATATAGAGATTGTCTGCTTGTTTAGTGACCAAATTGTTTTCCCTGTTAAGTGGCTAAGAATGGTTTTCGACCTCCGCACCCTATTACATTGGCTAATATCATCCGTTTGAACGTAAATTAAACCAACAATTTACAACATGTCCTGCAAACAGATGGGAAGATCACAGTAATTGAAACTAGTATTCGCGCAATTTGTGTGTTGATGGAATTCAAAGACGAAGTGGCGAAAACCCCCATTTCAATAGATAATAAAAAGCAGTAACATTTAAAGCGCCATTAACTCGAAACAATGGCGGGTTAATCATCTCGCATTTATTTCCATAATTTATGTGTACATGATCGTGCTAAGTTAGGCTATTTTATATGAATGGGAAACCGCCAAAGAGATTTGTTTATGATTTCTGATTTAATGTAATTAAACCAATATGGATTCCATTTTCGATCTATAGTTCATCATAAATCACTTTCGAACCTGGCATTGATAATCTCTCATGTAAACTCCTCTTGTTTAACGGGATTGCTAACTATATAATTCTTGAAATGGTTCTGTGCTATTGGGTCAATTCAATTGCAAGATTGGTTCTCTGCTTTACATCGCACCACTGTACAAGCACCTATGGGTAATGAATCCCTCCCTGTCGGCTGCATCAGAAATATTTTGGGTAGCAACCAATCAACTGATTTTTCCCCTTAACAAATTGGTCCGCGACCACATGTGCGGTCGAATGGTTTTTCTGGGATCAGTAGAAGCAGATTACTGGTGAGATGACCCGCCGACAACAAGCCAACTCCTCATTAATTCCATCAGCGTGAGTCATGTATCGTCAGACAAATGAAGCTCCGTGAAGTCCTCACCACCACAACATAACTTAAACGTATTAAATACAACGCGCTGCGATGTAGGGGATATCATGGCAGATTTATAAACGCTTTCCGACCTTTCTTTGTTTGAAATATAACTGCACTGCTTAATTTCAGATTTAAGGTATGTGGCTACATTATTTTACTGAAATGTTTATAAAGCGCTTGATACAATGAAAAAGATCGCTGCAGATCTCAAACCCACGAAATAATTGTCAGATGCTAGACAGTATATATGGGCAGAAATTATCTCGGAAACCTTACAGATGCGGCATTCCAGGTCCTTTAAAAAATTTACGTTGCGTCCATACAAAATATACTCGGTTCAAACACTTGATGCATGTACTCGTGTGAATGGTAGAACGCCCGATGGCAATAAACCTGTCCTAACCTGTATACAACATGTTGGCTGCAGCACGTGCATAGCAAAATTCATGGGAGTCATTACATGAACGGATCAAATGAAAAGCAATGCAACCTTTGGTTTTATTTCAACCAACTCGTAAAACGTCCGTACGTGAAGCAGCAATGGCATTGAGTGGTTCGAGAGGAGACTGTAAATTATGCGGTCATCAAAGACAGTGCCCCGTTCAGTGAGTAACATCATGGGGAAGTGGGTGGATTTTTCAAACTTTCAACACCCCAAAGGTCTCATTATACGCTGCCTGAAACGATAAACACGGGTGTGTGTGCGTGTGTGACGCGCTGTGAACATGCTGCTATTGTATCCTATTCATTTCACAAGTATGAGCTGCTTGTGTTTGTACACTCATGTGCGTATCTTATGCTGGTACAGGTGCTCGTGTGTACCATGTTGGTACAAGTGCAAGTGTGTCGTTTGTTGGTACACGTGATGGTATGTCTTATATTAGTACACGTATTTGCGTGTCTTGCATTCTGATTTTAAAAGTTTGATTAGAATTGCTTTGGTGCACCACAACACAAGCTCAGATGACATAAAATCCGTAGTCGTGGTAGCATTCTGACATCTTGTATTGCAAATCAAAATACACCCGATCCATCAAAGCAATGGACGTCTTAAGGCTCTCAAGGATTCCTTTGTTTTTCAATACGGTTGATTGATAATTAACAGTTATTAACCCATGCCCCAACGAGCTGTATTGATTGACCTCTGTTAATTATTTGTCATTCTTAACCCATCGTCTGCCGTGTGATAGTTTATATTCAAACTTATTCATTGGGACTAAATCCTTGGTCGTATCAGTTTGGGAACCCCTTAATGCATCAGTCATGTATTTATTCATCCTGGCAGATTAGTTACGTGATGAGGCACAGCTCGGACCAGCCGTGTCGTTTATACTTAGAGATCCAGAGTCTGCTGGCCGTTGTCTCAACGCCTGCTGGAGTGAATCGCCTATTGGACGATGTTGAGCAATGCAATATGTTTAAAGTCATGATCCACGGCGCAAGATAAACTTGATCAAACAATTTCTTAAATGGCCACTTGATCTTCATGCTCATATACCACTGTTGTCACAATTGTTTCATTCATGTCAATGCGTGACACATATACGTCACGTAGGAGATGTACCAACAGAGAACTCTACAGCTCTATGGTGATCAGCTACAGTGCCGAATAGTTAACGCTATGATCGATGATAGCCTGCGTGATCATAACGAGTGGTTAGCGCCGTGCTTGTTTTCTGAAACAATGTGTTCTTTGTATGAACTCAAAGACAATCTGCTGCTTCATGGACATAGCATCCGATTCTGCTGACCATATTCCATGTTCAGCTACGGTAGCCGTTGTTTTTGCATGTCCACGATACCTACCACTATTCCACTTACAGTGAAATGTCGAATATATTGTACTTGTGTGCTGATTATATTTGGAAAGGTATCTTCGAATGTATATCTGTTACATCTCTCCATGTGGAATTTAGGATTGGGATTGATCTCTGTTGGGCTTACATTCAACAGATTACAGTAACCGGACACCAAAACGAGACATGACAGCTCATTGGTGCTTGTCTACAGAGGGCCTACCCCAGGATGGCGATTACCACAGGCACCCTGCAGCAGAACTTATTTCAAACCATCTTCAAAGCTGATTTAATGTCCTTGAAACATCCGTCTGAAATGCACTCATAGCCATTTGGTCTAAATAGCATCGATTGAGTATCATAAATCCCAATTAGACGTTCAAACCTTGCATTGATAACCTAGCATATCGCCCTATCTCGTTTGGGAATAGCACGGTCTCTGATATGGCTTCGTGTTCGGACCGATCCAGTTGCTAAATTGTTTTTTTACATTGCGTGGGAGAACTCCAGAAGTACCATAGAGATTAAACTTGTTCTCGACTCAGATAGGGGGATTGCATTGATGAATAATATTGGCTTCCACACAATACGCGACCGTTTTGTTTCAGACAAGACGCACAAACAAAGACGAACAGATAGCGAGTAAGATGGGTTGCCTCTTATATGTTGAGTCACTAACGTTTACAGCAATGGTCATTGCGACTCTCATCAATGTGCTCTACTTTCTCTACTGTGTGTTTGTGTTTGTGCGTGTGTGTGTTTGTGTGTGTGTGCGTGGGGGGGATGTCTGTCTGTCTGTCTGTCTGTCTGTCTGTCTGTCTGTCTGTCTGTCTGTCTGTCTGTCTGTCTGTCGGTCTGTTTTGCTGACCAAATTTTAACGTGAAATAAGGAAATGGTTCCGATTGACCTGACACATATGTGGGTTATCTTGGCTGGATTTATAGACAAAGGATCCGCTTCGCTTACATTGATCACCCCTAATGCCACAAGTGCAGCAAATATATGAATTATCTACATGGCAGTCCATTGGTCAGTATTTAACAATACGTCTAATTTTTATTCATATTTGGATGTGAAGACATTTCAGTCTAGATTTCATAAACTTAAAGACTATATCAATAGCAGCCATCTTTAATGTCATGTTCAAACATCCATTTTCAGAAAGACTTGATTGAAATGAGATTGGTGATTTCCAATCCAAAATATGGCCGTAGAGGTGAAGCTTGGGGTCAATTGGATCTGTCGCCGTGTTTCTACAAAATGGCTTTTTAACATCCTCATCTCAATATTATTCCATGGACTCTGAGCACCCTTTCCCCAGACACCGACTAGAAGTACTTAATGTTATGAATATAGTAATTGTCTGCTTGTTTAGTGACCTGGTCTTTTTCCATGTTAAGTGGCTGATAATGGTTATCGACCTTCACACCCTTTCACATTGGCCATTATCATCCGTTCGAACATAAATTAAACCAGAAATTTACAACATGTCATGCAAACAGATGGGAAGTGGCGAAAAAAAACCCTTTTCAATCAATAATAAAAAGCACGAGTAAACATTTAAAGCTCCAAGTACTCCAGACAATGGCGGGTTAATCATCTCGCATTTATTTCCACGATTTGTATGTTCATGATCTGTCTAAGTTAGGCTATTTTATATGAATAGGGATCCGTCAGAGAGATTTGTCCATTATCGATCTATCGTTCATCATAATTCACTTTCGAACCTGGCATTGATAATCTCTCATGTAATCTCATCTCGTTTAACGTGATTGCTAACTATATAATTCTTGAAATGGTTCTGTGCTATTGGGTCAATTCAATCGCAAGATTGGTTCTCTGCTTTACATCGCACCACTGTACAAGCACCTATGGGTAATGAATCCCTCTCTGTCGGCTGCAGCAGAAAAATATTTGGGTAGCAACCAACCGGATTTTTCCCCTTCACAAATTGGTCCGCGACCACATGTGCGGTTGGATGGTTTTTCTGGGATCAGTTGAAGCAGATTACTGGTGAGATGACCTGCCGACAACAAGCCAACTCCTCATCAATTCCGTCAGCGTGAGTCATGTATCGGACAAATGAAGCATCGTGGAGTGCTTACGACCACACCATAACTTCGAAGTATGAAATGCAAACTGATGTGCGGCCACTAACATCATGATAGATGTATGCCAACTTCCCCTTCTCTCTATGCTTGAAATACAAGTGTACCGCCTCATACATGATTCGGCGACTTGGATACATGAGCTAACCCTGGTGGTTGGCTCATTTGTACAGTAGCGATTACTTCTCAAACCCTCGAGATAATTATCTAATCTTGGAGAGTACAGATACACAGGTCAGGCAAATTATCTGGTTATTACACCATTTAAAGTGAACCAGGTCTTCTAGAATTTGCGTAGCGACAATATAGCATGTACTCGGTTAAAACCGTGATGCTTGAACCCGTATCAAATTCCTTATCTGCTCATTATACGCCGACTTGATCGATGATACGTAAAATGGATCTTCCAACACCGAGCTTTCCATAGTATCATGTTTAAATATCCAATTGTTGGTGAATTTGGCTTGAATATATATGGACAATTGGATTTAAGACGGGCGATGCCGTAGGCCCTCGCAACACTGGTTAGAGTAGGCTGAGCGAGTTTGCTGCCTATTTTATGGTGTCCGAGCTTTATATGTTGGAACACGTGCCTAAGAAGTGAACTCGAAGTAGTGCGTGTGTGACATGCTTAGTGGTCTTCTGGTAGTTGACGTTCGAGTCTGTATTTTGTTGGTACATAATCTTATGTGCCTCTATATGATCCTGGGGTATCGCTTAAGAGGCTGTTCGGCTTTCCAACAAAGCGATGGGTGATATGCCAGACCTTCCACGTAATCTATTTGGAATATGCTGCAGCCACCAACTGACTCTTTTGTGGCGGACTAGCGGCCACTTAGTCCTCTCCTCAACTAGCCAGCCGCATATTGCTCAGTCCGTTCCGCCCCGCGAGCTAAATGTGATGAATAAAGTCATTACACGATTCGAATTTCTTTAAATCTTCAGAGCAATCAAAGCCAATATATGAGCTCTTAAGGTCGATTTAGGGATTAGTTTCCTCCCCTACCACACGTGCAAACATACGATGGTGGACAAGTTGATCTCCCTGATCACACTGATTATATTCATATTGGCAATCAGCTTCTGTGGCACTTAGGTACTTCGTATCACCAAAGGAATTTGTTCTGACATCGGCGTGCGCCATAAACAGAAACCCAACCACATCGCTTTGCAATATTTGTAATGATATTTTTCTAAGTGACCGTACATAGTTACATTTCATGAGCCATCAATAATGGCAAAACAAGCGTAGATGACGTCCAATCCGATATCTATTTATGTGAATTGAAATCGTCAAATCAAGGCCTGTTGTGAAAGAATGATTTGCTTTCCATTTTGATTGATCGAGAATATGTTGTTATTTCGCCATACATCCCTAACCCCAAAGATTACTACGATAACCTTGATAAATTAGGATTTTGAATCGATTCTACGCAATCCTCTTTACAATATGGAACTGGTCAAATGCTGAATATTGTGCCATACCCGGGCTTTTCACCTAAACATCAAGCAGGTAAAGTATCAACAAAGACTGGACACGTCTGTTCAATGTTGAACATGTCCTGACCTGTCTAACTTTACCAGCTCTAACATGAACTGCAACTTTCATGCATTGCATCAGCATTTCTTCACAAAATGTTTAGTGCTTGTGAATTTGCAAGTTACTTTGCTATTGTGGCAACTACAGAGATGGAAGCTGCTTTTAATGAATAGCAATGTAATGGTGTAGATGTGTAGATAACGAATGCCCGTTAAGCTTTGAATTACGCTTATGCACTAGTTGTAGGTGGTTGTTGAATTGCGTATTGTGTTGTAGCCTTCTCTTCTTTAGAATTGTTACCCACATCGCTCACCAGGACAACGTGAAAGTTTATATACTGCGTACGCATCGAGGGGTTCGCTTGTGTTTCTCGGTGTTTCTGGTATGTTGTCAACACAACGATATCTGAATATCCGTGATTTGATATATTCATTTTTAAACTCATCATTTTCAAGTTATTTCGAATTAAGTCTCTCCTTCATGCAAGTGGCACACAATCACTGAAAATGAAATGTACCCTTCAATGACAAGCATAAAACTGGTTTATAATATCTTACTTGCAAAAGTTTATAAATGATTGAACTAGTGTATTTCGGTCGTTTCTAGTATTTAGGATCAACCTCTGCTCACTTCGCTGCTCGGATTGTCAGTCAGTTGTCACACGTGGAATATAATGTTCAAGGATGCGTCACCTAACTAGCAATCCATATTTTGCAATCCTCATTAATTAACCGTACAAATGGTTATTCCTATATTGCGCATAATAATTGAACATACATATTGAATCCCTGAACAGGATAAAAGTTAAATACACTGACAAGAAGCACTATATAGCAACGAGACTGGCATTAGATAGGTCGCATTGTGATATATAGAAACAATCTAAGCCTCTCACTGGATGATCCTCTTGTTGTGTCATTCAGGTATCCAATTAGAAGATCCAATCATCCATTGATTACCTACCCCATCTATATGGAGTGCATTGGTAATTGTATGGTTCCCCAAATATGATAATTAGCAATTTAGGACGACACTAAATAAAAGCGTCCAGCCATCTAAAATATATATACTTCCACATCGACTCTAATGCATATCATGCATGTTAAGCAGCCAAATTCACATTTAACAGCTCTGTTGGACGCAAGTGTTGCTAGAGCAGACCGCTTACCAGCGAACGGCGATATTGATTAGTGTTTTTTTCATTCATTTGCCTCTGAGGGATGCCAACAGATCAGGGCCGATGACGTCAAATTGCATTAATCATTCGTATGTATGCAATAATGTAATAACTGATACTTCTCACATTGCCTCCACTCAGTGGTATGTTTACTAGAGATCACAATGTTTAAGCAAATACTTTGTGGCTTCATATATTAAAAGCTCTTAGATACACCACATAATGAATGGTCAACAGCAGGCCTACATTTATCAAATCATTTCTCACCTTGACTTCAGGCATGGAGACTTGCCACTGGTGGATTGCTGAGGGAAAAGTACGACCGATCTGTTCTGCCTTTGTTATCTCTGACTTGAATAGGTTAGTTTAATATTTTTGACATCAGATGCCACCCTGCTTAAGAAGACGGCAAATCTCTGAGAAACGATATGTAACAAAATCTTAACTATTACATATCATATTATTTACAATCCATTCTACAAATTGAACAACTAATTACAAACGATGAATGTCGTGGTTTAATGTAAGGTTTTAGTGACGTCATTATGTTGGCAAATGACGTAAATAACTATCCGCTGTTGAAGTTTATGAATCCACTGAAAAATGTCAAATATATTGTAACTTATTGTCTACCGCACGCTCTTTAGGTCGGTATCTTATATGTATATGTGCTATCTGTCTCCTAGTAGAACAAGAGTTATCTTTGTCCTTACAATTGTTCTCCATGGGGTTTCCATCCAACAAATTACAGTAAGAAACCATCTAAAACGCCACCGCAACCACTGGGTCTGAAGGGCATCAATTGAGTATCATAAATCCCAATTAGACGCCTGAACTTTGCATTGATAACCTATCAAATCAGCCTATCTCGTTTGAGGGTGATTGGTTATAGCACGGTCCCTGATATGGCCCCGAGTATCGGACCAATCAATTTTGCTGCATTGCTTGTTAATATTGCATTGGAAAATTTCAGCAACGTTGTAGAGAAATAATCCTATCCTCGACTCAATCAGAGTTTGGAATACCAGCTCATCCATTGCTTTTATGAATAATATTCGGCCCAAAACAAATTCACTACGTTTTTGTACCAGGGCTTTGATAACGAACGAGAAACATGACATATGAGTTGACCCACTACCGTTGTGGTCATCTCCACTCTCACAAATGACCTATACGTTAAGTACCTGTAAAGCCATAATATACATCCGTTGATTCCAGCATGTAAACCAGTATTTCATTATTGAAAGATATCTAATGTCATAATGAAATTCAGCTGATCGTACGGATCCGGAATGTCTTTGCATTGATTTCATAGCAGCTCTGACATCAGCTGGCATGTGCTCTGGCTATTTAGGAATTAATGTGTTTAAGACTATTTTTTCTAGCTCCACAACACACACAGCATGGTGTAGATCTCCGCTATGGTACACCAGGCCTCGTTATTTTTGTTTTCCATATTTATTCATACATAGCCTATGTATATGTTTCATATATTTGTATTCATGTAAATATTTCCGAGGATAATAACTCCTACTATGGGTATATTATCTACAATAAAGGTAGTGACGATTGACCTGACACGTATGTAGGTAAATAGGTGAAGTGGTTAAATACATAGACAATGCATTCACCTTGTTTGGATTGGTCATCACCGAGACCTCAAAATCCGCAAACATAACGATTTTAAACCTTGTCAATTCAGTAGATGTTTTATCGATGTAGAAAAAGGATTGAACAGCTACGCTATTGCACACTAGCACGAAAACCTTTGATTTAGATCAAATATATGGTTGTGTATAATGTGATTGTCCTAACCAAGACTATATCAGTAGCAGCCTTCTTTAATGTCATCTTCTAAACTCCATTTTCGGAAGGTGTTGATTGAAATGAGGATATTTATTGCCATTCCGACAAATGGCCACAGAGGTGAAGCTCGGGTCAATTGGATCTGTCGCCGTGCGTCTAGCAGTGGGTTATTTAATGCTCCTCGTCTCATTGTGATCACATTCTGAGCACACTCTCCCCAGACGCTCACTGGAAGCATTAAAGGTCGGGAATATAGGGACTGTCAGTCTGTTTTCTTACTAAGTCTTTTTCCATGTTAGATTGGTTGTGAATGGCCATCAACATTCGGACCCTAGTGGCTAATCTCATACGTTCCAACGTATATTCATACAGCCATTTACAACGTATCATACAAGCAGCTGGGAGAGTACAGAATTGAAACTAATATTCATGCAATATTTTTGTTGTTATTATTCAATGACCACACGCGACAAAAAAACTATAACAATCGATAATAAAAGGCATTAGGTAAGATATGATAAGAATCAGATCAATTCAATTGCTGAATTGGTTCTCTGCCTTGAGTCGCACAATTCATCAATCAGTAATCCCGTCAACCCATCAACGGTTTTTGCCTTTCACAGTGTGGTCAATGACCACATGTGCGGTCGGATGGTTTTTCTGGGATCAGTATAAGCAGATGACTGGTGAGATGACCTGTCGACAACAAGCTCCTTATCAATTCCATCAGCGTCATGTATTGGATTAATGATGCTCTGTCAAGTGCTCACAGCCACACCATAACTTTAGCGTATGAAATACAACCCGCTGCGAGGCTGGGGACATCATGGCAGATCTATATACATTTTCCGACCTTTCTTTGTTTGAAATATAACTGCACTGCGTAATTTCAGATTTAAGGTATGTGGGCTACATTATTTTACTGAAATGTTTTTAAAGTGCTTAATACAATGTAAAAGATCGCTGCAGATCTCAAACCCACGAAATAATTGTCAGATGCTAGACAGTATATGTGCGCAGAAATTATCTCGGAAACCCCCCAGTTGCGGTATACCAGGTCTTCTAAATAATTTACGTTGCGTCCAAACAAGATATACTCGGTTGAAACACTTGATGCATGTACTCGTGTGAATGGTAGAACGCCCGATGGCAATAAACCTGCCCTAACCTGCAAACAACATGTTGGCTGCAGTACGTGCATAGCAAAATTCATGGGAGTCATTACATGAACGGATAAAAAAAAAGCAATGCAACCTTTGGTTTTATTTAAACCAACTCGTAAAACGTCCCGTAAGTGAGGAAGCAATGGCATTGAGTGGTTCGAGAGGGGACTGCAAATTATGCGGTCATCAAAGACAGTGCCCCGTTCAGTGAGTAACATCATGGGGAAGTGGGTGGATTTTAAAACTATCAACTTCCCAATGGTCTCATTATACGCTGCCTGAAAAGATAAACACGTGTGTGTGTGTGTGTGTGTGTGTGTGTGTGTGTGTGTGTGTGTGTGTGTGTGTGTGTGTGTGTGTGTGTGTGTGTGTGTGTGTGTGTGTGTGTGTGTGTGTGTGTGTGTGACGCACTGTGAACATGCTGCTATTGTATTCTATTCATTTCACAGGTATGAACTGCTTATGTTTGTACACGTATGTGTGGCTCTTATGTTGGTACAGGTGCTCATGTGTACCATGTTGGTACACGTATTTGTGTGTCTTGTATTCTGACAAAATGTGTGTGTTTCTTCTGATTGTAAAAGTTTGATTAGAATTGCTTTGGTGAACGTGCTTTTGTGCCTCAATATAGTGTTCATGGAACATCGCTTAAGATTAAACAGAAAAGTCAATTAAATCATTCGCCATTCATTGCAATGATATTTTTGATATGACCATGCACAATATAGTTTAAGAAGCTAAATCAAACCACAACACAAGCTCAGATGACATAAAATCCGTAGTTGTGGTAGCATTCTGACATCTTGTATTGCAAATCAAAAACACCCGATCCGTCAAAGCAATGGAAGTCTGTCAAGGTTTCCTTTGTCTTTCAATACGGTTGACAGTTATTAACCCATGCCCCAACGAGCTGTATTGATTGACCTCTGTTAATTATTTGTCATTCTTAACCCATCGTCTGCCGTGTGATAGTTTATATTCAAACTTATTCATTGGGACTAAATCCTTGGTCGTATCAGTTTGGGAATCCCTTAATGCATCAGACATGTATTTATTCATCCTGGCAGATTAGTTACGTGATGAGGCACAGCTCGGACCAGCCGTGTCGTTTATACTGAGAGATCCAGAGTCTCAACGCCCGCTGGAGTGAATCACCTTTTGGACGATGTTAAGCAATATATTATGTATCAAGTCCACGATCCACGGCGCAAGATAAACTTGATCAAACAATTTCTTAAATGGCCACTTGATCTTCTCTCTCATATACCACTGGTGTGAGACCATTGTGTCATTCATGCCCATGCTTGACACACGTCACGTAGGAGATGTACCAACAGAGAACTCTACAGCTCTATGGTGATCAGCGACTTCCATACATTGCATCAGCAGTTCTTTACGTTCAGTTTAATACTCGTGGCTTTAGGCGACAACCTGCTAATATAGACGGCCTATCCGTCAGTGAGATGTGCTATACAATTTCAAATATTACGGATCAGGTTATTTGAAACATAATTTTTAAATTCAAGTGTAGAATACTAATGTTGAATCTCGTGAAGCAATATCAAGTTTGAGTGAGGTCATTAAGTTGGGTTATGACACTGACAAATATTCGGTTAACAAAAGCAATTCCCCATCTTTGTCATCATCTGAATACTTTCACTTATCAAGTTTCTACATCTCATACGTTTTCAGAATTCTACTGATTTGTTGAAGAGCTGTCATACAATAGCACACAATTGTGGAGTGGGAATGCTATATCGGTATGTAACAGGGATCGAAGCTATCGCGGGATCGATTCCCTCATTAGAGTGCTGATAAGAGTAAGGACAATGAAAAAACCACTGCCTCTAGAATATTACTTGATGATAGCTGTTGGAATGCAATAGATTTAAGAGGGTATCTGATTCCTTGAACGACGCCCATCGCTCTAAACAGAACCTCCTACGTTTTTTGTTGTGGTTCACAAACATTTATCAAATGGTATTTGAATGAATTCTCTTTGATAACATTCTTACCCGTCTTTCGAGCCGTTCGTACCCAATCGTATAAGTCAATATGGCGCGGATTTCTATGCCTGTTGAATTAATGAAGTGTTTGATCACTGTAATACTTATATGGCGCGGATTTCTATGCCTGTTGAATTGATGAAGTGTTTGATCACTGTAATACTTAGCATTCTATTTACGGTCTAGCCGCAATCGGTTGCATCAATCGCGATTCTCTTCCTGAATATCATTACGCATCTTTAATTAAGCATCGAGGGAATGACCGACTAAAGCAGTGACAATATATTGAACATTTGCCTCTGAATTAAAAACAATAGAAATTAGTCAGTTCTGGCTAAAATGTCTGTATAGCTTGTCACGCCATGCTTTAAAAAACTATACACCACACAGAAATAGCTTGTGGTAGCTGTAATTTACGCACGGAATGACCAGGTCTACCACATTATGCATTCACCATTACCCAGCAACACAGCGGGACACTAACTTGCATCAGAAACATAGGGTACACTTACTTGGATCAGTAACGTAGCGAGACACCAACTCGCATCAACAACGTAGAGGGACACCAACTCGCGTAAGCAACGTAGCGGGACACCAACTCGCGGGACACCGGGAACTTACTCGCGTAAGCAACGTAGCGAGACACCAACCCGCGTAAGCAACGTAGCGCACTAACTCACATCAGCAACATAGCGGGGCACCAACCCGCGTAAGCAACGTAGCGGGACACCAACTCGCGTAAGCAACGTAGCGGGACACTTACTCGCATCAGCAACATAGCGGGGCACCAACCCGCGTGGGCAACGTAGCGAGACACCAACTCGCGTAAGCAACGTAGCGGGACACTAACTCGCGTAAGCAACGTAGCGGGGCACTTACTCGCATCAGCAACATAGCGGGGCACCAACTCGCGTAAGCAACGTAGCGGGACACTAACTCGCGTAAGCAACGTAGCGGGACACCAACTTGTAACGCTGTCCCTAACGTCGTATGCCATAGGTTGATTATACTGTGTTTTGTACCTATGTGTTTAATTACCACATTATCCATCACATGAAAGGGACAAAATGTTCAATCTTTTACATATGATAAAAAAAGTGCACTTAATTAGCTAAAACGGACTGCAAAATATACATTCCATCGATTTATTCTATAGTTCGCAGCCGCCATCGGGCTAACCAACTGCTTGCCTGATCCTTCCAGATTATGCGGCTAGTTTGGTCGGACCCTGATAGCTTAGCTTGATGGATGCTACCATTGCACTGCATAAGTTTCCTTGTCACTTTGCACTATAGAATAACAGAGCCGTCTTTTCTCAGAATAGCTAATTAGTGTATGTTTTTTATATAAAATTCGATTGTCAAACGGCCAAATATATGACGATGCATATTACTTACGATATATGAAGTGATGGAAATTGGGAGGGATTTTAGATCATCTTCGGGTAGCTTGATCAAAAGAAATGTGATAGGGGGCCTGGGAGAACTTGAAACTAGAATATACTTTGCAAAGGTGGACAGAAGAGCGAAGATGACCAATCAACGCCTAACCATCTGACCGATCGTTTTGGTGCAGAAACTGTTTATCTGTTTCTAAACTATTGGCTGCGTGACTTTCCTCAATACTGACACATCATTTCCTAGAACGGGTGGTTATTTTTTCACATTTACTTTAACTAGGTCGTTCGATATGAATTGCCATATGGTCATGACTGAGGTGAAAATGATGATAAATATGTTAAATTGATATAACATAATGGATGCAACCTACGAAAGACGCAATAGTATGTCCACACTGCCATATGTTGAATCATGGCACTATTATTTGTCTGAATGATGTCATGGTTTAGTTAGTGATTTATTCGCTTGATAGAGAAATCTTAGAGATGGCCAGCCCCAATATATAAGGGTTTCGGTATGCATTGTAAGGCCTTGAGAATGCACACCACGATTAATGATGGCGTGTCTGCTCTGTTTCGGGTCTTGATTGGCAGTAAATAAGCGACTATACTATTGTATGTTGGTATTTTACCGTTTATGGTACGCTCACACAGAAATGTTATTATTATGGCACATGCATTTATCGTTCCAAGCCCTCGTTTAATTCCAAGTATTGGGCATCACCAACGCGTAGCCGCATGGAAGTCATCAATCTCGTGTTCGATGTTTTATTTTTGACGTATTATGTACAACATGTTTTCGCTATTGACGAATAATGTTAATCTCAAAAGCAAAAATAACACGATCCAATTTGTTACTCCAATCAGAAATGATTGAAACGAATATATGATTCCCGTGTATCATATGGTAAATGCAAACGATATCATGGTAATGGAATACAATACATGAGTCAAATAATTTAATCTACGTTAACTTAACTGCAATAATGTCATGGCTCAATACCACTTTCGTCACTGACATCGTTATTACAAATTTGACCTTCAATATCAAAATATTCACATTAGATACTAACCCTTGTCAAAGGACCAGAATTATTAGTGAGTCACCTACAATGAATATGACTACTTCACTTTAGCCAAGTTATGTGACAGATCCAAACCAGCTACTTTATAGTCTTACATTGTTCTTCAACGTAGAATAAAAACTGTGGAAAGATAACTTTATATATATCACAATCATCAAGCTATTAGGAAGATTGAATGTGAAACAATATATTTTGATCCGAAATTAAATGTACGTCGTACACTGTCATTGACTGACAAAGCAGGCCACTGACCAGTCTCTTTGACTTATCAACTCAGACGGTTTTGTGTCCTTCCGCGGCCTGAAGATTATAATTCGCCGTTTAAATGTCTATATTTGTGTTTACATTCGAAAGAAATACAGCGCGCCAAATTCCTAAGCAGCAATAAGTGAAACTTTGACGACAGATTATTTCGCTCGGTTAAGCCGGTGTAAGCCACAATACTTCTGAAATGGACCAGCGCCTCTGACATCACCAACTGTCGCGCACCAGCATGACTGCACCTGACGAGGAGAACGCATACTTACAAGATGCACATGCCTATACGCCTTTGATATAGTGAGGCAAGGCAGTATGTTGGGGCAATTTGGTGTTTTGACTATCAGCGAGTTTATCATTGAAATATATGCTAATAAACTGTTCTAAAAACAAACGCCTGCGACATGCATGCAGTACATGGACAGCATCCATCAAACTAAGCTCTTAGGGTCCAACCAATGAAGCAGCATAATCCGTGCAGAATGAGGCAAGCGGTTGATTAGCCCGATGGCTACAACGAACGATGGAATGAATCGATGGATGCATATCCACCACAGCTCGCTGAGGCTGACAAGTCCCAATATGCACTTTCATTCTATGTTAATAGATTGATCTTAATACCCATTTGCTGTGGTTAATGATCTTGTTATTTTCGCCGAAAAAAACATCAAAAGTGCACTCTGCAAAAGGCTTCAATTCTGATGCACTCGATGTAAGTCATACTTATATCCCAATATGCCTTAATACGCAAAAATAGTTGCACTCTTTGCTTCCTGACCATTTTTTGCCAATCGACTTTGCAAGGTGTATCGTAATAGAAGATTATATCTGAAGCAATTGTGCGACATTCAGACTTTCATCATTTAAACTGATTCGCACTTTCTGTTTTCCTAATTGAAGCTTAAACTGAGTCTTGCGTATATGACATGCTTGCACGATTTTCAAAAGGGTTTGATGTGTTGTAAGTTTGTGAATAAAATGCATGTGAATAATTGGTCTGATATGTGCCAGACAGTTGCTGAAGTGACCTTGATGCAATTGTCATATTTGTGGTGTTTCAAATTTCTTCTTTGCTGTTGAATGCAACCAGGCCGTGCAACGATGACATCGATCGCCAGATGTGCCACATAAGCAGAGTTTCCTTCGGTCTCAACGTTGCCCTAGTTAATCAGACTACACCATATCATAGAATATTTTGGTAGTTATGAATCACCGATTGGGACCAATAAATAAAAAGCATTATGTCGTGTGTTACATCATCTTATATCACCGTTCGGCTCCTTGGTGCACCTTAATGCTACGAATGTTTGCTGCTGGGCTTTAGCCAGTTGGTGTCCCACTATGTTGCGGAAGCCAGTTGGTGTCCCGCTATGTTGCGGAAGCCAGTTGGTGTCCCGCTATGTTGCGGGAGTCAGTTGGTGTCCCGCTATGTTGCGGAAGCCAGTTGGTGTCCCGCTATGTTGCTGAGGCCAGTTGGTGTCCCGCTATGTTGCTGAGGGTAGTTGGTGTCCCACTATGTTGCTGAGGCTAGTTGGTGTCCACCTATGTTGCTGAGGCTATTTGGTGTCCCGCTATGTTGTTGAGGCTAGTTGGTGTCCCACTATGTTGCTGAGGCTAGTTGGTGTCCCCACTATGTGGCTGGGTATATGTGCTACATAGTGTGGTGGATATGGACTAAATACAGCTGCTTTAAGCTACGGCTTTTTTTCCAATCATGGCGTTTTATTTCGCCTTTCTTTACAGACATATATCGCCAATACTGACCGACATGAAAAGTTACTCATTCGAGGGCAAACAGTCGATATACTATTATCGCATGAGTCCATCAGACGTGCTCGAGTCTTCTACTATCGTTGGTGCAGCTGAAGTAAGGATATAGTTAATGAGTGTACAGTTGTCTGTCAGAGACGGAATTGCAGTTGGTGTAACTGATGGTGCTTACGTCGTATATAGTAAGGTTATCATTCCTGTTATCATAATCTGTTAGACTCCTAGAAAACTTAATCGCATTTGGTAATTTATTTTTGCGGAATGTGATTGATCTAGAAATTGCTTGAATTGGTGATATGGCAATAACTATTTGGTCAAACCGAGGGTGCATTTCATTCTTTGCGACGCTTCCAAATCAAAAAATGTATTGGAGCAATAAATCAGTTAAAATGACAGATTTATCTGTGTCTGAAGTGGTCTTTCAGGATTGGATATCAATGAACGGCTTGCAAGACGGATTGGATTAATATAACCTCAAAGATTTCATTCTAATACCATCAGAGTGAAGGGTGCCGATCTCAAAATCACTTTCGATCTGACAATTCATTATTCAATCTCATTCCTACAGCCTTCATCTTGGATGATTGTAGATGCAGCGATTGGCATAATCCGTGCTGTTATGAAGGTAACGATCCTCCGTCAGTGCAAACCCCTGTTACACAATTATTGCCACATTGATATGACAACCCAAGTCTACAGTTGGACACCATTAAAAAAAAGCTCCCCATAAAACCTATTATATATACAGAAACCTTGCAGATTAAGATGATGACAAATATGTTGAATTGCTTTTGTTTGCCTGTATCATGGCCCGACATTGTGACCTCACTCTCCAACGCGATGTTTGCCATTAGAAGAACAAATTACCAACCGTTCAGTCGGCAACCGTTTTCAGAGGCAATGTGAGAAATGACTTGACAGACGTTCAACAAGAAACGCCAACCGCTGACAATTTATTATATAGCTTATCCAAGACCATTAATTGTTTACATATTTGCTTAAACACTGTGGTCTCTGGAAAACTATCAACTGAAGACAATGTACCAGTATCACATTACACACATAGTTATTATTAGTGTGAGATTACTTCCTCTTGAGGTGTCGGTAGTCTTCAGAGATAAATCAACGCAAACAGCACTAAATCATGTTGCCGCTAGTCGGTAAGCCGTCTACTCAGGTAGCGCTTACCTCCAGTAGAGCTGTTCAGCAAACAAAAGCCTGCTTTTACGTGCGTTATCTTCATCTGAGTCGACATGGGATTAAATATCATTCAAATGAATTGGTGCTGTTATTGTGTTCAATATTTAATCGCGAGCTATCATATTTTAACCGTACAATCACCAATCCAGGTGCGATAGGCAATAAATACATGATTGGACCTTGTCACTGGAATGAATGTAGCCTGATTGATGTTATCATAGTTACATTTAATTGAAAAGTAGATAACTTTGTACTTTTTTTGTAAGTTAAGACGAGACTAATCCCATAAAGGTCTCATTATATAATTTTATCCTGTTCTGCGCTTAGAGATATTTTGTTTGAATATTATGCGCAACATTAAAATGAACATAAAGTTTCAGTTTATGAGTGTAGTACAATATGGGTTGTTTATTTTATGATGGATTTAACAACAATCATATACCATATGCGACAACGAGTGGAAAATCCGAGCAGCGAAGTGGGTAGAGGTTAAGCTTAAATACAAGAAACGCTAGTCCAAATATTTAGGAGCTTCGTAGGTAAATCTGTATAAACCAGTTCAATGATTATTCAAAATCCATACTTTGTCAATGCTATGGTGCCTCTAACATCTAAGTTAAACTAAAATTGAAGCGATTGGACATCGACGAGTTTAGATTGAAAATGACACAAAATCATTATCAACGACACATTTGTTATTGCGTTGTGGCACTAACATAACAGAAAGATCGAGAGCACAACAAAAATATTCTCGCTGTTCACTAACTCTGCGATAGGAATCCTACACAAACGACTTTCCTAATTAAATTGTTTAGATGATGACACAGTATATAGCATAGAGAGCTGCCTTGATGAGCGCAGTGATGAGGATCACAACCATGGAACAGGGAGGATTGCTTGTGCATAAATTCGGCAACTCCACATCCGACAACAACTAGTCTATATATGTATTCCAAAGCTTAATGGGCATCTGTTATCGACACTCATACGCCAAAACGAGAAGCATCGTGGCCCGTCCTGTGGTATATGATAAAGAAGATTATCTGCTGTCGATTTAAGAAATAATTTTATCAACGTCACCCT
This sequence comes from Urechis unicinctus, assembly GCA_034190875.2. NCBI lineage: Eukaryota > Metazoa > Annelida > Polychaeta > Xenopneusta > Urechidae > Urechis > Urechis unicinctus. The sequence continues at coordinate 49,355,916 of CM067342.1, forward strand.
GCGACTTAGTAAGCTTTACAAGATTGGGGGTCATAAAAGGGGTAGGAAAATGTTCTCAAAAGGCGACACTTTCCACCAATCGTTGCGACCGAGGCCAACAGACGCTGCTTCTATCAATTTAGGCGAAAGCTGCTCTGGGCTGTCCTTCATAACGTTAGTTATCTGCGAGAATGAATAAATACATGACTGAAAACAATTAAAATAGGCCAATTAACAGAGCTCATAAACTTTGACCGATCGGGAGTGTTTTGATTTACATTTCAGTTTATCGGAATGCCCTGGTGTTCAATGTCATATGATCTCGTCTTTTGAAATGATTTATCCCCTTGGACATTATTATACAAAGCCACATCGAAATATATCATTGCAAAGATGGTAAAATGATCAGGTGGGGCTACGTCCAACTATTAATTAAAAGAAAAATTAATATCAGAAACGAATATAACCAGTATGTATAACCGTCGTATGTGTTACAGTGGGTTTATGGATGAAACTAACCTTTTGCCCTTTTCAGCTCATAACATTCCTTAGATTGCTATAAAAAAGACAAAGAAATGGAAAAAGTGTAATTGGTTCATTCATCACACTAGGCTCGCGGAGCGAGACGTTCTGGCCAATGTAAGCCTGGTTTGATGAGACGAGCTTAAAGTGGCCGCTAGTCCGCCACGACAAGGTCCGCTGATTACCACTGTGCACTCGAGAGGAATTAATTAAATAGTAATAGTCAAAGAATCACACTGAGACGCACGACCATGTGTATAAGCACAAATTTGATCATTAAATATCAGACAACACACACGAATGTTTACCAGAATGCAACAAACCAGCACGTGTGTACCATCATAAGCCACACACACTCGTGTACGAACATAAGACACATAAGCTCGTGTATCATCATCATTTGAAGTACATGCACGCTTATGTACTAGCACACTATACGCTAGCATGATACACACAAGCACATGTACATACAGAAGACACATAAGCGAGTGTACCATGATGAGACATACAAGCACATGCACCAACAAACAAAACCCAACACACTAGTGTATCATCATGAGACACACAAGCACATGTACCAACACAAGAAACATAAGCTAGTGTACCATCATGAGACCCACTAGCACATGTACCAACACAAGACACACACGCTAGTGTACCATCATGAGACCCACAAGCACATGCACCAACACAAGACACATATTCTAGTGTACCATCATGAGACACACAAGCACATGTACCAACACAAGACACATATGCTATTGTACCATCATGAGACACACAAGCACATGTACCAACACAAAACACATAAGCTAGTGTACCATCATAAGACACACAAGCACTTGTACCAACACAAGACACATATGCTAGTGTACCATCATAAGACACACAAGCACTTGTACCAACACAAGACACATACGCTAGTGTACCATCATGAGACACATAAGTGCATGTACCAACACAAGACACATACGCTAGTGTACCATCATGAGACACATAAGTGCATGTACCAGCATGGGACTTACAAGCAGGCGTACCACAATAAGACACACAGGCAAGCGTACCATAATCAGACACAGAAACGAGCGTACCAACATGAGACACACAATAACCTGTGCCAAAACAGGCCCCCCGCACGTTTACCAACATCAGACACCCAATAGCATGTTCACACGACACGACACACAAGCACATATACCAAGATACGACACGCTACTCAGTGTACAATTCTAAAACTGGCGTACCAATATATGTTGTCCAGACACCATTCGGCGACCGTCTTAAAGCATCGAGAGGAGTTCGTCTGAATAGCCCACGGGAGGACTTGCAATAACAGAAACCTTCATCTTAAAATGGACATTAAAACATATGGAAAGTTGTTTGCAGTGTGATAAGATCTCATTCGGTGTTTAATAAGTATATTGGGAATTGCTTCCCACACATCCATTATGTAACTGATTGATCCGTGTACTGTCTTTGATGACCGCTTACTAAGACCTACTAAATACGTTGGTGGAATTGCTACAGTCCGTAATGTAGGTTTTGAGACTTAAATAAGGCCATGTTCGCGATATATTGGCGTGCTGTGGCCATTAATGCTGTTAACATTTTGGGACAGGAGTATTGTCATATTTCCGCATCGTAAATAATTTGTAATCCTGGTTTAAATTAAATCATATATTGACCAAATGATTTCCCCGAATTGTGCATGGATTATGCATATAAGTCATATGCATATACGTATATATGTATATATAAATACCTTTCCTGGTGTCTCGTTCTTGATTTGTGCATCAAATATATGGCATAAACATTCAACTCGTCAATGTCATTAGGCTTGTCATATTTACATGCCAATTGTGCAAGGTACTGCATTGCACTTCATGTCTAGGATCTGCATTTGGCAAAAGGTTTCTTCATTTAAGTGGCGAGAGAAGTTTGACCCCATCCAGCATATTCACTCATTCTACTTTGATGTTAATAGCGCTGTCAGTTATGCGGCGATCGTACTAGTATCTTATGCCGAAATCGAGACATTGCGCGCTCTCATTGTCGTGTTGTTACTAGATGTTTTCATGTGGACGCCTTCGATATCTTGATTGGCCAACAAATTATTTCTTCTGAATTAGCGCTTCTTTTGAATTACCACAGATAGGCTCCAACCCATTGCCCGAATATTAAAGTGTTTATGAACCTATTTGGTAAAAAGCAAGGCACAATCCCTGACCAACTAGAATGTAAAAAACGACCGAGCATTTGCTTAGTATGCGACTCCCATTTCGTCCTAGGAAATGTGTTATTAAACTTGGCTTGTCATTTGATTGCCTCGATATTGACGGCATGACGAGGTTAAGGTTGCGCGCACCTGTGTAGTTGTGTGTCAGACAGGTGGGGCAGAGCAATAACCGATAATCCTCTACTGAGTAAATCTGCTTTGATCTTCTACATGTTATTGCAGCTTTGAACATGGAATCAGGATATCGATGTTGCGATGGTCTCAAAACTGCAGCGCATCATTTGAAGAAGATAATTTCAGCTTCCATTTATAGGTGATGCGGCGCTAAATGGCATGTTGAAGATGAACTAACGTAGAACTTTTTTACAATGTTCTATCGACACTTTTGTTCTATGTTGTCTGCTTGCTCTCTGATGCCAGCCATTTCAAGCAGGCACTAAAAGTTTAGACTGATGTTTTAATAAGCTACTGCGTGGCATATCTGGGGTCGTATCATGGTAAATCTGTGGTAGAGGCAGCGATTTTAATTTGCAAAGCTATTAAACAAGCGATGCTTCGATGCTTAATATCGCTAATTTGCTGTAATAGATAGACTGCTGCGCTATGGACGATTGCATGTCAAACTGACTGTAACGCAGAAGACCATATCACTAATTTGCAGTGTTATTCATAAAGTGGTATTGAAGTAGGCATCAATGAATTGCAGTGATATTGAGTATGATATGCTATGAAAACGCACGGCAACTATTGACTTTGAGGAGAAACCTACGTACATGTATCTTAATTTACTTTTGGTAAGACTCTTCCATTCTACCTCCTTGAATGAAATAACTGTTATGTGGGATGTTTACATGGTAATAAAATGGTAATCATCCACAGTCCGGTAAAATCAGAACACGTGTGTATATAAATATATGGTCTCACACCGCTGTTAGTGATTCATTACTGGTGATTCGCTCGCTACTGGTAGGGAAAGAGAAATGTGCGAGAAAACATCAACAAAAACGGGCTTCAGCTGCATCTTCACTCAACTGCAGTATATCATAGTATAGCAAAATATTGGGATGTCGAAATTACAGCATAATTGCATGTCTGCAATTGGCTTCATACATATGTTCGACCCTTCTTAGATAAGTGAGAAATGTTTTTTGTACAATGTTTTTGATGCATATTATGCTTGATATCACGCTGGATCCTATGCGCTTGTCTAATTGAGCCAGCTTGGGCAAACAGTGGCTTTGCACCTTATCAACCGCTGGGTAAATATTCATCTCAAAGCAATAATATTAAACATCTTGTACTTTTCTCACATCATCGCTGAAGACCATACACCAAAGACCTCGTATATATATATATATATATATATATATATATATATATATATATATATATATATATATATATAGATATATATATATATATATATATATATATATATATCTCATATATATATATATATACTATATATATATATATATATATATATATATATATATATATATATATATATATATATATATATATATATAAAACTAGTTGAAAAAGACAGGTCGAATGTATATTTTACTATCAATTTGAGTGAATTATTGGAAACACCCATATAGATATGATACACGCACAACGCCCATAGCGCTATTGCTGCTCTCGCATGAGGTAAGAATGGCTGTCGTAGAAACTGAAACTCATTAATATATCCTTTGGCAACAGCGCCATTATTGATTGTTCAGTTACTAGGTCCATCCGGTAGAAGGTAAACTGAACTGGGAAAGAACAATCTACACATACCCAGTTATTGTTGTTCAATTTCTGGTTTAAGAACACTTTTTACCTTCCTACACCATTAACAAGTCGACGACTACAGATGGGCTGTAATGTGATATGGCATTATTCGACATGGCAGAGGCGTATATTCTTTGATGGTGACCTGACTTAGCAGGGCTGTAGTGTTAAGGTTGGCGATATTTTGCTATAAACAATTCGATTCCTGGTGAAATGAATATAAGTAGCCTTGTCTTGGCACTAACAACAAAGCTCGGAACGGCTTATGCTGGCTCTTTGAATATATACACCTGACAGAGTATATATACAGAAAAGCAATTTTAGTATTCTGCACGTGTAAAGAGTCTATCATTGCCACGCTCTCCACACCAAGGATGATCTCAAGATAACAAGCTTTATGTTAACGTTAGGTTTCCCAGAGTGGCTTGGGTAGGATAAGACTGACGATGATCACATCACGTTTGTGTAAAAAAAATACAGGTCCTTGCGACCGGGTATAGCTCTGAGCGATGTATTTCACAGACTGGGTGAACTAATTTGGATACAGAAGCTTGTCTGGAAAGCTGGTAGGCGTTATCCTGTCATTGTCGCAGTATATGTACTGATATACTAAATTCCTCCCTTGACCGCAGCAGTCCAATGTGGTAAGTGAATTCCAGGTTACTGAGAGATAAGCCATGGATCAATAGGTTTGCTTATTGCATGAGTTATTTGTGGTACTTTTACCTAGTGCTATTACACGGCCGTATCTACAGCTACCAGACAGAAATCCATGGTGTGGTGATTTTATTACTTATTGTCTCTGGTTGTTCTGGCGCTCTGGAGACAGCGTGGCTATATAAATATAATTGATGGGTAGAATAGTATAGATAATAACGAGGTCGTCCGCCGGCTTATCAATACCATTGTGGCAGTATCTGTCCAAGCATAACATTAAGAGTCTGATGTATTAACAATATATCTGCATTTTTATGTTAACAGTTAAGTTTGGTATTACACTAAAATGACCGCTCAAAACGAATGTGATATACTAACATTCTATTTGGATTTGACAAGCGGCCATTGGGGTGGGAATTGTTGAAGTTGTCATAATTGTTGCGCATTGGCAATCTCCTTTTGAACACTGACAATCAGCTTTTAAGAAAAGAAATGCCATTGGCCAATTGTCGGTGTTCGCATAGTTTGTGTGGGTGTGATCTTTCTATCAGTTTGTTCAGAAACTATTCTCTAAGGGTCGGCTGAAGGAAGATCACAAGAGAGGTTCTGTTTGTTGCATATTACTTGTGTTGTGTGTTGTATTCCTTTCCATTATACCGCATTGTAATTAGATATTGAGGCCATGCTACTGAAATGGGTACTCGGGTGATTAAATGTCCAGAGCCGGGTTACTCTTCAACACAATACAGTGCCTTATGTATTCAACTTTCTCTTTGATTGTGGAGTGAAACTGCCACTTCTTGATTTTTTCACCGCGATCTCGTCCACACATGTGTTCGGGGAAGAGGCGATCAGCCTCTGTGTATTAACTCGAAGATTTCTCATATAAGTCATGGAAGACATAAACGATTGATAATGTATGATCAAAAGAGATGACCATTACAGTGGACTATTTGGGTGTGTGTGGATTTAATTTACCAATAAGATGGCTGGGAATAGCATATTGCTTTGTCATGCTTGCTTTTGCAATGTAATGGTCGAATGTAGCAATAAAATAAAGTGATGATCTCTTCAAATGATGGTATATGAGGTGAAATACTTGAGGAGACAAATTTTCTCATGAGGTAATACTGACGAAATATGACAATGAAAAGATGCAGTGATGATTGGCACAAGAGAGCATCACGCCCCGCCAGGAGTATCACCACCGAACAGAAAGAAACATAGCCACGTGTTTTGCATCATCCCGGAATGAATATTAACGCTGCGTCCCTTATGTATTTTATCAATTCACATTCAATAAGCTCTTTACTTCCTCTGTGGCTGATCAACAGTCCGTATCATGAATATATTTTTGTGTACTTGACAATCAAACGTGGTCGTCGTAGACCAAATTTTAGCCATCAGTTTTGTCGTGAGGAGCACCCGTTTGTAGAGCTCCAGTAATTTACATTCAGATCAGCCGCTCCAGCCTGCACGGCTTAGACAAAGCTCGGATGTTTATGTAGTCTGGTGGATGGGCAGACATTACAGTCAGTTTCATAAGAGCTGGTGGGGGCGCGGCCAGGTACAGCGGTCGTGGTAAGTACTTTACCTCACTTCATAAACAGACAAGCGTTTACCCTCTCTACCATGTCCGTCAGACACTGAGCTCCATTTCATAGCAGGACGCGTGGCATAAATTTGACACGGATAATCGCAAACCTGGGAATGATAACATTTTGTATATGTTTGATTTGTGAGTACCAACCACAAAGGTACATATGTAGTACCCAACGGAGTGACAAATATAGGTTTCATACATCATATCAGTAGATGACTTGGCCGTATATTGATAGGAACAGGTTTCCTCCCTGGTTCACTCATGTTCATGTCATAAACGCTTTTTCAAAACTCATTTTCAAATGATAGTCAGTTTGCATATAAAATTTTACTATGAATGGACCTAATAGTATTCGTCGATTGCATCGGGGTTATGTTTATGTAACATTGACTGAGCTTTTCCCCGTAGATAATTCACACACAAACACATAATCCAACACACCCAACCCCCACCCTCCCCCCCCCCGCCCCGACCCCAACACACACCAGTCTCTCTTCCACACATACAGACAAACACACATCGACAATCATAGACGTATGCATGCACACCCCTCGAGACACATCCCCGTACTTCTGCTGACATAACAGCAAACTGCTCGATTCTTGTACATAGGTGACAGCGCGGCAGCAATGAAGCATGCATCTAAGATTGGGCATTTTAGTCGTAACGGCATATTGTTAACCCATACAGACGCTTTCCAGTCTGGCGTCACCGTGAGTGATGACGATTACACGGACATCTGGTCAGCGCGGGCGCCTGTCACGAGGGACAAGATCGATGCAAGCTCAGTGTATTGGTGAGAGAGACTATGCTGGTAAGGGTAGCATGTGTTGGTTGAATGCTAATGGACGAACAAAAAATATGACAGGTAGACTATTCCTCACGCAAACGATTTAATGAGTCAGTCAGATGGTTGCATTCAATGTGACAATCCTATCATTAGAACATCCGCTTGTCAAAAAGTCTGTACACGTCAATATATGTCGCATGTTTATATTAGCCATTGACATAGGGTTAATGAGGACTAAAGCGAACCAACAACAGCAATCAACGCGACCGTAGGCCTCTTGTTAGATTCTAATTGACTATCATGGAGAAACATGAAGTCCGTCAATATCCAGATGTGCATATCAATCACCGAATAGAGAAACCCAGGACAGGAGAAGGAAACAACCATAAAACCTGCTGGAGAATAAAGCTGGTTCCCTACGGAATTCTAACAAGGTACAGGGTATCGTGTGAACTGCTGGATGGAGATAATAATCACGCCTGTAAGCTGGTTCATGACAAGTGGGTTGCATTCAGTGGGAATATGAGATGAACGTTTCTTTGGGTGTGGCTATTTGGCAGCCAAGTTCCGTTCCCAAACCATAAATCTGCTTTCCTATTCAGGACCGCATTCAGTCAACTTTTTGCTTGTCAGTTTACTTGCAACCACGAGCACATTGAATCATATCCCCTGCTCCATCGCATAACAATGGCCTCCCCTACTCCAGTATCTTACGCCAGCTGATGCACGAGGAAATGATAATATAATTGTAAAGATCAGCGATGCATATAGAATTCTACCCGTGAGCCGCTTGCTTACAGCTGCGAATCAACAAACACTATACCTATTCAGCCCCAAACTGTCAAGAGAGAATTGTTCTGCTGGTCCTTGAGAAAGGTCTGCATGCGCGACGTATATAACACATCGTGTTCTTGTTGATAATATATTATTTAGTAATTGTGAATCAAATAGTAACACAACGACCCTAATCCAGCAGTTACATGATTTACACGGCCCTAAGATATATGTAGCTACCACGGACGAGGTAAATAATCACACGTTATACCAAAGAGATAATGTAGCTAGCAACCGGCCCGCTGTATGGGGGAGCTTCATTAGAAGTGCGTATTGATCGAGTTAGATGATCAATGAGCGCTTATCACAAGTAACAGAAGAGCTAATATAGATGGTTGTATGATAAAAGTTGTAGACCGAGTGCAACACAGATACACGCTTGTTGCCTTCAATACTTTGGCACAAATATAACCTACCTCCTGCTGGTCACTGTAAGTGTTGCTTTGACAAAAAACCACGCCGGTTACAAAACGCAGCTCATTAACAAAGAGATATTCTTTTTATAAGTAACAGTAACTGTAAACTAACCAATATACTACAAAACATTTTCAAAGGGCAAATAGTTTAACTACAGACTAGATAATGTGTATACATATTAATATGCATATATATATATATATATATATATATATATATATATATAGATATATATATATATATATATATATATATATATATATATATATATATAGATATATATATATATATATATATATACATACATATATGTATAAATATATATATATATTTATATATACGTATAAATATATATATAAATATATATATATATATATATATATATATATATATATATATATATATCTATATATATATATATATATATATATATATCATATATGTAATATCCCTATATATATATATATATATATATATAGATATATATATATATATATATATACTATATATATAGATATATATATATATATATATATATATATATATATATATATATATATATATATATATATATATATATATATATATATCTATCTATATATATATATATATATATATATATATATATATATATATATATATATATATATATATATATATATATATATATTGACAAATGACAAATGACGGGGAGCTTTAGAAGCGAGCTTTTGGCTGCTCGCTATCATCGGTTCACACTTTTTATGCAGCCTATCGCTAACCATTCTTGTCCTATGCCAACGCTTGAATTGCCTACGCAGTCACGCAATGGATCGATCGCACTAAGCTCGTGGGGCGAGTCGTATCCGGTTGTGTAAGCTAGGTGGGATAAAGAGAGGTTGAGATTGAAGCTGGGTGGCCGTAAATCCAAGTCGGCAAATGATTACAGCGCATATTAGGATGGAATGCCCGTCTATAGAGTGATAGAGGAGACAAATACACACAAATACTACATTTCTGTAATCCGTTATTGTATGTACCTCTGTTACAGGAGCATTATAATATATTCTTATCTGCATGAGTCATAAAAATCACCATTAGCCAATTCACTCAATGGAAGTAAAGCAGTTATATATCAGATTGGATGTGCTTACAACCATAATTTGGTTGGAAAGTGCAACTTATTTTTTGCTAACGATGTTTGTTGATAGAAAGCATAATTTAAGTTAGTCAAAATGGTTTTTGTATTTTAGTTGGTAAACATTTCACGTAATTTACTTTGCTGTATCTCCATCCAGGCTTAAATAGAATAAACTCAAAAGAGTATTCACTAAGAAGTACTTTAGAAGCATACTGGTTGTCTTGGATCCAAATTCGACCCAATAAGCGCAGCTTGATAATAAGCGTCCCATGTTTGCCAATCATTTATACATTCCTCATACCATAATCATGTGAATAAGTTCGCCCCAATAAGCAATAATCAGACCATGTGTGATCCCATAGCACAGACAGTCAGCTTTAGTGTGAACAATTTACAGTTCTCTTTTAATGTTACCACCATTGTCTGAATAGAAATGAAGAATACAGTTAATTACTGATGGACAACTAATTGGGTCCATTCCTCCAGCTGCGATCCATGCAAGACGCATGCCGTGCGTGCGTCATCCCGGCATCACATTCTGCTGTGTTCCAGGTGTCGGAGTTCACACAATTAACACCGAGGCAGCAGACGTCAGTCGTTTGACACTGGGAGTCGTTATGACAGGCCCTGCATCCACATCTTGTCTACATCTACAGAGAACGTAAATAATCGCAGGTTATGACGCCGGGGTACAATATTACCATTCTGCATGTGTGAAACATCAGTCATTTTCCTTCCGCTCTGGTGATGACAACTCTTACAATATTACGGTATTGTCATTCAGTGATAACCGCGCGAACAGTGATGTGTCGTCATTATTCCGACAAAATTAAAATCAAATAAGTCAAGCATTTAAATGGAGGACGGTACGCATGTTATATGTGTTGTTCAGTGTTATCACAATAAGGGAATAGGCAGTCATTGGAATATAACTTTCCAATATGTACTATATCTATCATTCTACATCAGTGTATTCGTTCTGTGATAGAATATTGGTATGCTTACATTGACAGGCCAAATCAACGGAGTGTTACAATAAAGGGAAGAGGCAGTCATTGGAAGTTAACGTTTAAGCAACTTTGACTGTACTATATCTACCCTTGTGCACCAGTGTATTCGTTCTGTGATAGAATATTGGTATGCTTCAGTGACAGAGAATCAATGGAGAGGGAAAAAAACGTTATTTATTATGTTCCTCAATTTAACTTCTTCAATGTGGCGAATATAACAATCAAGCAATCAAGCCAGAGTGATTCCAAGGTAAAGTTTTGACGAAACACGAGTCAAAAGATTTACCATGTAAATATGGATATGATGTATGTTTTTATCACCGATCAGGGCGACATGCAATAGACTCGACTAGGTTAAAAAGTATGATGTTTAAAAAATGTTCTAGTTATTAAGCAGGTTATTTGGAAACAAGGATTTAATTTACTGAGGACATGGATAGGGAGAGCCCATCATTTATCATGCACGTTTCTGAAATTACATTGGGTTAATGTAGGTGTGAAAGGCCTAATCCATTCACAAGGAGGTGATGGATGCGGCCGCATTTTGGAGACCATGGTCTGTACAAGGACAGACACTAACGATACTTCATACTGGTACAAATGCAAACATACATGACACAATGGAGGATCACTACTCACCATAGGCAACAAGTGTACATAGCAGCAAACCATTGTCACTCAATTGTCATGGTATAGACATAAACTGCAAACTGTTTTACCAAGAAACTGACTGTGATATTGATAGATACATTCCATCTCGGGCCACACATGAACAGAAAGCAGATAACTGCCGTTTATCAAACACATTTATTTGCTGATTACTTCCTCATTGTCAGACGTATCAATGGCTAGTGTTCAGACGTATCAATGGCTAGTGTTCATTCTCTGCCTGTTTAAATTTACTAATGGTTTTAAGCGCTTAAACCGTGGCCCAGTATTCCCTTAACCTCTTATAGTTTATGAGAAGTGATGGTAGCAATGTAACAACTTAGAGATACGGAAACCTTCAAACATTCTCGGCAGGCCTGGCAACTCATTGACCAATGGCACATTACTTCTGAAATTACTTTCCAAACGTTGATATACAGATTAATGTGGCGCCTAATGTGTACAAAGCAAAAAAGTTTATTGATGCAATTCAGCGTATTAAGGCTCACGCACAAACACACACGCATACACAAACACACTGATCGGTAATTAACTAATCCATAACTTCATGGACGATTATCAAATTCCGTCAATCGAACCGGCTAAACATGTTTGGTCTATATTGCAGCTTATTTGGATCTGGCCTTTTATCCATACTGAAATGAAACTCTATGTTGAGTTTTCATTTTGAACGTAGGTTTGCTATTTTCTTCAATCTTGAATATTTGTTAAGCAGAAAATAATTGCATAACAAATGCTTAAATTGTCCACTATTGACATAAACACAAAATAATATCTTGTTAACTGCCCGTCAAGCATTTGTGATTGTCATTGCATGTACAACGTGCCTCATCTCACATTGCTGATACCTTAGGATATTGTCTCCTCTCTAGTCCCTAAGATCGTACGACGCTACCTTCGCGTCCTGGTTATTGCCGTGAGAATGAAGCCATTCTACATTGACACGACCATTCACAGCTTCCTTCCATGCTGTCACCTGTATAGCTATCAAGCCAGCTCCTCTAAATCAGCTGCCGGTCTGCTGCCACTTGGTCGCTTTCAAAGTAATATGGAGCACGACTGGAGTCGGTTACGGCGACGGTGTAAGTCAGCTATCAATTATTTCCTGCGGATCACATTACTCCTATCGCGCTTTGTTCGGTTCCTACATGTATGATATACGGATGCGCTGCTTCCTTGGTGCAGATTTGGTTGTCGCGCGTTAATAATGTGATAATGCACAATCAAAGTTATGGCTACGCAGCTGGCATGATGAGACGAAACAATTAGTTGTCAGCGAAGATTGATAATCCCTTGTATTTGACACGCATGATTGCACATTTAAGATGGATGACAGCAATGTAAATCCGACATTTCTGGATCAAATCGTTCGGGATGTGATGTAATGTATTCATGCCAGCAAATATTTGTGCTGATAGCTCTCTCATTATCTTTCCACGTTACAGTCAATGCAAATTTGATATAACCATTTTTGGATACATGTTGGTTTTCTATCTCACTCACAACCACGCCTCTTCGGTAATATATGAATTAACCGACAAAAATAACACAATGGGCGGTACTGTTTTATTATTGTGCAGTAGCATTCTCCATGTAAATTTTCCATCTCATTTGAAGACATTCCTGCCTTCCCATTCTCGGTTTTCCGTCGCGGCGGCTAGGAGGGCCAACGTCGCGCACAGCGATTTTGACCGGAATTGGGGACATGTTTTCCTGCCAGTCAAGCTGTCAGCGCTTTGTTTGCGCTTTACCAGTTGCTGATTTAAGTTCCTGCTTTGTTGCGAGCATTCTTGTTGCGTGTTTCTGTAGCTGTAAAGGACATCCAAGACGTTGCCTAAGGTTTTCAAGCGTATTCTGAACTTCTCTTAAGTTCACCTGAACGCTGTCATGTAGCAATGAGCACATTTGAAACAGTTATCATAAAATAGTGATCCAAACTGTTGCCAACTACATTCATCTGCAGTCGTCGGGAGAGTATTCTGCAAGAACATCAGTATTCACCTGATATCTCTTCGAAGTTAGCGTACGTGACTGTTGCTACACTATGTCATCACTATCCCCAGATGAAAACTCTCCTCAATGATAGGGGAATCCCTTGCTCGTGTTATAAGAAAACCGAGCTAGTAGAATTAGTGAAAAATGCCTGCAGCACCGTAAATATTGTGGACTTGGTCGGGGAAGATGATGGAGAGAATATTTACAATGAATGAAGAACTATTAGCAAAGAGGTGAAGGTAGGAATTAGTCAGGTTTTCTGTGGTACATATATTTACTATTTATTTACAACCAACCTATAGGACTCAATGTTTTCTTAATTAGTTTACCAAAGTCCTTATGGTTTTATGGTGTTCCAAGATGCCTTTTGATTTCATTGTATTAGAAGGATTCAGTGTTGGATGCATTTTTTCGACACTTTTCCGATATTCGATCTTGACTTAGTAAGATATAACGTAACACAAACTAATATAGTACTTGGTCAATAATAGGAATTGAGTCTTCGTAGGAAGAGTGGCACATCTAGCTGATATATTACGCAATTATATATTGATAGCCGTTGCTTAATTCGTTCTGCGAACTGCAATATCGCTTTCGCAATAATGAACCAAGCATAGCTCATTATTTGCCTGTGACGCCCGGCAGTGCTAGTCGTCGCCCAGGCAGTAAGATGGCACCCTGCGAGGCAGAATAGAATTATTAACGTTTCTTTCTTTTACACTTGTCTTTCTTTTACGCGATTGATCATGTGGCGTATCATGTTCTCCAGGTAACAGTATAAAGAACGCAAGTCCGTCATTTCTGATGCACTCCATAATTGTCGAACAAATATCCAAATTAGTTAATCGACCGAGTAAGATTAAAAACCAGTTGCTACCAGAAAACTGAATATGTGTTAATTAACTGTTGTTTTGAACCATATTACATCATCTCGCTTTTTTTGTTGATCTTTCTGATTTTTGCCCAACCAAACTGTTATCTCATTGTGGTGTTATCAGCTGCACAAATTACACCAAATGAAAAGATAACATTGATGATATTGGGCTTGCAGACATTCATGATTTCACAGCATAATGCTGGCGCACGTAAGCCATCAAACATCGAATGCCTGTTCAGACGGTACGAAATTAACTAACAATTCTACGGCCCGGTTCTGGCGGGAATCATAAATCGTCAGCACATAACTCGAAATCTTAAAATAACATGAAACACACTTTGGCTTCGATACATATGAAGTATGCACACAACAAGATTAATTAAAAACATATCAACACGCCACTAGATCCGTCAATAAAGAAACATATATGCCAACAAGTTCAGCTTAACCAGGGGCTAAAAAAATACTATACATTCGGCGGAATCACATCTTGTGACATATGGAATTATAGTATCCCTGCATTCCATTCATCATGTTGAAGTAATACATAAAACTCATTCTCTCACATTGATTTTGAATAATTGATTAAGATATTGCCGGAATATCACCTTCATGGTGATATGTATCCATATTACATATGTTGTTGAATTCAACTCAAGGTTCGACGAAATTTGCAAATTATGTCAATAAATAAAGATAAATGGTCAGAAAATCCCTGAAATGAAATCACCAAACAAGATGTATTTTTAGCCATGACTCACGTTCGATTTAATCTGGTGCCTTCAATAACATGTGAAGGAATGTAATATCCTCCATTGAATCCAACCTGCATTTGGATGACTACATGATGTCAAAGAATGAGTTAATTTAGAACCAATTAAATTATAAACTAGGATAACATTTACTGCAGATATGGCTATATAGGGTTGACCACTTTTTCATGCACGCTTGTGACAATATATTAATAAGTTAATGTTTTGTAATATGAAGCGATAAGAGCTTCATCTTGTCACACATATGTGAGCGAGCTGACTATATTGTGGCGACCGGGGTTTCCACAGGAGAGCTATTGACGGTCTTTTATTGAGGAAAATTATACAGAAATAAATGACTTCAAGGTGCCTAACAAATAATCACGAACATTAGAGCAGGCGGGCAACAAGTCGTAGCTAAATAATCTCTTATCTCGCCTTCCTATATATATATATGGCTCTCACCTTTGGGGTCATAAGTCATTCCAGAAACTGTTTCTTTTTTCTTGGAACTGGACTATACCAACGATTGCGTTATATGTAGTCATTACACCATGCAAACGTCTTGTCAATGTGGAATGAGTAAATATCGATCTACCCATTCAAACTAAGCTTATAGCAGTTATAGTAGCTGGACGACTGTATTTTATTAATGCACATCACTAAACGGAGACGTAGACGGAATACAATGCGCATATTTGAGTAACCGATTAACAGTCCGTATTACCAGCGGAAAAAAATGCCGAATGAAAATCACTCCTTGCAGTCGTATACACAGGAAAACGCGATGGGTGTTGCCTTGAGAGAAACCCCTCTGTAAAGTTCCAAATATTTATATCCGCTCAGATAAGCTTGCACAGTTGAGACAGCTCCAATGGTTCTACAGACAGATGGATGCGATGTGGCACGGCCAAGTAAGCCAGTTGTGTTAAGCATTGCATATGACCCATGGTAAAATACTATATAAACCGTCAGACACTGATTTGCGAATAATAACTGTTAGGATGGCAGAAGTGTCACACAGGTAACCTCTCACTACAGAGTGATAACGTTTATTCCATGTAAACCTTTCCTTATGGGTCTCGCGTTCGTGCCGCAAAGATTCAAATATAAGCTACATAGAGAGGTGAGTTTGTACATTGAACCACTGAATGATGTGGCGACCTGACAGACAGGAAATGCTTCTTCCTTACATAATACATGAACGTTTAAATCTTATGCGATTGTCAAAGGTCATGAGTCACTTGCACGTCATAATCTTAAAATTATATAAACTAGGCTACCTCGTCGTTTAGAACAAGTGCGTTCTTGTGAAACATAGGTCTCCAACAATTGCCAGATATCGACATATCTTCCTTACATCTCTTTTTGTAGATTATGGGTCTGATATAGCCATGAATGATAATTGTTAAACGGGTAGACGGCCAAGTCATGTGCGACGCAGGCGCTGTTTGTGAGAGACGCAGTGTTTAGGGCCTCGACGTGAATCGCCATTAAGAATAGAGCAATGGATGTACATCGACTAATGGTGCGTCGACTAAACACCAGACCTTGCTTTCAAGCCCCTGCCTTCCAACTACCCGGCTCATCTTCATTTTGGTCATTTGGCGCTGGTGTTCTGCTGCTTTGTATTTACAAACAATACATGAAAGGTGAAGTCGGTTTTGCGAGAATAACAGACATACCGTTAGTTTCTTGCTGGCGTCTCCCTTTGTTGTACACAGCTAATCTGTTGTTTTGACTAGTGTGCTGAACTGCTTACCGACCTCATCATCTGTAATCAAGTGAAACAATGGTAAAATACTGCTGATGCGAAGACAAGTATGTTATAGCCTATTCAATTATGTAGTATAAGCATAAAACTAAATTAAAAAATACAAAAGCATATAAAATATCTGAACTATAATCATAGCACCATTCTGTAGCTAACTTAATCACTTAATAACTCATTCTCCCGACTTTGATGGCATTAAATACACGCTTTTTTATTGTCTTTGTTGATTTGTTGTTTCCGTCTGTCATTATTATGTCCTTCATTGGAATGAAACTATTTGCTGAAAATGAGCTTTTATTATCAATGCTATCTTTTACAGCCATTACATCACCATCATTAGGACTGTCTGCCAAACCTTTGCGATTCTCATTACATAATGTCCCTTATATATATCACATATATCTATATTCATCAATCACTTTAGGCTTCTTTCTTACCTCAGAAATTAGTCTGGCCCTACATATATGCCCCTGCTTTCTCAAATTGAAATAAGTCGATCTACCGAAACATAGCGGTTTACATACCACCTTTGTCACCAATAAAACCCCAACTGGTCTGCTCCAGTAAATCAGCTGTCACCAGCGAATCTCTCTATGCAGGAAGTCAGTTTATGATTTTCCGTGCAGTATGTATCTCCTAGCACCAAGGTCCCAGTGCTCATCATTGTGTTATCGATGTGTGGCAATAAATAACCAATATAGAGCATTGAGGATTCTGGATGCTTTATAGCTTACTTCATATACAGAATTGCTGCTAGTTTGATGCAGAACCGCTTGTCCATCAAATGTGTTAATACATATTATGAACTGCGGCTTTGATGCGTGTGTGATTAACGTAATCATTGCTAAGTAGATTGTACACGGAGGTAATGGAAGTTAATAGTTAGTGATGGTTTCCCCGGTAATATTTATCGTGCCAGTCTTATATGAGACTGAGTTTGCAGTGCGCTGTAGTAAATTAACGGCTTCAACGAGATCTTAAACAAACATATAGAATGCATATTTTGCAATCTACTCTTGGTTTGATGAGGGCCTCAAATATTGACATTAGCTATATTTCCGTTTTGTATAGTATTTAACTTGAGTGTTCCTATGATGCAATAGGCAGTATGGCAGCATGCTTTTGTCGTAGACGAACGTGAAAAGTATAATCACGGCCTACATGAAGAGCACAAGTGCGTTTAAGCAACTGAACATAACATACAAGCTGATTTATGAAAGAAAAGAGAATCCATATTTTTTGATTTTACAGCCCATCCGGAATAGTTCTGTGGATGTCAGCACATGTTCAAGGAATTACCCGCGCAGTTTGGCCATTTATCGATGATGTATCTCTACACTGAAGCTTCTGCCACTAAGGGAGGAATAACCGGCATCGATGTTAAAACTTTGAGATGAAGCGCCTTAAATAAATATTGAAAAGTCAAGTGATGAAAGAACCAATTGATCCAAGCCTCGCATATCTCAGTCATGCTCACATTTTGGTGATATTCATTATAGATGTAAAATCTTTCTAGAAACGGACAATTATATGTGCATTATAGCCGGCTGATCATATTACTATCGCACACTACGAGGCAGATTATATAAAATTAGACGCAATATTATTGATATGAAGTGAAGCTTTTTGTGGAGAACATCATTCATGAGCATGCTCTAAGAACTTGTTGAGTCGATTGTTGATCAAAACAATGTTGACCAGAGTTCAAAGCTTCAACATTAATATATGTGCAAATATAGAGGAAATTAATACAATTGTCCGATATGGCTACTTCTTTGATTTCCAATCGTGCCTGAATTAAGCGAATTTATTCATTAAGGGGTGAGGCAAGGGTGGATGACAAACGTCAATCAGACGTCGTGACATCGGTTGTGCTGGCACTACCGCAATCATCTTATTCCCTGTGCTGTGTACACATTGCCCAATGGAGACAAAACAAACAATATAGCTTTTACAAATTGTTCTTAAAATTACAATCCAAATAGTGTGTTGCCTAGGAATGAATAGCGCAGTTTATGCATCTGCATCATAAATAATTTCCATGCCCCGATAATAAGTTGATTGTAACCTGTCACATAGTTGCAGGCTTATACACAGTTTTTGAAATAGCCATTTTCTATGTTAATAGCCATGACAATCTTCTTTAGACGACAAGGGTTTCACAAACTATTTTTATGTCGTCCTTTACAGAGGCAGCATGTGGAACATCGCTTGTCGTCAATAAATAAATAAATATTGGGCCAGGGCATTAAACATCCGTTTGGATGGACATATGCGCAAATATCGCGAAAGAGCTTTTAGTTATTTTATCGCACAATACATGTTATGAAATAGTGCTGGCTTATAATATTAAAATGTCACATATTGCACTATCTGATCTGTGTCTACTATTTATTAGCTACACATACGGTTGAATTGATAAAATAGTTTTTAAGTGGACCAATAGATATATCGAGAGAGAGTTGTTAGTCCTTCACTAATCGTTCATATTTGTGCCAGTTTTACAGTTACTGCATTTCTTTCTACAGGGACGTGCAAAATTCGTATGAATGTTAGAAATAACCTCTATCGCGAACATCATTGTGCCTCGTGCATCAAACATAGAAAAACTTTTGTTGGAACTGCACAGGGGACGACAATAATACATAACATAGTATGAATAAAAACGTGTGCCATTGGTAAGCGTCAATGCGCAGGACCGCTTAAATTGCAGCTCTAGATTTACCTGAAAGATCAACCCTATGATGGGTATAATCAAAGACACAGATGGCTTTCTATTGTCCTCTAAATTGCTTCATAGAATGGATGTGATGATATGTGAGTGCTACTGTGTACACATGACGCTTCGCATTACGAATGACAGCCACATGTCACTTGTCTGCAAAACATTACCTGAACTGTAATAGAGGCTTTGGTTGGTCGTCAAGGATAATCCATCACGTGTGAGCAGGGAATGGCCTGTCCACATTTAGCCACTTATATGTGCTATAGATCTAAACATTGCCACTCCCAATTAACACAGCTAACGTCTGTGGTGTAGAATCAGAGTGCCATGCCCTGTTCTCCCTGCTTGAAATGCTTTCATTTCACGATTGGGCAGTCTCTCATTGATCTATCTCAGTTTCATCATCCAGTCACATTCATATAACTTAGACATCCACATCAGATCTTCCGTCGAAATTGTAAATTGACTGTATTTCTGTTCTTTCCAGTACTCAGGAAACTAAATGGCAGTAGGCAAAGCAATATTTACTCCCGGTATGACTGGCACATAGATATTTGGCCAATTAGATTCATTACAGATAGTGATTACAATCGTTGAATAGAGGGACACTTTTGGATTCGCTCCATGATAATATCTACTTTACTCCTGTCACTCAGCCATCCGAAAGCCGTCCCAGTAAACAGGTGCCTTTTACGATACTGTTCAACCTAACTCATACAGAGGGGAAAGTTCAAGCTATTCAGTCTGTGATTTGACCTAAGGCTAGTGTGTAATATATAGTCGCTTGCATATGCCTCAAAAATGAGTTACCTGTAAAATGCCAGACATTTATTACCTTATGTAAAGCAGTAACCATTAACGTTGCTATATATGCCGTTTACTGTATTATCAAGTCCCCACCATGAAATATAGTCGCGCAAATAAGTCGTAATATTTTATATTTGTCAACGCAAGAATATTGGATTAAATAGCATAGCCGACAAGAAGGTTTTTACCCATCGGAATCAACGTATGAATGGTAAGAAAATGTGGTTCACATCAAATGATTTGTGTGACCATGTGACATTAGAGCTGTTATCCCCTCTCAGGCCTAACCCTACTCGACATCAATGGTCATTGTATGATCATTCTGCGCCAACCTGATGTTGATGAGCTTCTTTGGTCGTTTGCTTTCACTGTGCTAATCGCTGTATGCGTTTAATATTGAACTGTTGTTTTATACAAACTAACACCAGCCATTGTATATTCGCTGCAAGCAACGGAAGTGCTAATACTGTTACACAATGCATCCATCGTAGCTAAGCTCCTGGGGCCAGTTCTATCCGGAGGTGTAAGCCGATTGGGGTCAGGCGAGGTTGAGATTGAATCAGGGTTCACCGTAAATCCAAGTCAGCAGATGATTACAGTGCATGGTAGGAGGATGAAATGTCCGTCTATAGCAGGAGGACCTAGGCAATAAACACCAATGTTGAATAATGCAAACTTAACTTATGTATGTCTCCCATGTACATACAAAAAAGGATCTGAAACCCAAATGCATCTTATCTAAAGCCAATGTTACTACAGAAGCGTCGCCTGTTTCCCTACTAATTTTCAAAGAGGTCATTAATCATTAAACAATCCTATGAATTATTTGAACCGAAAAAAGAGTATGCGGATTACTCCTCGGCATTAGGTTACAGTTGAGGTGGAATTGGTGTTCGCGTGGGCCTTACATTGTCCATATGTTTGGTAAATCATTAACTTGTTAAGTTGGTTACAGCAAATCGAATTCCTGTTCGGCCCTCAAAAGCAAAACAAATGTAAATTGTATTGCCACCGATGTAAATGACATGTACCAACCTCACTCATTATTTAGGTCAACTTACAAAACTTTTTTGCACTTTGTGGTGATGGGTTTTATGGTTTACAGTAATTGCATAGAAGTATGATGTGAACGATGTTTTCGTTCAGTGGCAGGTATTTGGAAAATAGGATTTACTCAGAAGGTAACTGTGATATTGACAAACTCACTCACACCACGTGTATCTATATGAAAAGGTGAGCCAATCCAAGTTTCATACATTTCTTATGTTTTTCGTAAGTGCTCCATAATTTTAGGGATGTAAGACCTTGAATTCTACTTCACTCCATATTTGTCAAACAAATTATTTAAGCGGGTTCAATATTCAATTTGTATGAGGGCTGTTTGCTAACAGTAACCACAATCTATATATTTGTATTTATTCCGTTATTTTGTCTGTATTGCTATTGTTTCTGATCTGGTCGAACAATTGCTTCTTGTCATGATAATGCATATATATATATATAGTGAAGGTCTTCATTCACAGTATAACTATTACTCTTCGCCTGCTCTAAATTCTACCATGAGTTGTACAAATCCCATCAAATGAAGAGAAAACACTGATGCCTGGCAGTATTGCAGATCATGCAGTGGATGTGCTTATATTCAATATTTAGGCGCGACTGCATAATCTGGTGTGTTTTATGCGGCCTCTTGAAATTTCCTTACCGTGCTTGTTGCGTAGTAGCTAAGCTTATGCTATAAAAGGTATCTCTTCACTTTACAACTGATTATATTCGTCCCTAAAACAAAGATATTAATTTGAGCTATGATCATCATATACATGTGATCCTCAGTGTCACCTGATCTTCTTGTTCGCCATGATCGGTATTGTAATTATGACCTCTATGTCCTTGTCTTGATTAACATATGTAAGATTTGGTTATACGGGAGAGATTACCTGGGACCATTGCACAACGCATACTGTGTAGGTGCCATGTACCAATTGCCAGAAGCATATTTTCAAAATTTCTATATGAGCTGTTATTTGCTTGACAGAGATAACCCTCTGTTAGTGAATAAATACATGTATATAAATACACTTCGTGGAACTACAGACATGTGAGGTTCACGCTGCCCATTCACTGAATATTCACGGGAAAGGTATTTCAACTGTACTTTATCAAAAGCCGTTAATGATGACATCGCACAGTATCAGAAGACACTCTTGTGAATCGAATTGTTTTATACCAATGATATTTTATGATGTCGACGATTGATTACACCGTTGTTTATGGATATCTGCGTATTATTCCCATGTATCTGCTTCGTCACTTTCTTTTCTGTATTGATTAAGATCAGGTAGACCCCTTACGCCAACTATGGCAATTACCTTCTGCGGAACCAAGGAATATCATTTTTCTGATGACTGCTCCGACCAAATGTTTGATTGCTAGGCAAGGAAGAGTTGATTACATACATTATCTATTTGTTCCATTCCATCCTATTCGAACTAAGTGGGCTAATCTCGCTGGGCATCAATATAATGGATTTATGATATGCAAATAAGATGTTGCCTGATAAATGCAGCTGCCAAGCCCCAAGCGAAACCCCCCTAGAAGAAAGAATTCCCCTGAGCATCTTTGAAATATGGTAATTATTGCACTGCCAAATATTTCACTAACTGTTTGGTGACATTTTACAAACACAGCTGCTGACTGTATGACTTAATCAGTGCCGTGTGTAACAAACATGAGATAGAGCGGTCTTCTTCAATGCAATACGTTAATTGACAATCTTTCCAAGCAACGATGCCATCATAATAATGCAATTTTCGCTGTCGTATGCATGGGAAAATGCTAAGGGTATTGCCTTGAGGGTAATACTTCTGTGATGTTCCTATAATTTACACCCTGGACACCTCGATTGCTTTTACAAACAGGTGGATGCGAAGTTTTAACATTTACATCACATGAACTAGTGGGTGTAGCGGCCATGTACGCCGGCCCTGTTAATCACCACTTATGTCAAAAAGTAACATACTCTCACACACACACCCCCTAATGCAAACCTCATTACATGTCGCCTTCCCAGATATACATAACCCCATTCACTCAACGTGACGTAGACTTATCGGATAGGATACACAGGCGTCCTATTAAGCTCGTAACTGTTATGCATGAGTAACAAACCGGGATCGAATACGGCGTCGTCGTGGGGAAATCATACAGGTATACATAATGCTTAATGGAGAAGTGTTGATTTGATTATATATATATAGATATATATATATATATATATATATATATATATATATATATATATATATATATATATATATATATATATATATATATATATATATATATATATATATCTCTCTATATATATATCTCTATATATATCTATATATATATATATATATATATATATCTATACATATATAATGATAACGTCCTTGGACAAGACGCTCAGCGTTGGTGCCAGTCTATTCTCAAGTCTGCATTTGCCATGCACCACAACGAGATATATAACAAACATATATTTTTGCAATCGGTGCTTGGCTCGCTGTCACGTCATGTAATCTGGTGATCATTATAAAATATAGAGATGAATATCATGGTATCTTGGTATTGTCGCTGACTAACAAAAATAGCATAAACATATATATATATATATATATATATATATATATATATATATATATATATATATATATATATATATATATATATATATATATATATATATATATATATATATATATATAATATATAATATATATAATATACATATATAATGATAACGTCCTTGGACAAGACGCTCAGCGTTGGTGCCAGTCTATTCTCAAGTCTGCATTTGCCATGCACCACAACTCGATATATAACAAACATACGCATATTTTGCAATCGGTGCTTGGCTCGCTGTCACGTCATGTAATCTGGTGATCATTATAAAATATCCGTTTCTAGAGATGAATATCATGGTATCTTGGTATTGTCGCTGACAAACAAAAATAGCATAAACACATAAAGACCAATACGTTCCATTTACGTCGCGCAAATATCCAAATATATATAGGTAAGGCATCTCACTAATGCGCACTGCATAAAAGAAGGATAATCCATATGATCCTATTTAGCAGCGCATATTGGAATACCTCTGTGGAAATGAGGAGGTATGAGAAAGCAAGCTTAAGTTTTAGCCATTTATCATTGCCTAAGAGTTATATGCACTTTCAGGCTCGCCATTGACATCATAGCGGCAGTCAGCGTAGCAGGCCTGATAGCTCTATTGTCATATGTTCACCCAAATCATCGGATGAGAACATAAACTTAAAACATTCAAAGGTTGATTCCCAACGTTGAGTACATACTACTCCATTATTAAATCTAACATTCTGCCACAAACAAATAAAGCAATTTATATCACAGCTGCACAGCTTGATTTCATTGTAGGCAGTGGACAATGGTGATAACGGCATAGATATCGCTATTGCTCGACATTGCTCTGTATAATGCAGTAACTGTCTGGTATATTGCAGGTAATTCATTCGTGTGGCATGTCAAAGAGTGGGATAGAATAATTCGATAGCTACGCAGATGTATAAGATTTCTTCGTGATTACTAAGGAATTAATTATTTTGGAGATTTTGCAAGCGTGTAATATAATACCCATTGCTTGGGATGGGCTTTATAGGAAGAGGACAAATTGTAAAGCCATACGTTGACTAAATAGCAAATACGTGAAATCATGAACCAGACCCCTTTCCTTCGGTATGGGTCAGAGTTATTTTCAGCAGTATCGTATAAAGACACATAGTGAGCTGACATGCGTAGCGTAGATAATGCTGGCATTAAACAATCAATGCTACAAATGACCTTCTTGTGGGCGGCCGTCATCACCACAAAAAACAGGTGTAGGGAATCTATTTGGTCAGAATCTAATGCGACTGACAATACAACTTTGCCTCCAGATATCTGGTCTTTCTCCTCGACACTTGGACAAAAGAATAAGTAACTATTATACATAACACTTGCTTGTAGGTAGGGACACTGCGAGTCTCTCTGCTGTAATGGATGGCTTACTTATTGTCTTGTCAGTACACAGCAGCATATTCTTCTCCAAACCATACCAAGCGCTGCCTCCCATTCTGCACAATGTGTTACTCTTACATCTATGCAATTGCACCATTAAAATGTCTGTATGATGACCAAACCAGCATTGATTCGAGAACGGATTAGACATAAAATGTAAATATCTCGAACCGACGATTTGTTGGGAAGATGAAACTGAGATCGGCTATCGTGAAACTTCCCAAGATTATGTAAGGCACCACAGCTCCTCCCTAACTTTAACGCCAACTGCAAGCATTTCAAGCATAGAGAACAGAGAATGGCATCATGTGAGCTGTACTAATTAGACGTGGTTGTAGTGGTTAAATAAATCAATAGTACAGATTAATAGCTAAACCCGAACCGATTATTCTTTGCGCAATTGTGCAAAAAAATGCAGTAATGTGACTCTCATTCTTAAGCGTCATTTGCCCAGGGTAGCATTCACATAAAACCACATCCTATCACGCACAACAGGCTGTGCCTTGACGATAATGACCTCGGGCGTGTTCTTGAGAGTCAAGCTTCAGCTCTAGGATAATCATCACTTATGGTAGCTCTTTTTTTAACAAATGCGCTTAGTAATGGCGCAAGAGTTTCATTCACTCTATTTATATTGGACCGTCCCTGGACAATGCTTACATACAATGCAGCAAATAATGCAAAAGGTAAGTTTGTACATGAGACACAATGATGTGCGTGATCATATGAATAATGCAGGTCTCTGTGGAGCGCAATCCGACTACAATAAAGCCTCATTCAATATTTTGGCATATCAATTCTAACATTGGAAAATATACCTTGTAAATTCGCATTCGTTATGAACGTCAACGTTTTTGTGTTGTGAATATTGGTAATAATATGCTGTATTATCTACTGTATTAAAGGATATCTATTTTACTGTTTGACGTGAAATATAAGTACATGCCGACATTAGCCCAATTATGGATAGTTTGCAATCTAATTAACTAGTAACTTTTAGTAGGGACATATAAGAGACAGGTGCATTGACGAAGGTATCGCGTGACTTCTCTTCATTTATTGAGCTAACCTCATTGAAATGTTAAAACATGGATGATGGGTATGATTTCCCTAGCCACCGTCTGAGAACACTCGAGGTGCTGGGAAGCAAGACTGTCAACCATTCACAACATCCCAGACTTGGGCATTGTTAATTAGAAGAGGCAAATATATGTCGTGTGCAAGAATATGGAGCCTAAATTAGATGAATGTTTCGCCCAAGGGACTTAGAACGACTACATATTGTACACAATATAATGTGTCGTTTTCAATGAAGAGAGCGAGAGCAACATTACAACATTACATGAATTGGTTGAATAGTCGAAAAGACCTGCCCTTTGTTGAGATCTTACATACATGTGCATATTTATGGCAATGACCCACCAACTTAATGAAAACTGGGTTTTATGTTTAACAAAAGCCCCAAAATGCCTTTGTCAATGTCATGAAAAGAAAGTCGAAAGCTAGCACAGGTCTGTGCTTGCATTTTACCGGACCACATGTCAGTGTCGGCATATTATTAATAGGTCAGTAAACTGTGTTATGTGTTATTTATTCGAAGCTAACAAAGGTCACCTTATATTATGTGAATGTTGTTGGAAAGACGACACAGATTATCCCCATGAATATTTGGATTTAAGAACAGGATATGACGTCATAAGCCAAACATACCATTCCCGAAGGAAAAGAACGCCTCATTCCGTGATATTGTAGAGTAAGCACAAAAGCCCTTTAGTCCAGATTTATGGAAATCTTTATTTCATTTCTTACACTGAGAAGAGTAATAGCGTTTTTCAGTTCTCAAGAAATCAATAAAAGAACCTTTATTTAGTTGACGCAGTCTTGTTAGCTGGTCGCATTCCGTATCTGAGTGATGTTGATTGATGCTTGCAGATATTCATCGTCGCTGAATTGATTCTGGACATTATGGACATGATACAAAGCATAAAACATATGATATGATATTTTCCAAATCGCATAATTCAATATCCATTGAATATTAGTGGAAGGCCTGCTACAAACGATATCATTCATGTTCTTGCCTATATGGACGGGAATTATTCGTCATTGGCAAATGTCATTAAGACTACTGTAGACAAAACAAGTAGATAAAACAATATTGAAGTACCATATATGTGTTGGTGTTCTTCTGTGTAGTTGATGTAGTTCTAATGATGGGCGGTAATGAACGACTGCTCTTATCCATTGCCGTTGTATTCTAAACATAAGCAAGTCAACAATACCAAAGCAGTGAACGAAATGACAAGAATTAATATCTGATTCAAAAGCCTTTATGCTGTGCTCCTCATAGTTTTATATTGTAATACTTAATTGTGAATGCTCACACACCCAGGTCGTTATATGAAACAGCTGAGTACAGATGCTCAGGTCGGTAGCGCCTTCGCTGTGTAGTTCGTATGCTGACTCACTTGCTGGGATTGCGATATTTCAATGCCGTATTCTTAATAGCAACTCTTGTTATGACACCCTACATTGAGAGATAGGCGATGATGTAAAGCTGTGCCTTGCCGCTCTTCTTCTCTCTTATTCCAAATGAGTTGTGGTGCTCCCTGCAGTTATTTATTGCTGTATATTTCTTCTATAAAACACCAGCAGCGGTTGTCCATTGGAAGACTGTTGTCTCCACAACATTGAAACCTCTCCCATCTGTGGGACTAGATACAGCTCTCACATCACAACTTAATTCAATAAATGTATGGTCCCAAGCGTGCATAACAAGGCTCTGGGTTCTTCTGAATCCTCAGTAAATAGCATCATAGTGTTTATAATGTCCTGCTATTTTCCACATCAACCCTGTTTCTGCGTGTAAATCTAATTATTCATGGGATCATCATTCAGATTTTAAGTTCACTGATATTTATGTCTATGTTACTGCTACGTGTGCAGTAATGAAGCATCCATAGATTCCTTTGTTCCAGGCATTGGTTCTGCTAATATGCGTACGGAAGAGCTTAGTGTTCATATTTTATGAGTCGAATTTCCCCAAATCCCAAATTATTATATTTATTCATTGAATATTGATAAAAAGAGCCAACCCAAAAGCAGCATGCACTTAACATCTAACCATACTATTCTATATCTGCGGACCAAATGGTGTACATTATGTTAATCGGCTATTTCATTTGCTGATCCGTATCGTTTGACTAAATACATTGATATTCAGACCAGCAGCGAATTACAGAAAGCTTTGAAAATGCCGGAATACGGACAAAAGGCAACGTCCACAATTAGGGTCGGGTTATTGACTGATGGCAACGGACTGATGCTAAAGTCTGCAAGTCGAACAAATACCAATCCATGTTGATAGGCACGTCTGAAGGCTGTCAAGACGATATATTACTTCAAACTATGTTCTTGTTATTATCACCATGCGCGGGATCCTGACACTGGTCAGTTTTACAGTTGATTGTTATTATAGGAATTGAGCACCACAATCACAAAATGATTGGAGCAATTGCTTGATAAATACTGTGCCTGCAGAAGTGTTAACAAAGAACATGAAAATAAACTATATATTTGATTGAAACAAAAACAGTGCATATCATCATGTATCTGATCGGAGGGTGTGTAACAGTTCCTACATGCTGTTTAATGATCATTGCAACAGAGAGAAATTCTGCTGCAGCTAGAGTCATTGACATGAGATGTCCAACAATGATCATCGTGAAAGCTCTAGCAATCCCTCCGTTCTCTCACAACATTTTTAAGTAACTAATGGATTGTTATACATCGGGGACAAAACCATTTGTGGACGAAAAATAGTTTTGGACTCTGATTGCCTTTATGATGTGCTATAAGGTCGATAACTCAGTCATTGCTTGATTGCATTGAGGGATGTAACACAGGGTGACATCGACTCCAACTGACAATACGTAGTAGCTGACGGTATTTATTCTTGTGGTTTGCAGTTGCATGAAAGCAATCAACTCAGATGAACATATCTATACCGCTATGCAATATATATATATATATATATATATATATATATATATATATATATATATATATATATATATATATATATATATATATATATATATATATATATATATATATATATATATATATATATATATATATATATATATATATATATATATATATATAAATATATGCTGTGAATAATGTTGTGCGATTGAAATGGTTCTATCACCACGCAACTACATTTAGGTATCGCATTTCATTGAAATAACGTGACTGCGTGGCATTCGGTCCCTAAACACAAACTGCAAATGTTGAAAAACGTCTGTAGTTCCGAAAAGAACACGTATTTCATCGCAATCATCAGGTTATCTCTGTCAAGCAAACGACATCTCACATTGCTACATTACGAATGTGTTGAATAAAATTGGCAGTACTTAGCGCTAGAAAATGTGAAATATTAATTAGGAGCAGACATATAAAACCAATAAAATGATAACTATTCATCCTGATAAGAACCCATAGTAGCAGATCAGTGGAATGAGTCAACCATGCAATATGGTACAAAACAACAGAATCCGTCCAATAACAAATACTGCAGAAACAAATGTAGCAGATTCGAAACACTATTTCTCTATGATCTATGTGTTTGCATTCTTTACATTGTTGCCCAAAACTCATTCATCGCATTATGACACAATGATCAATAATCATATTATAACTTGGAATGAACGTTTGCATGGAGACAAATGCAAAATGTAAATTGTGCCACTCTTCTGATGGCCACGGCCTAAGCCTCACTGCCTGTTATTTACCAAGCACTTTATTAGCTTGTGTTACTCCATGTCTTATCTTAATATACCAAGGAATGTACCATAAGAAATCTATTAAAGGATAAGCACTGGGGACTAATCATAGAAAACTAACTCTCATGGGCGTCTTAACGGAGCAAAGTTGGTATTCACATTACCACATAAAAATACCTAGTGGCAGCTGATATACAGTTAGTTCGCAAGGGCCGATTTGACAGCGATACAAGTGACAGTGTGAAGCGAAGCCAATAATGGTCATGTCAAGGTAGATTGACTTCACCCTCGCGGGGAACACCGGGACACAGAAGTAGGGTAGTGCGAAATTCAGGGGCAGAGACGATACTATTTAAAGTGCCTATCGCACGGTTATAGCTACTTCGCTGAAATCAATTCATAATGTGATCAATTAACTCAAACCAGTCCAGTAACCGTCGCATCTGATCAGTTAAGGCCAAAATTTTTGTAAAATGTCAGTTCAAATTAGCGCGCCCGACAAAAAGCTGCGGCAGCCATTATATAGGTCAACCATGCGTGTGACGTCAGGTAAAGGAAACCGTTCTCAGAACCGCACGGAGTTCCCCGTTGTTTACATTGTCGGAGTTCGTCTCGCGTCTCGCTTGTGACCGCCTGAACGCGGTGGTTAATGGTTGTTGTGCTGGGGACTGCTCGCATACCAGTCGGGAAGGCGTGAGCTTGTTCAAGTTTCCTCATAAGGACGATTTAAAAAAACAATGGATTGGCCAGGTACTACGATCGCGAGACTAATGGCCGGGCCCGGGCAAGTACTCGTTTGTGTGCTCGGTTCATTTCACCGAGGAATTTTTTAAGGAGGCACCGAAATTCAGAGAAGAGCTAGGTTGGATACCACGATGTAAGCGGGTTTTGAAGGAAGCTGCTGTGCCTACTCTTTTTGCGAAGGCCTCTGCTGTCAAGTAAGCAAAAAAAGGATGGTGACGCAAGTGAACCCCTCCCACTCCAGCCCAAGAAAAGCAGACCTGCCTTTAACAAGAGAGAAGTAGAGAGTGAGACTCGATGACTTTTTTGTTGCATTAGTATTGAAAAAAATAGTCCATTATCTTGTTAAGAGGGTACAATACATTCCGACCATGCAACCAATTCATGGATCAATATAAATATGATAATTCTAAAGATTGATTTAGCTGATGCATAACATGAAGGCAAAGAGTGGTTGTGTCTTCAAGCTTAGATACCCCAAGTTTAAGCAGGGGCATGTTGTCACTAAAGTAGCAACAAAGGCAACATTTGGTGAACATTTTTACTGATATATAAAATGTAAACAACAACAAATTCAATAACCATGGGGATATAAGGTAATAAGCGACAGTCTGGTGTGGAAGCTGTGACTTGATTCCTGTTATGTTTCAGAGTATGTCAGTGCCTGATGGCTGAGTTCTTGCTAGTTTGCTATGAGCCAACCCTGCCCAAAACACAAGCACCAACTCCAATGTGTGCAGATGCGGAAAGACCAGATCCACGACAAGCCATTGAGGCACACCAGAGTAGGTTCAGCATGAATCGAGACAAGTCATATGTAAGTGGAGGGTAGAGGTATCCTTGATAGTCTGGTGCTGGGAAGTTATCTTGTATTGTTGTAACAGCACAGGCTGGAAACGGAACTCATATCTTTTGTCCAAGATGTCCCCAGCACCAGCGAACAAACTGCCTGTATCCAGTATACCTGTAACGCCCATAAAATAACCATGTGACATTGTTGATTTAACAATGCTCAAATATTTTTTGTCATACCAGTATCAATAAGTATAATTAAATCGTAAATAATGACTGCTAGCCTTTGTACAGATTTATGTGTAAATAATAGAAAACATTGTCACCTTTGTACATCATTATCTGACATGTGCCAGTGCTGTTGTCTGTAGGAGAAATATCCCACTTGCAAGGCCCAAGGGTTCAAACAGATTGGGCCGAAACCAGGATGCTGGGTTATGCCACCAATTGGAATGGGGTTGTTCTCTATTGAGGTCATGACTCAAGGAATTTCCACACAGCATACAGATTCTTCCACCTCTAGTTGACAGTA
This sequence comes from Urechis unicinctus, assembly GCA_034190875.2. NCBI lineage: Eukaryota > Metazoa > Annelida > Polychaeta > Xenopneusta > Urechidae > Urechis > Urechis unicinctus. Next base: position 49,388,387 of record CM067342.1, read on the forward strand.
GCCACACAAACACCTGTAACATGATGTAATGATGGGAATATTAATGTATGTAATAAAGGATGACATATTGTATGGCAAATATGTTTTAGCCTCTGCATTCATAGAACCTCTGATGTAACACTGACCATGATGATAATATAATACCATAATCTTCACCTCCTTAAGTCCAGTTATACATTCATTTATGGGCTAACTGACAATCATATGAGAAAACAGCTGTGGTACTTGCTCTTCTATATATATTCTACCTCAGAATCAATCTACATCAACTTTTAAAAATATTGTAATCAGCCTTTGATAAGCCCTGCTATAAACAAAAGAGGATCTCTATTTATTAACAGCAGTCCGAAATTAGTTTGTTTGCAATTCGTGTGGAGGAGCATTTACATTTACATGGTACAACTTTGTAAACATGATCCTTGCAACCACTTGATTTGTTAAAAACTTTGTGGTATCTCATATCTGCTGTCTGATATGGAAGAATTATTTGCTGCAAAGCTCTGTTGCACACTGTTAGGAAAAGAGGTTACATATTTTGTTGGTGAAATTTATGGATTAACTTCGTTACACGCCAACACATATACGATGAACTGGTGCACAAGTACGATCAGACATAGCTTACCAAGCATTGTTCTGTAGCCGCCCTATGTCGTGGGCAGGCTGACCCGCGTGAGACCCAGACGTAGCAGTTACATCGCCAATGTCTGTTTTCTCCTCTTCGGAGACGTCGGATTCGCTCATTTCTGGTTCGAATCTGTAAGGCAAAACTTGCTCTGCCGAAGCAACTATAGTTTGCGAATGACCTTTGCCATACCATGTCTCTTCGTCGCTCTCCTGAAGTGATGAAATAACGAAATTTCCAGCAGCAATTTCTCACTAGCGTAGTGCAGATTGCGCCTCGCAACAAAAACAATCCCGGACCTGACGTCACACGGAGGCGATGAATTATTAATGAGCTTGTTGGCTCGATACGCCGAATTCATCTTTAAAGTCGAATTTCGATCAGAAAGCGCGCACTTAGACAATTGACACATAGATAGAATAGGTACTTTTGGGTTATATTTCCGTTATCTGCCGAAAAACAATGGCATGATTTTTTGTGCGATAGGCACTCTAAGGCAGGCCGTTGACAAAGATGCTTGTGTGCAGTGAGGGCAAATCGAATACTTTTTACGCAAGTATTTATTTGTTTCTGCTTGATAAACATTAATGACTGAAGAAAAGAGCAAACAAAATATGAAGATAATGAATGCGTCTATTACTTTACCACAATCTAACATAATCTAGCTGCCATATGCTCCACGTCTGCGGTAATGAAACCATGGATCAGTCGATTACAGATGCTGAGGTTGGTAACTCAAGCTACTTTCTAATTATTATTCTTAATGTTAGCTGCATATTAACGAATACGACAAAAATGAAGTAGCGAACAAGCTGTTATGTTCGCTTAGATAATTCTTAAATACAGATATACATCAAAATCATTATAGAAAATTCGGTGTGCGGGTAGTAGGCCGGAGTTAAGAAGCAAAATTATAGGTACTTAATTGCACATTTACCATACGCATATATATATATATATATATATATATATATATATATATATATATATATATATATATATATATATATATATATATATATATATATATATATATATATATATATATATATATATATATATATATATATATATATATATATATATATAACTATTCAGCAAAACGATGTGATCCTACAGATTCAATATTTAACGCTTCATATCCTTAGATAACGATACACTTTATAACAAAATCCGAAATGTAGCACGTGGAACATGTGTGGATGTGCCATATGTGGGCACACATGTTCGTGAGGATCACATGGGTACATTGTCCAACTCACCATACATCAGCCAGGTGTGTCAGGTATACAAGCTAAATCAGCCGGTGGTGTTTGCATTTCTCAAATGTTCTTTTGCATGAGAATCAATCGCTAATTGTTTTACGAAAATGGTATTCATGGTGATGAAAATAATATGACATTCGGCCGCCATGTATGAGGCACAGGATCAAGTGATGTCATGTATGCAGTTTACCACAAACCCTCCCCTCCCCCCAATCAAAATGGCATCGTCTCAACCACCTATCTGTATATACATCAGACCATGTGTAGGCTGTGGGAGCCTGAGCCGCTAATCTATGATGTAAATATTAGGGAATTCACAAACGGATTTTTGTCTGAACACTGACACAGAGAAAGTAAGCTGCAGATGGCTGTGTATTGATAGTATTAATAGCCATCTTTATCTGGTCGACACATGCGGTGTATGTGTGGTCAGGGATTCAATAGGTCTATCACTGTCACTGTCAGATAATACTTATACAGGAAAATTGCACGTCGAGAATGATAAAAAGCACCTCTACTGTATTGTTGCTGTTCTCTCATGTTATCTCGGGTGAGTTGAGATGCTCCTGTGGGTCATCTATTGCTGTATCTTTCCTGAATCAAATCTCGTCAGTGCCTGGCTTGATCCCCAAAGAATTGCCGCCTCCATGTGAACGGATCAGGGTTTTTCTCCCATTATATAGCAGTTGTTCCTGTGAGTCATGTATTGCTGTATCTTTCCTGAATAAACTCTTTGTACAAAAATCATGGTCTCCAAAGATCTTACGCACTCATATGGATAAACTAGATCCAGGGTCTACTCCGATAAAGGAAGGACGGTGTTACTTCTTTCCATCATCAGTTTAAGACGATATTATTGAAAAGATGATAGGTAGTGCGTGTCATTCAGTCAATAAGTCAGCTAGAGTCCATTTAGAGCTTACTTTTCATCATGCACACAAATTCATTCGACATATGATATCAACTTTTCTTTACAAACTTATATCGCCAATACTGACCGACATTAAAAGGTTCTCATTCGAGGGCAAACTGTCAATATACTATTATCGCATGAGTCAATCAGAAGTGTTAGAGTCTACCATCATTTGTGCAGCCGATGTAAGGATTTAGAAAATTGGTGATATGGCAATAACTATTTGGTCAAACCGAGGGTGCATTTCATTCTTTGCGACGCTTCCAAATCACAGAATGTGTTGGAGCAATTAATCAGTTAAAATGACAGATTAATCTGTGCCATTAAGGGATTTACTACGTCAACAAAATGGGCTTTCATGCTTAGATTAGTTATGAGGGTAACGATCCTGCGTCATGCCGACCCCTGTTGCACAACTATTGTCACATTGATATAGCAACCCCAGTCTACAGATGGACACCATTGAATTAAAGCTACCCATAAAACCTATTAGGTACAGACACCTTGTAGATTAAGATGATGACAATTATGTGGAATTGCTTTTGTTTGCCAGTATCATGGCTCGACATTGTGACCTCACTCAAAAGGTTTAATCTCCAGTGCGATGTTTGCCATTAGAAGAACAAATTACCAACTTTTCAGTCGGCAACCTTTTCAGAGGCAATGTGGAAATGACTTGACAGACGTTCAACAAGAAACGCCAACCGTTGACAATTTATTATACAGCTTATCCAAGACCATTAATTGTTTACATATATGCTTAAACACTGTGGTCTATGGCAAACTATCAACTGAAGACAATGTAAGAAGTACCAGTATCACATTACACACATAGTTATTATTAGTGTGAGATTACTTCCTCTTGAGGTGTCGGCAGTCTTCAGAGATAAATGAAAGCAAACAGCACTAAATCATGTTGCCGCTAGTCGGTAAGCCGTCTACTCAGGTAGCACTTACCTCCAGTAGAGCTGTTCAGCAAACAAAAGCCTGCTTTACGTGCGTTATCTTCATCTGAGTCGACATGGGATTAGATATCGTTCAAATGAATTGGTGCTGTTATTGTGTTCAATATTTAATCGCGAGCTATCATATTTTTAACCGTGCCATCGCCGTTCCCCTCCTGGCAGGTGGGATGGGTTATAAATACACGATTGGACCTTGTCACTGGAATGAATGCAACCTGATGTAAATTTAATTGAAAAGTAGATAATTTTGTACTTTTTCTGTATGTTAAGACGAGGCTAATACCATAAAGGTATCATCATTGAATTTTTATACTGTTCAGCGTTTACAGATTTTTGTTTAATTATTATGCGCAATATTAAATGAAAATAAAGTTTCTGTTTATGAGTGTAGTACAATATGGGTTGTTTATTTTATGATGGATTTAACAACAATCATATACTATATGCGACAACGGATTGAACATCCGAGCAGCGAAGTGGACAGAGGTTAAGCTTAAATACAAGAAACGCTAGTCCAAATATTTAGGAGCTTCGTAGGTAAATCTGTATAAATCAGTTCAATGATTATTCAAAATCCATACTTTGTCAATGCTATGGTGCCTCTAACATTTGAGTTATACTAAATTGAAGCGATTGGACATCGACGAGTTTAGATTGAAAATGACACAAAATCATGATCAACCACATATTTGTGATTGCGTTGTGGCACTAACATAACAGAAAAATCGAGACGCACAACAAAAATCTTCTCGCTGTTTACTAACACTGCGATAGGAATCCTACTCAAACGACTTTTCCTAATTAAATTGTTTAGATGATGACACAGTATATAGCATAGAGCGCTGCCTTGATGAGCGCAGTGATGAGGATCACAACCATGGAACAGGGAGGATTGCTTGTGCATAAGTTCGGCAACTCCACATCCGACAACAACTAGTCTATATATGTATTCCAATGCTTAATGGTCATCCGTTATCGACACTCAGCATACGCCAAAATGAGAAGCAGCATCTACAACCGTCGTTGTGATCGTGGCCCGTCCTGTGGTATATGATAAAGAAGATTATCTGCTATCGATTTAAGAATTCATTTGATCAAGGTCACCCTGTGCCTTAGTTAGCTTTACAAGATTGGGGGTCATAAAAATGGTAGGAAAATGATCTCAAAAGGCGACACTTTCTACCAGTCGTTGCGACCGAGGCCAACAGACGCTTCTTCTATCAATTTCGGCGAAAGCTGCTCTGGGCTGTCCTTCATAACGTTAGCTATCTGCGAGAATGAATAAACACATGAACTTGTGCACTAAGGGATTCTTTAACAGACAAACGAAAAGTTTAGTCCTCATATAAGAGTTGAAATATAGAGAGACGGCGGTTGAAGAATTGCAAGCAATAAAAACCGATCGGTAGTTTTTTTATTTACATTTCAGTTTATCGGAATGCCCTCAACAATTCGTGTTCAATGTCATATGATCTTGACTGAAATGATTTCGCTCCTTGAACAATATTATACAAAGCCACATCGAAATATATCGTCCAAATACCTAATTAAAAGAAAAATTAATTTAATACAACCAGTGTGATACCGTTGTATGTGTTACAGTGGGTTTATGGATGAAACTATCCTTTTGCCCTTTTCAGTGCATAAAATTGCTTAGATTGCTAAAAAGAAGTCAAAGAAATGGAAAAAGTGTAATTGATTCATTCATCACAATAAGCTCACGGAGCGAGACGCACTGGCCAATGTAAGCCTGGTTTTAATGAGACGAGCTTAAAGTGGCCGCTAGTCTGCCACGACAAGGTCCGCTGATTACCACTGTGCACCCAAGAGGAATTTATTAAGTAATAGTCAAGGACCATGTGTATAAGCACAAATTCGATCATTAAATATCAGACAACACACACGAATGTTTACCAGAATGCAACAAACAACCACGTGTAACCTCATAAGCCACACACACTCTCGTGCGAACATAAGACACATAAGCTCGTGTACCATCATCTTTTGAAGCACAAGCACGCTTATGTACCAGCACACAATACGCTAGCATGATACACACAAGCACATGTACCAACAGAAAGACACATAAGCTAGTGTACCATAATGAGACACAAAAACACATGTGCCAACACACGACGCATAAGCAAGTGTACCACCATGAGACACACAAGCACATGTACCAACACAAGACACATACGCTAGGAGTAATGTCATCGGGCGTTCTACCATTCACACAAATCCAAAGATACATGTCCGTGCTTCAAAGTTTTCAATCGAGTATATATAATATTTCCGCAACGTAAATTATTTGTAATCCTGGTTTAAATTAAATCATATATAGACCATACAATTCCCTGCATTGTGAATGGATTATACATATAAGTCATATGCATATACGTATATATGTATATATACATACGTTTCCTGGTGTCTAAGTCTTGATTTGTGCATCAAGTGTATTGCATTAACATAAAACTTGTCAATGCCATTAGGCCTGTCATATTGCATGCCAATCGCGCAAGGTATAGTATTTCTCTTCATGTCTAAGATCTGCATTTGGCAAAAGGTTTCTTCGTTTAAGGGGCGAGAGAGGTTTGACCCAATCCAGCATATTCACTCAATCTACTTATATAGTGATTGGCCAACAAATAATTGCTTCTGAATTAGCAATTCTTTTGAATCACCAAGCTGCGGTCTAACACGAGGGTCTCTTTAAGATAGGCATTAAAGGAAGTGAAGAGTTTGACCAACGAGGAAGCTGCTAAGTTTTTGCTGGACATCTCTTTCAAGTAATCTCTTTCACTCTTTGTATTATGAATACCCTGCTATCGGATAGGCCTGTATTGGATCGACCACTCAACTACACACTGACTAAATGACCTATCAGAAAACAAAATACTGATGTCGCACATGTAATGTGTTCTAGTTATTTGGCCATATAATGCAATTTTGTTGTGTTACAGGTACAGCACTCACTTCAACAAACAGTCAGAGACGTGGTCATCGGTTAAGAGGCCAAGACTTACACCCGTAAACTAAATATGATGACAGAAATCTTTAGGCCTAAGTAATGCAACAGCAATCACAACAACACCCACAACGCTTTGCTGATGACCCCGCAACATCAGTCTCCTGTGCCAAGGCCATCTACCCAAGAAACAGATGAGTTGCTGGTGTCTCGTTTTGATTAAAAATATGATTTGGAAATTTGTTTTTGTTGAAATGTACAAATCATTTATCAGTCACATTCTTTTGTCTGTAAATCCAAACTGTAATAGAAGAACTCATGGAATTGGCAACTCAATAATTTTAATGTCACTTCTTTTTTCATCAGGCCTAGAATTGTGAACATAAAAAGTCAAATCTGAAGATAACGTGTGATGACTTATTGACAAAATAATGTGTGCATAATTCTTTTCTTCTGTGTTTGAGAGACGAAAAATGTACTATTATATGAATGCTCATTCCATAAAATAAATAGACGATAAATTATGAGATTGTTGAAACAAAAATGTTCAGAACAAATAATACCACATGTTTTGTGAGACTACGCAATTTCAATACTGGGACACCAAATATACCAATCAGAATAATGAGATATTTCCTGATTCAAATTACAAATTAAAACATTTAAGCTTAGTAAATGTTTTAATAATTAAGAGTGTATACTGTCAATACTTGTCAAGGAAGAGGTCTCTGATCTTCCACACACAACATGAGGGAGTTATCCTCGTGTTGCACTCCCCCAAAAAGCCATGCATTTGCAGAACCAATTGCTGATAGGCGCCGTGTCTAAGCATCTTTTTGGGGGGTCCTCGACAACCGCATCTAACTCCCATAGCAAGTCAACCCGGTACCTTTTAATAACCTCAATGACCATCGGGTCAAGCACAACTCCTTCCATCTGAGGTAGTGCATATGTGTTAAAGTCTGGGCTGTTGGTGCAACATTGCCGCTCCACAGGGGTAGGCATTTCCCTACATTGAAGGCAGATGCACCGGTCTGGTGAAGTGGCAGTTGATGGAGGGTGGAATCCCTCTTTGGTGTGGGTTGTTGGATTATTGTAAGCGCAAACTGTTTATGTCTGTCCAACCATCAACCAGCAGCTGCCGCACCCCATCCAAATCCAGCCATCGCACAAAATTCTGAAAATACTATTGAGTAATCAAAAGTCTTCATTTTGATGGATTGAATATCTCCAATGCAAATCGCACTCTGTGGTCAACAAACAAATGAGAACACGTGGAAATATTTGGTCCAACATGGGACCCCCTATTTACTGACAAGGTGATTCAGTTAGGTGTAGGCAAGCCCAATAGTACGTTGTTAGAAGGTGTGGCTCATCTGCCACTTCTTCGGCCAGGTCTGCAACCTCCACCGACTTGGACACCTGTGTCATGGTGAACAACTTCAAACCATTAAACACATCCTTCTCAGTCATAATGGATGTATTGAGTTCAATAAAATACCCAATTAAAAGAATCCAATTAAAATAATATAGGAACCAACCTCAGTTCCACAACCCCTTCCACGGCCTCTTCTTGTACGTGATCCCCTTCTTGGCGTTTCGATTTCCTTTAAATTTGAAAGTGGGTTGGTTCAATTTAAGTAATGAATGAATATGACAAGAATAATTCAATCAATAATGTTACAGTGTTTGAGCCAAAAGTCAGCCAAAAACAATTTTTAAAATATACAGATTTAAGGTATTCTCTGTCACTAAATTTCACCAAATGTATTCCAGCTATCCAAGGCTTCATCAACACCAGGATGGTGTTAAAGTAGACAATTATAGACACACAATCGAAACCATGCGTATAAGTCTTATTAAAGTGGGTTGCAACAAACTTAAAATAACCCAAATCACAACAAAACCTCCACACCCGTCTACAGTCCCTTGTCCAAACCCATACGATGATACATACCACCCCAAACTCCTAGCATGGACGTTTCAGTACACAGGTATTTGCATTGGCTGGCCGCTATCTTCTCTGTAGGGTTTATGTATGCATAGAAGATAGCGGCCGGTCGGCCAATTCAAATCCCCGTTTCGGTTCACTACAACCAGATAACGTAGACGTCCTGAGGGAGACCCCAGCCCCTCGAATTATAATACAAATTATAATACAATTTATGAGTTCATTCAGGAATATTCCAATAGTTTGCTTCGAACAAGTGTCATGGCTTTATATTCCAAAACATGACAGACTCCTTCTTATTGTCCCACGTTCGCTTACGTAGTGGTCGGAGCACTCTGCTCCAATATATCAACACATCAATGCGTACATGATGGATTTATTTTCTTTGATACCAATACCACATGCATTATGCAGCCTATTCGTAGTTGTGTCAAACCGTCACGGATCCTGGGGGTAAGCTTCCGAAACCAAGAATCTCAGCCTATTAATATTCAAACTAACACGCATATATAGAAGCACTTTAGCAAATTAACAATCGGTTGGTTGGCATACAATATTGTATCCCATTGTACAACATTTAAGACACCGAGAATTGAAGTTATGGTATATAAATACTCGGGCATTACACACCCATCACCACGCATCATTTTACATTAAGCATTTTGTGATGAATCTGCGTTGTACAAACTAGAATAAACGTCGTGCAGAGAATGGCTTACTATAAGCACAAACATACTTAGAGGACCCCTCAGCAAGTAGCGTGGCCATGTTGCGAGTTTATTTAGCAGATAACCCGTTTTATGTATGGGTGTATTGTTTAGTCAAAAAAACACATCGTGTCGATATAATGATCAGTACCCACTATATGTTGGTATGTGTGAGCGGGGGTACTATAGTACTTCTTTGTTTCAAGGGCAACACATCATGCGACGAAGAGATTTATTCCGCAACGTGCCAATGTCGCTATCATAATATCAACGCTATTGGTTTCACATGCACTAAGTAAACACGATTTGTTTTTTCCGCACGTGATCATATTCCATGGTAAGGACCCTTGAAGCTTCGCTCTCCTCTGTTTTCTATGTTAGACCTCCACTGACCCTTATACCCCGGTATAACATAGGAGTCAACATTGCTGTCTGATGATGTATTCGCTCACAGCAAGCACATACATACATACATACATACATACATACATACATACATACATACATACATACATACATACATACATACATACATACATACATACATACATACATACATACATACATACATACATACATACATACATACATACATACATACATACATACATACATACATACATACATACATACATACATACATACATACATACATACATACATACATACATACATACATACATACATACATGCATGCATACATACATACATACATACATACATACATACATACATACATACATACATACATACATACATACATACATACATACATACATACATACATACATACATACATACATACATACATACATACATACATACATACATACATACATACATACATACATACATACATACATACATACATACATACATACATACATACATACATACATACATACATACATACATACATACATACATACATACATACATATGTTGATCTAAATGAATGCTGATTACTTTTTCATTACATGCATTGACAGAAAGGTTGCAGGTTATGTTTTATACGACACAGGGACTTTTTATTTATCAGCTACAATCTGATCGGCCCTGAGTTATAGTGCACGCGGGATTAAGTTGCACTTCGCAGTCGCAGTGGAAAGCCAGGAGGTCGCTCGGATGTGCAAAAAAAATAGCTAATCTTGCAGCTCTTTGTATCGAGTATTTGTTATGCGGCCCACCCACCATGCAACATTTTATCTCCCAATATCTACCCAGTTCAATGGTGTTTCATACAATCTTAATATACCATTACGAGCGTGGCGTGACGTGTCTGTCATGTTACCTTCAACTAATGGCTGTTTATTCCGCTTAATGCAGGGAGCTTGTAATAATCAATGAATACTTGTATCCCGCTGAGTACATATGTTGTTCACACTGATATAAAAAAACACCTTATACTTGTTTTCACATCCTCAATGTGGGATTTAAACATTTGGCAAAACATCCAATTTATGCCCAACATGATATGAATTTTAAACATCTGAAGCCGATATTTCGTTGCAGATTCATTAGTATCGTATTCATTCCTTAATAGACTGTGCACCAACTGTCCTGCTGTAGTTTTGCAAACCTTTACTCTGAATGTTTCCGGGGCTCATTTTAACATAAACTCGCACGGCAGTTGCTCACTAACCAGTTGCTAAGTGCATGTGTGCAAAAAGTTTGAGTGTTAAGGAACAAAACTTCATTCTTACCATGGGCCGAATTGTTTTATTGTTTGAACTAGTATATTCACCACGTCTCTTGATATGTTTCGGTTTCTTTGTAGAAAAGCCCGTATTGTGAGTGAGCATGGCTTGTTATCCTGGAGTCTCATATGAATTTGACAGTAGTGTATTATAGAAGTCGTTATTCCAGAGTCATATATTAATTAGACTGTAGTGTGATACTGAGGACCTTTATAATGTTCTCCATGCGTGAATACTGAACACCAACTTCGCAAGTTGTCATTCATCTGTTGCAAGAGTTACCTTTTGTAGGTTGTGCTCTACAATCAGTGTTAGCAGCACGTTTAGTAGCTTTGCCTTGTTCACTTCATATCGCGTGGGCCAGATATTGCTCAGATGCACGCAAATTCGATACTTTGGTTTAACGTAACCACTACGAACCTATCTGCTCTGACAAATCATATAAGCATTATCAACACGCATCGTCCTCCACGGTAAGCCAATAAATACATAGATGGTCCCCTTAGTGTGCTTAGATGAGGTTAATTCGACAGCTTCCTATATCAGTTCATGCCACATAACCATACAATGTCTATCGTTTGCCTTCTAATCGCACCCGTTCACTGGGTTTATTGGTGTGTTGCACAATACACATTAGCATAATCCTACCTTGCGCTATGAGCTCGTATGTTATTAGTGTCGCAGGTTCGCTTACGCAGTGGCCAGAGCATTTATCTCAGAAATATCAACACTGCAATGCGTACAAGATGGATCTATTCGTTACGATACCAACAGCACATTATAGACTGTTTTATGAAGCATAAACGAAGTTGCGCTAACCCGCCTTGGATCCTGGGGGTAAGGTCCGGAAATTAAGACGCCCCTTTCATATGATATTCAACATCCCATGCCCCCTAACAAGACCAACACCCAACCTGCTTTACTCACCGATCACTTCACAACGCACCCCATACATAATGTGTATCAGTGGAGTATCTAGAGGTATTCTATACAATTAACAAAATATGGGTTTAACCATACTAAATTATCAATATATATAGATAGTATACTTCCATACTACAAATTATCAAGCATTTGGTTGGCATGCAACATGGTATTTCATTCTAAAACATACATGACACCAAGACTCAAAGCTGTGATATCCAGGTTCGCAGGCATTACATATGGTTGGCCATTGTATCGCCGCACATATTCCGATGTATCGTCTCATAAACTTATTTGACTTGAGATATGTAGGTTTAACAAACATGCAAACGGCCCAGTTTCGCGACTTGGGGCTTCAATGTTGTATCTTCACTATCCCATTCGACCCCACGTTACGCACGGGAAAGCTGCCTTTCAATGTAACGGAATTGACATGTGCTTAAAGATGCATAATCCCACAATGGCCCAGGAACTGCAGTATTGTCTCGTCAGTTACATGAAACAGGATACAATCGGAAATGTTACATCATTTGATAACCACGATGCGATGATCGTACTAAATCTACCATCGTCAACTGAACCCTAAGAAAACTCCTTGATATGCTGGGTATTATTGAAGCATTGGTCCTGCTATCATAATGCTATCACGTCCTGACAGTGGCTTTGTTATTGACAAACTGTCACATTAAGCTTTCCAGTAATACAACAAATTACAGACAGAGGCAGTGTGCATGCATGTATATGTACAAACAAACATACATTCATACATTCATACATACATACAAACAAACAAACATATATACATACATACATGCATACATACAAACATAAATACATGAATATATACATTCATACGTACATACATGCAAACATATGGTACGTTTAAGCAAATACGACTGTGAATGGGGTATCTAACTTTTCATACTTGATTGATTATAATCTTTTAGAGGATGCTTTCTACCTTGCAAACATTTGCATGTATCAAAGAGAGAGTAAGATAACAGCAGTTTTGTGGCCATGAACAAACACATTAGTCTCAGATGTTAGATTCTGCCTGGGTATTGCATGTCCTGCCGACGTTTGCGCTGTTTGTTAATCTCCTAGACGTAAGGCAACAGACCCACATTCTGCAACGTGATGTTTTCTGCAATGCTGTTGGCAAGAACAGATGAAAGGTGTGTGGATTGCTTTTTATGTGTTAAGGACTAACGAATATACGAAACTGTGTTCTTCTCAAGGTGATCTCATGCCATTAAATGTCTACAGAACAACTAGCAGACACCACTGGGACGCGTTTCTTACCTTGAAAACTGCTGTACGCTGTTAATAGATATATGGCCTCGGGCAGACACAGCGGGGAACATGTCTGCATGTATTACGGAGGGAGTTTTACCCACACGGGATCGGATTTTAGAGAGGAATTGAAGAAATAATTGCATTTGTAAATATCGGACATGATTATACCTCAAAGGAAATATATGTTTTGTGGTCATATGACAAATGATAATAAAAAAATAGTTAAAAAAGACAGGTCAAACATACATTTTATTATCAGTTCGAGTGATTTATTGGGAACTCCCATATAGATACGATACACGCACAACACCCATAGCACTATTGCTGCTCTCGCATGAGTTAAGAATGGTCGTCGTAGAAACTGAAACTCATTGATACCAACCAATCTTGTTCTATTTTGAAATATCATTTGTCAACAGCCCCAATATTGTTTGTTCAGTTACTATGTCCATCCGGACGATTGCATGTCTAATTGACTGTAGCGCAGAATACCACATTACTATTTCATAGTGTTATTCATAACGTGGTATAGAAATAGGCATCAATGAATTGCAGTGATATTGAGTACGATATGCTGTGAAAACGCACGGCAATTATTGATTTTGAGGAGAAACCTACGTATAAATATCTTAATTTACTTTTGGTAAGACTATTCCATTCTACCTCCTGGAATGAAATTATTGTTATGTAGAATGTTTACAAGTAATAAAATGGTAATCATCCACAGTCCGGTAAAATCAGAACACGTGTGTATGAAAATATATGGTCTCACACCGCTGTTAGTGATTCATTACTGGTGATTCGCGCGCTACTGGTAGGAAAAAGAGAAAGGTGCGAGAAAACATCAACAAAAACGGGCTTCAGGTGCATCTTCGCTCATCTGAAGTAGATCGTAGTACAGCAAAACATTGAGATGTCAAAATTACAGCATAATTGCATGTCTTCAAATGGGCTCTTACATATGTTTGACATTTCTTAGACATGTGAGAAATTCTCTTTAGTACAATGTTCTTTATGCGCTTGTCTAATTGAGCCAGCTTGGGCAAACAGTGGTTTTGCACTTTAGCAACCGCTGGGTAAATATTTAGCTCACAGCAATAATACAAAACACCTTGTATTTTCCTCACATCACCGCTGAAGGCAATACACCAAAGACATCGTATATATATATATATATATATATACATAGAGATAGAGAGAGATATATATATATATATATAGAGATATATATAGATATATATATATATAGATAGATATATATATAGAGATATATATAGATATATATATCTATAGAGATATATCTCCCTATCTATCTCTATTTCTATATATAAAAATCTGTGTCTATAGATATATAAATACATATATATATATTTAAATATATAGATATACATATTTATGTATATTTATATTTATCTATATATTTATATATATTTAAATATATATAAATATATGTATATATCTATATATATATCTATATATATATATATATATATATATATATATATATATCTATATTTATATATGTACACACATTAACCATTGCACGATAGCTAACTCTTCCAAAATATGTTTTTAATATTTAAAACAATGCCTTTATCTTGTTGTGTTAGATTTATTTTTGATAAACTTTGCATATATCACCCTGTGGTGGTTGTACAAATCCTATGTCTGAGTCTCACCGCACCACATATCCTCTACAAGCTGTTTCTCACTGAGCCGTTGTTAGAGAATAGCGTGTATTAATAGGTAGCATGGCTCGTTATCCCAGAGTCATAGATTAATTTGATTATAGTGTGATACTGAGGACCTTAACAATGTTTTTTATTCGTGAATATTTGACGCCAACTTTGCATTTGGTCGTTCATCTGTTGTAAAACTAGTTTTCTTTTATTGATGTTCCTCGATCAGCATTAGAACGCACATTATGTATCTTTGCTTAGTTCACTTAATGGTAATTGGGTACGATACTGCTCAAATGCTTGCACATGCAAATTCGATACTTTCGTTTACTGTATCCACTACCTGCCAATTTACCCTTACAATTCATATATCTACTTCAATCAAGCTGTCGACTTCCTCCATAGTAAGCCAATAACTATGTAGCTGGTCCCTATGGTGTGCTTAGATGAGGTTAATACGACAGCTTCCCATATCAATTCATGCGCCCTGAGCCACATAACAATACACTGACTACCGTGTGCCTTCTAATCTCACCCGTATACTGAGTTTATTGGTGTGCTGCACAGTACACATTAGCACAAACCTGACATGTACTGTGAGCTTGTTTCTCCTTCTTATTGTACCACGTTCGCTTACGTAGTGGTCGGAGCACTCTGCTTCGATATATCAACGCATCAATTTGTACATGATGGAATTTTTTTATACCAATACCACATGCATTATGCAGTCTATTCGTAGTTGTGTCAAACCGTCACGGATCCTGGGGGTCAGCTTCCGAAACTAAGACTCTCAGCCTATTAATATTCAGCACCCTATGCTCCCTCATAAAACACCCCTCCACCTGAAATTGTTTTGCCATTCCCAAGCGGACACTGTAGTGACCCATTAAAACCATGTAACAGTGGGATAGCATGAAGGGCATGGTATACCGTTGAAAAATAAACGGGTTAATTCATACATTATTCATTTCTATAAATTGCGTACTTCAATAGTACCAACGCGTATGTAAAGTACCTTATGTAAACATGAGCAAACTAATACGCATATATAGAAGTACTTTAGCAAATTAACAATCGGTTGGTTGGCATACAATATTGTATCCCATTGTACAACATTTAAGACACCGAGAATTGAAGTTATGGTATATAAATACTCGGGCATTACACACCCTTCACCACGCATCATTTTGCATTAAGCATTTTGTGATGAATCTGCGTTGTACAAACTAGAATAAATGTCGTGCAGAGAATGACTTACTATAAACACAAACATACTTAGAGGACCCCTCAGTTAGTAGCGTGGCCGTGTTGGAGTTTATTTAGCAGATAACCCGTTTTATGTATGGGTGTATTGTTTAGTCGAAAAAACACATCGTGTCGATATTATGATCAGTACCCACTATATGTTGGTATATGTACTTCTTTGTTTCAAGGGCAACACATCATGCGACGAAGAGAATTAATTCGTAACGTGCCAATGTCGCTATCATAATATCAACGCTATTGGTTTCACATGCACTAAGTAAACACGATTTGTTTTTTCCGCACGTGATCATATTCCATGGTAAGGACCCTTGAAGCTTCGCTCTCCTCTGTTTTCTATGTTAGACTCCACTGACCCTTATACCCCGGTATAACATAGGAGTCAACATTGCTGTCTGATGATGTATTCGCTCACAGCAAGTCATGCTGACATACATACATACATACTACATCACATACAGACATACAGACATACATACAGACATACATACATACATACATACATACATACATACATACATACATACATACACAGACATACATACATACATACATACATACATACATACATACATACATACATACATACATACATACATACATACATACATACATACATACATACATACATACATACATACATACAGACATACATACACAGACATACATACAGACATATAGACATACATACATACATACATACATACAGACATACATACATACATCATACATACACATACATACATACATACATACATACATACATACATACATACATACATACATACATACATACATACTACATACATACATACATACATACATACATACATACATACACATACATACAGATACATACATACATACATACATACATACATACACATACATACATACATATACATACATACATACATACATACATACATACATACATACATACATACATACATACATACATACATACATACATACATACATACATACATACATACATACATACATACATACATACATACATACATACATATACATACATACATACATACACATACATACATACATACATACACATACATACATACATACATACATACATACATATGTTGATCTAAATGAATGCTGATTACTTTTTCATTACATGCATTGACAGAAAGGTTGCAGGTTATGTTTTATACGACACAGGGACTTTTTATTTATCAGCTACAATCTGATCGGCCCTGAGTTATAGTGCACGCGGGATTAAGTTGCACTTCGCAGTCGCAGTGGAAAGCCAGGAGGTCGCTCGGATGTGCAAAAAAAAATAGCTAATCTTGCAGCTCTTTGTATCGAGTATTGGTTATGCGGCCCACCCACCATGCAACATTTTTTCTCCCAATATCTACCCAGTTCAATGGTGTTTCATACAATCTTAATATACCATTACGAGCGTGGCGTGACGTGTCTGTCATGTTACCTTCAACTAATGGCTGTTTATTCCGCTTAATGCAGGGAGCTTGTATTAATCCATGAATACTTATATCCCGCTGAGTAAATATGTTGTTCACACTGATATAAAAAAACACCTTATACTTGTTTTCACATCCTCAATGTGGGATTTAAACATTTGGCAAAACATCCAATTTATGCCCAACATGATATGAATTTTAAACATCTGAAGCCGATATTTCGTTACAGATTCATTAGTGTCGTATTCATTCCTTAATAGACTGTGCACCAACTGTCCTGCTGTAGTTTTGCAAACCTTTGCTCTGAATGTTTCCGGGGCTCATTTTAACATAAACTCGCACGGCAGTTGCTCACTAACCAGTTGCTAAGTGCATGTGTGTAAAAAGTTTGAGTGTTAAGGAACAAAACTTCATTCTTACCATGGGCCGAATAGTTTTATTGTTTGAACTAGTATATTGACCACGTCTCTTGATATGTTTCGGTTTCTTTGTAGAAAAGCCCGTATTGGGAGTTAGCATGGTTTGTTATCCTGGAGTCTCATATGAATTTGACAGTAGTGTATTATAGAAGTCGTTATTCCAGAGTCATATATTAATTAGACTGTAGTGTGATACTGAGGACCTTTATAATGTTCTCCATTCATGAATACTAAACACCAAATTCGCAAGTGGTCATTCATCTGTTGCAAGAGCTGCCTTTTGTAGGTTGTGCTCTACAATCAGTGTTAGCAGCACGTTTAGTAGCTTTGCCTTGTTCACTTCATATCGCGTGGGCCAGATATTGCTCAGATGCACGCAAATTCGATACTTTGGTTTAACGTAACCACTACGAACCTATCTGCTCTGACAAATCATATAAGCATTACCAACACGCATCGTCCTCCGTGGTAAGCCAATAAATACATAGATGGTCCCCTTAGTGTGCTTAGATGAGGTTAATTCGACAGCTTCCTATATCAGTTCATGCCACATAACCATACAATGTCTATCGTTTGCCTTCTAATCGCACCCTTTTCACTGGGTTTATTGGTGTGTTGCACAATACACATTAGCATAAACCTACCTTGCGCTATGAGCTCATGTTATTAGTGTCGCAGGTTCGCTTACGTAGTGGCCAGAACATTTATCTCAGAAATATCAACACTGCAATGCGTACAAGATGGATCTATTTGCTACGATACCAACAGCACATTATAGACTGTTTTATGAAGCATAAACGAAGTTGCGCCAACCCGCGTTGGATCCTGGGGGTAAGGTCCGGAAATTAAGACGCCCCTTTCATATGATATTCAACATCCCATGCCCCCTAACAAGACCAACACCCAACCTGCTTTACTCACCGATCACTTCACAACGCACCCCATACATAATGTGTATCAGTGGAGTATCTAGAGGTATTCTATACAATTAACAAAATATGGGTTTAACCATACTACATTATTATATATATATAGATAGTATACTTCCATACTACAAATTATCAAGCATTTGGTTGGCATGCAACATTGTATTTCATTCTAAAACATACATGACACCAAGACTCAAAGCTATGATATCCAGGTTCGCAGTCATTACATATGGTTGGCCGTTGTATCGCGGACATATCCCGATGTATCGTCTCATAAACTTATTTGTCTTGAGATATGTAGGTTTAACAAACATGCAAACGGCCCAGTTTCGCGACTTGGGGCTTCAATGTTATTTCTTCACTATCCCATTCGACCCCACGTTACGCACGGGAAAGCTGCCTTTCAATGTAACGGAATTGACATGTGCTTAAAGATGCATAATCCCACAATGGCCCAGGAACTGCAGTATTGTCTCGTCAGTTACATGAAACAGGATACAATCGAAAATGTTACATCATTTGATAACCACGATGCGATGATCGTACTAAATCTACCATCGTCAACTGAACCCTAAGAAAACTCCTTGATATGCTGGGTATTATTGAAGCATTGGTCCTGCTATCATAATGCTATCACGTCCTGACAGTGGCTTTGTTATTGACAAACTGTCACATTAAGCTTTCCAGTAATACGACAAATTACAGACAGAGGCAGTGTGCATGCATGTATATGTACAAACAAACATACATTCATACATTCATACATACATACACACAAACAAACATATATACATACATACATGCATACATACAAACATAAATACATGAATATATACATTCATACGTACATACATGCAAACATATGGTACGTTTAAGCAAATACGACTGTGAATGGGGTATCTAACTTTTCATACTTGATTGATTATAATCTTTTAGAGGATGCTTTCTACCTTGCAAACATTTGCATGTATCAAAGAGAGAGTAAGATAACAGCAGTTTTGTGGCCATGAACAAACACATTAGTCTCAGATGTTAGATTCTGCCTGGGTATTGCAGGTCCTGCCGACGTTTGCGCTGTTTGTTAACCTCCTAGACGTAAGGCAACAGACCCACATTCTGCAACGTGATGTTTTCTGCAATGCTGTTGGCAAGAACAGATGAAAGGTGTGTGGATTGCTTTTTATGTGTTAAGGACTAGCGAATATACGAAACTGTGTTCTTCTCAAGGTGATCTCATGCCATTAAATGTCTACAGAACAACTAGCAGACACCACTGGGACGCGTTTCTTACCTTGAAAACTGCTGTACGCTGTTAATAGATATATGGCCTCGGGCAGACACACAGCGGGGAACATGTCTGCATGTATTACGGAGGGAGTTTTTACCCACACGGGATCGGATTTTAGAAAGGAATTGAAGAAATAATTGCATTTGTAAATATCGGACATGATTATACCTCAAAGGAAATATATGTTTTGTGGTCATATGACAAATGATAATAAAAAAATAGTTAAAAAAGACAGGTCAAACATACATTTATTATCAGTTCGAGTGATTTATTGGGAACTCCCGTATAGATACGATACACGCACAACACCCATTGCGCTATTGCTGCTCTCGCATGAGTTAAGAATGGTCGTCGTAGAAACTGAAACTCATTGAAACCAACCAATCTTGTTCTATTTTGAAATATCATTTGTCAACAGCGCCATTATTGGTTGTTCAGTTACTAGGTCCATCCGGACGATTGCATGTCTAATTGACTGTAGCGCAGAATACCACATTACTATTTCATAGTGTTATTCATAACGTGGTATAGAAATAGGCATCAATGAATTGCAGTGATATTGAGTACGATATGCTGTGAAAACGCAAGGCAATTATTGATTTTGAGGAGAAACCTACGTATAAATATCTTAATTTACTTTTGGTAAGACTCTTCCATTCTACCTCCTGGAATGAAATTATTGTTATGTAGAATGTTTACAAGTAATAAAATGGTAATCATCCACAGTCCGGTAAAATCAGAACACGTGTGTATGAAAATATATGGTCTCACACCGCTGTTAGTGATTCATTACTGGTGATTCGCGCGCTACTGGTAGGAAAAGAGAAAGAGTATGATTTAGTAACAATTTGACTGTATGTTTATGTTAACAGTAAAGTTTGGTATTACACTAAAATGACCGCTCAAAACGAATGTGATATACTAACGTTCCATTTGGATTTGACTAGCGGCCATTGCGGTGGGAATTGTTGAAGTTGTCATAACAGTTGCGCATTGGTAATCTCCTTTTGAACACTGACAATCACCTTTTAAGAAAAGAAATGCCATTGGCCAATTGTCGGTGTTTGCATAGTTCTGTGAGTTTGTGTGTGTGTTCGAAGATGTCTTTCTATAAGTTTGTTCAGAAACTATTCTGTAAGAGTCGCTGAAGGAAGATCACAAGTGAGGTTCTTTTGGTTGCATATTACATTGTGTTGTGTGTTGTATTCCTTTCCATTATACCGTATTGTAATTAGATATTGAGGCCATGCTACTGAAATAGGTACTCGGGTGATTAAATGTCCAGAGCCGGATTACTCTTCAACACAATACAGTGCCTTATGTATTCAACTTTCTCTTTTATTGTGAAGTAAAATTGCCACTTCTTGATTTTTTCACCGCGATCTCGTCCACACATGTGTTCGGGGAAGAGGCGATCAGCCTCTGTGTATTAACTCGAAGATTTCTCATATAAGTCATGAAAGATATAAACGATTGATAATGTATGATCAAAAGAGATTACCATTACAGTGGACTATTTGGGTGTGTGTGGATTTAATTTACCAATAAGATGGCTGGGAATAGCATATTGCTTTGTCATGCGTGCTTTTGCAATGTAATGGTCGAATGTAGCAATGATATAAAGTGATGATCTCATCAAATGGAGGCAAATGAGGTGACATACGTGAGGAGACAAAGTTTCTCATGAGGTAATACTGACGAGATATGACAATGAAAAGATGCAGTAATGATTGGCGCAAGAGAGCATCACGGCCCACCAGGAGTATCACCACCGAACAGAAAGAAACATGGCCACGTGTTTTGCATCATCCCGGAATGAATATTAACGCTGCGTCACTGATGTATTTTATTAATTCAGATTCAATAAGCATTTTACTTCCTCTGTGGCTGATCAACAGTCCGTATCATGAATATAGTTTTTGTGTACTTGACAATCAAACGTGGTCGTCGTAGACCAAATTTTAGCTATCAGTTTTGTCGTAAGGAGCACCCGTTTGTAGAGCTCCAGTAATTTACATTCAGATCAGCCGCTCCAGCCTGCACGGCTTAGACAAATCTCGGTTGTTTATGCAGTCTGGTGGATGAGCAGACATTACAATCGGTTTCATAAGAGCTGGTGGGGGCGCGGCCAGGTACAGCGGCCGTGGTAAGTACTTTACCTCACTTCATAAACAGACAAGCGTTTACCCTCTCTGCCATGTCCGTCAGACACTGAGCTCCATTTCATAGCAGGACGCGTGGCATAAACTTGACACGGATAATCGCGCACCTAGGAATGATAGCATTTTGTATATGTTTGATTGGGGGTCTGGAGTAACAACCACAAAGCTAGATATGTAGTACCCATCGGGGGGACAAATGTAGGTTTCATACATCATATCAGTAGATGCTTTGGCAGTATATTGATAGGAACTGGTTTCCTCCCTAGTTGACTCATGTTCATGTCATAAACACTTTGTCAAAACTCATTCGCAGATGAGAGACAGTTTGCATATCAAATTTTACTTATCAATGGACCCAATAGTATACGTCGGTTGCATCGGTACCACGTTTCTGTAACATTGACTGAGCTGTTCCCATATTCCAACCCCCCCCCCCCCCCCCCCCCACCCCACACACACACCACAACACACACACACACACACACACACACACACACACACACACACACACACACACACACACACACACACACACACACACACACACACACACACACACACACACACACACACACACACACACCAGTCTCTCACACACATATAGACAAATACAAACTTAGACGTAAGCATACGAACCCATCGAGACACATCCCCATACTTCTGCAGACGTAGCAGCAAACAGCTCGATTCTTGTACATAGGTGATAGCGCGGCAGCAATGATGCATGCATCTAAGATTGGGCATTCTCGTCGTAACGGCCTATTGTTAACCCATACAGACGCTTTCCAGTCTGGCGTCGCCGTGAGTGATGACGATTACACGGACATCTGGTCAGCGCCGGCACCTGTCACGAGGGACAAGATCAATACAAGCTAAGTGTATTGGAGAGAGCGGGAGACTATGCTGGTAAGGGTAGCATGTGTTGGTTGAATGCAAATGGACGAACAAAACATATGACAGGTAGACTATTACTTACGCAAACAATAAAACGAGTCAGTCAGCAGTTAAGTAGGGTAGATAGTTGCATTCAATGTGCCAATCCTATCATTAGAATATCTGCTTGTCAAATAGTCTGTACACGTCAATATATGTCGCATGTTTATATTAGCCATTGACATAGGGTTGATCAGGACTAAAGCGAACCAACAACAGCAACCAACGCGATCGTAGGCCTCTTGTTAGATTCTAATTGACTATCATGGAGAACCATGAGGTCCGTCAATATCCACATGTGCATATCAATCACCGAATAGAAAAACCCAGGACAGGAGAAGGAAACAACCATAAAACCTGCTGGAGAATAAAGCTTGTTCCCTACGGAATTCTAACAAGATACAGGGTATTGTGTGAACTGCTGGTTAGAGATAATGATCATGCCTTGAAAGCTTGTTCATTACAAGTGGGTTGCATTCAGTGTTAATATGAGATGAACGTCTCTTTGGGCGTGGCCGTATACATATATATGGATATATATACATATGTATATATATAAAAATATATATATATATATATAAGTATATTTATATATATATATATGTATGTATGTACATATACATATATATATATATATATATATATATATATATATATATATATATATATATATATATATATATATATATATATATATATATATATATATATATATATATATATATATAAATATAATTGGAAGCGAGCTTTTGGCTGCTCGCTTTCATCGGTACCCACTTTTTATGCAGCTTATCGCTACCTATTCTTATCCTATGCAAACGCTTGAATTGCTTACGCAGTCACGCAATGGATCGATCGCACTAAGCTCGTGGGGCAAGTCGTATCCGGTGGTGTAAGCTAGGAGGTATAAGGAGAGGTTGAGATTGAAGCTGGGTGGCAAATGATTACAGTGCATATTAGGATGGAATGCCTGTCTATAGAGTGATAGAGGAGACAAATACACACAAATACTACATTTCTGTAATCCGTTATTGTATGTACCTCTGTTACAGGAGCATTATAATGTATTCTTATCTGCATGTGCTCACATAAGGATCTGAGTCATAAAAATCACCATTAGCCAATTCTCTCAATGGAAGTCAAGCAGTAATAGATCAGATTGGATGTGCTTACAACCATAATTTGGTTGGAAAGTGTAACTTATTTTTTGCTAATGATGTTTGTTGATAGAAAGCACAATTTAAGTTAGTCAAAATGGTTTTTGAATTTTAGTTGGTAAACATTTCATGTAATTTACTTTGCTGTACCCCCATCATGACTTTAATCGAATAAACTCAAAAGAGTATTCACTAAGAAGTACTTTAGAAGCCAATACGCGCAGCTAAATAATAAGCGTCCCATATTTTCCAATCATTTATACATTTATATTCATGTGAATAAGTTTGCACCCATAAGCAATAAGCAGACCATGTGTGATCCCATAAAACAGACAGTCAGCTTTAGTGTGAACAATCTACAGTTCTGTTAATATTACCACCATTGTCTGAATAGAAATGAAGGATACAGTTAGTTACTGATGGACAACTAATTGGGTCCATTCCTCCAGCTGCGATCCATACAAAACGCATGCCGTGCGTGCGTCATCCCCGTATCACATTCTGCTGTGTTCCAGGTGTCGGAGTTCACACAATTAACAACGAGGCAGCAGACGTCAGTCGTTTGACACTGGGAGTCGTTATGACAGGCCCTGCATCCTCATCTTGCCTGCATCTACAGAGAACGTTAATAATTGCAGGGTATGACGCCGGGGTACAATATCACCATTTTAAGTGTGAAACATTAGTAATTTTCCTTCCACTCTGGTGATGACAACTATTACAATATTCCGGTATTGTCATTCAGTGACAACAACGAGAACAGTGACGTTATTATCTTTTGATAAAAACTATACGTTTTGTCATTATTCCGGCTCAAAGCGCAAATGAAATGAAATACGTCAAGCATTTAAATGGAGGACGGTACGTATGTGTATGTGTTGACCAGTGTTGTTACAATAAGGGAAGAGGCAGTCATTGGAAGATTACTTTCCAATATGGACTATATCTATCATTCTACGCCAGTGTATTTGTTCTGTGATAGAATATTGGTATGCTTACATTGACAGACGAATCGATGGAGTGTTACACTAAGGGAAGACGCTGTCATTGGGAAATAACTTTTAAACACCGCTGACTTTCAAATATGTACTTTATCTATCATTCTACACCAGTGAATCCTTCCGTGATAGAATATTGGTATGCTTCATTGACAGGAGAATCAATGGAGTGGGAAAAAACGTTATTTATTATGTTCCTCGATTTAACTTCTTCAATGTGGCGAATATAACAATCATGCAATCAAGCCAGAGCGATTCCAAGGTAAAGTTTTGACGAAACACAGATCAAACGATTTACCATGTAAATATGGATATGATGTATGATTTTATCACCGATCAGGGCGACATACAAAATACTCGCTTACTTGTTTAAAAGTATGATATTTATTTATTTAGCAGTTATTTGGAAACAAGGATTTAATTAATTGAGGACATGCATAGGGAGAGCCCATCATTGATCATGCACGTTTCTGAAATTAAATTGGGTGAATGTAGGTGTGATATACAACGCGAAAGGCCTGATCCATTTACAAGGAGGTCGTGGATGTGATCGTATTGTGGAGACCATGGTCTGTATAAGGACAGACACTAACGATATTTCATACTGGTATAAATGCAAACATACATGACACAAGGGAGGATCACTCCATAGACAACAAGAGTACATAGCAGCAAACCATTGTCACTCATTTATCGTGGTATAGACATAAACTGCAAACTGTTTAACCAAGTAACTGACTGCGATATTGATCGATTCATTCCATCCTGGGCCACACATGAACAGAAAGCGTTAACCAGATAACTGCCGTTTATCAAACACATTTAATTGCTGATTACTTCCTCATTGTCAGACGTATTAATGACTAGTGTTCATTCTCTGCCGTTTATAATTGCTAATGTATTTTAGAGCTTAAACCGTGGCCCAGTATTCCGTTAACCACTTATAGTTTATGAGATGTGAAATCCCGTCAATCGGACCGGCCTAATATGTTTGGTCCAAATTGCAGCTTATTTGGATTTATATTGACTTGTCATTTTGAACGTTGGTTTGCTACTTTCTTTAATCTTGAATATTTGTTAAGCAAGTAATTGCATAACAAATGCTTAAATTGTTCACTATTAGCATAAGCACAAAATAACATCTTGTCAACTGCCCGTCAAGCATTTGTGATTGTCATTGCCTGTACAACGTGCCTCATCTCACATTGCTGATACCTTTGATTATAGTCTCCTCCTAGTCCCTAAGATCGTACGACGCTACCTTCGCGTCCTGGTTATTGCCGTGAGAATGAAGCCATTCTACATTGACACGACCATTCACAGCCTCACTTCATGCTGTCACCTGTATAGCTATCAAGCCAGCTCCTCTAAATCAGCTGCCGGTCTGCTGCCACTTGGTCGCTTTCAAAGTAATATGGAGCACGACTGGAGTCGGTTACGGCGACGGTGTAAGTCAGCTATCAATTATTTCCTGCGGATCACATTACTCCTATCGCGCTTTGTTCGGTTCCTACATGTATGATATACAGATGCGCTGCTTCCTTGGTGCAGATTTGGTTGTCCTTCGTTAATAATGTGAATGCACAATAGAAGTTATGGCTACGCTGCTGGCATGACGAGGTAACAATTGGTAGTCAGCAAAGATTGATAATCCCTGGTATTTGACACGCATGATTACACATTTAAGATGGATGACAGCAATGGAAATCCGACATCTCTGGATCAAATCGTTTGTGATGTGATGCAATGTATTCATGCCAGTAAATATTTGTGCTTATAGCTCTATCATTATCTTTCCACGTTACAGTCAATGCAAATTTGATATAACCATTTTGAATACATGTTTTTTTTCACACACACCCACGCCTCTTCGTTAATATATTAATTAACCGAACAAAATAATTCCATGGGTGGTATTGTTTTATTATTGTGCAGAAGTATTCTCCTTGCAATTTGTCATCTCATTTTAAGACATATGCGACTTGGTCAATTAGCAAGGTTTTCTGTGGTATATATATTAACTATTTATTTACAACCGACCTATAGGACTTAATGTTTTCTTAATTAGTTCACCAAAGTCCTTATTGTTTTATCGTGTTCCAATATGCCTTTTAATTTCATTGTATTAGAAGGACACTTTTCTGATATTCGTTCTTAACATAGTAAGATATAACGTAACACAAACTAATATAGTACTTGATCTATAATAGGAATTGAGGAATCAACCATCTTCATCGAAAGAGTGGCACATCTAGCTAATATTTTACGCAATTATATATTGGTCGCCTTGCTTAATTCGTTCTGCGCACTGCAAAATCCGTCTACGTTTCGCAATAATAAACCAAGCATTTCTCATTATTCGCCTGTTACGCCCGGCAGAGCTAGTAGTCGCCCAGGCAGTAAGATGGCGCTGTGAGGCAGAATAGAATTCTTTACGTTTCTTTCTTTTACATGTGTCTTTCTATTACGCTATTGGTCATGTGGCGTATCGTGTTCTCCAGGTAACAGTATAAAGAACGAAAGCATGTGTATGCATATAGACCATACAACAACAAGTCCGTCAATTCCAAAGCACTCCATAATTGTCGAACAAATATCCAAATTAGTTAATCGACCGAATTTGATACAAAACCAGTTGCTACCAGAAAACTGAATATGTGTTAAGCAACTGTTGTTTTGAACCATATTACATCATCTCGCTTTTTTTGTTGATCTTTCTGATTTTTGCTTAACCAAACTGTTATCTCATTGTGGTGATATCAGCTGCACAAATCACACCAAATGAAAAGATAACATTGATGATATTGGGCTTGCAGACATTCATGGTTTCACAGCATAATGCTGGCGCACGTAAGCCATCAAACATCCAATGCCTGTTCAGACGGTACGAAATTAACTAACAATTCTACGGCCCAGTTGTGGCGGGAACCATATATCGTCAGCACGTGACTTGAAACCTTAAAAGAACACGAAACACACATTGACCTCGATACATATGAGGTATACACACAACAAGATTAACTCCAGCTTCGACGAAATTACAAATTATGTCAATAAATAATGATAAACGGTCAGAAAATCCTCTTGAATGTTTAACAATGAGTGAAATGAGATCAGCAAACAAGATTTATTTTTAGCCATGACTCACGTTCGATTTAATCTGATGCCTTCAATAATTCAAACGAACACATGTGAAGGAATGTAATATCCTCCATGGAATCCAACCCGCATTTGGATGATTATATAAGTTTGATGACAAAGAATGAGTAAATTTAGAACCAATAAAATTACAAGCGAGAATAAAATTTACTACCGATATGGCTATGAAGGGTAGACCACTTTTTCATGAACGCAAAATCAATTAAATATTACTGTAATATGCAGCGATAAGAGCTTCATCTTGTCACACATATGTGAGCGAGCTGACTATATTGTGGAGACCGGGGTTTCCACAGGTCAGCTATTGACGGTCTTTTCTTGAAGAAATACATATCGAAATAAATGACTTCAAGGTGCCTAACAAATGATCACGAACATTAGAACAGGAGAGCAACAAGACGTGGCTGGTGATTTAAATTATTATCTCGCCTTCCTATATATATAGCCCTCTCCTTTGGGATCATAAGTTATTCTACAAATTGTTTCTTTTTTCTTGGAACTGGCTGTGTTATTAATGACCAGAACTATACCAACGAATGCGTTAAATGTAGTCATTACACCATGCAAACTTCTTGTCAATGTGCAATGAGTAAATATCGATCTACCCATTCTCACTTAGCTTATACCAGTTATAGGCAGCTGGACGTCAGTATTTAACCAATGCATATCACTAAACGGAGACGTAGACGGAATACAATGCGCGTATTTGAGTAACCGATTAACAGTCCAAATAACCAACGGAGTGAAAAAATTGCCGAATGATAATCACTCCTTGCAGTCGTATACACAGGAAAACGCGATGGGTGTTGCTTTGAGAGAATCCCGTCTGTAAAGTTCCAAATATCCGCTCGGATAAGCTTGCACAGTTGAGACAGCTCCATTGGTTTTACAGACAGATGGATGCGATGTGGCACGGCCAAGTAAGCCAGTTGTGTTAAGCATTGCATATGACCTATGGTAAAATAATATATAAACCGTCAAGGGATAGCATTCTCTGTTCCGTGCATCAAACACTGATAAATAATAACTGTAAAGATGGCAGAGGTGTCACACAGGTAACCTCTCACAAGAGAATGATAACGTTTATTCCATGTTAACCTGTCCTTACGGGTCTCGCGTACGTGCCCACAAAGATTCATGAATAAGCTGCATAGAGAGGTGAGTTTGTACATTGAACCACTAAATTATGTGGCGACCTGACAGACAGGAAAACGTTTCCTCCCTATATAATACATGAACGTTTAAATCTTATGAGGTTTGTCAAAGGTCATGAGTCACTTGCACGTCATAATCGTAAAATATATATAAACTAGGCTACCTCGTCGTTTAGAACAAGTGCGTTCTTATGTAACATTGATCTCAGACGTTTGCCAGATAGCGACATCTCTTTCTTACATCTCTTTTTGTAGATATCGTGGGTCTAAGAATAGAGCAATGGATGTACATCGACTAATGGTGAGTCGACTACACACCAGACCTTGCTTTCAAGCCCCTGTCTACCAATTACCCAGCGCATCTGAATTTTGGGCATTTAGTGCTGGTGTTCTGCTGCTTTGTATTTACAAACAATACATGAAAGGTGAAGTCGGTTTTGCGAGAATAACAGACATACCGTTAGTTTCTTGCTGGCGTCTCCATTTTTTGAACATAGCTATTCTGTTGTTTTGACTAGTGTGCTGAACGGCTTACCGACCTCATCATCTGTAATCAAGTGAAACAATGGTAAAATACCGATGATGCGAAGACAAGGATGTTATAGCCAATTCAATTAAGTAGTACAAGCATAAAACTATATTAAACGAAATACAAAAGCATATAAATTATCTGAACTATAATCATTGCACCATTGTGTAGCTTATAAAAGATCTGATCACTTAATAACTCATTTTCTCGACTTTGATGGCATTAAATACACGCTTTTTTATTGTCTTTGTTGATTTGTTGTTCCCTACGGTCATTATTATGTCCTTCATTAGAATGACACCACTTGCTGAAAATGAGCCTTTATTATCAATGCTCTCTTTTACATCTTTTATAACCATTACATCAGCATCATCAGGAAATCTTTGCGATTATCATTAAATAAAGTGCCCACATATATCTCTTACATCTGCATCCATTAATCACTTTAGACTTCTGTCTTACCACCTCCGAGTCTGGCCCTACATATATGCCCCGGCTTTCCCAAATTGAACTAAGTCGATCTACCGAGACATAGCGGTTTACATACCACCTTTGTCACCCATAAAACCCCAATTGATCGGCTCCAGTAAATCAGCTGTCACCAACGAGTCTCTCTATACAGGAAGTAAGTATGTATCTCCTACCACCAATGTCCCAGTGTTCATCATTGTGTGATCGTTGTGTGGCAATTAATAACCAATATGGAGCATTGAGGATTCCGGATGCTTTATAGATTACATTATATTTCAATCTGTCCTTGGTTTGATGAGGGCATCGAATGTTGACTTTCTCTATCTTTCTCTTTTGTACAATAAAAAACTGGAGTGTTCCTATGAGGCAATAGACAGTATGGCAGCATGCTTTTCTCGTTGACGAACGTAAAAAGTATAATCACGGCCTATATGAGGAGCGCAAGTGCGTTTAAGCAACTAAACAAAACATACAAGCTGATTTTTGAAAGAAAAGAGAATCCATATTATCTGATTTAACAGCCCATCCTTAATACGTCTTTGAATGTCAGCACCTATTCAAGAGATTACCCGCGCAGTTTGGCCTTTTATCGATGATATATCTCTAAGTTGAATCTTGTTCCACTAAGGGAGGAATAACCGGCATCAATGTTAAAACTGTGAGATGCAGCGCCTTGTCACGTGATGAAAGAACCAATTGATCCAAGCCTCGCATATCCCAGTCATGCTCACATTTTGGTGATATTCATAGTAGATGTAAAATCTTTCTACAAACTGACAATTATATGTGCATTATAGCCGGCTGATCATGTTACTATCGCACACTACGAGGCAGATTATATTAAATTGGACGCAATATTGTAGATATGCAGTGAAGCTATTTGTGGAGAACATCATTCATGAGCATGCTCTAAGAACTTGTTGAGTCGATTGTTGATCAAAACAATGTTTTCCACAGTTCAAAGCTTTAACATGAATATATGTGCAAATATAGAGGAAATTAATATTGTCCGATATGGCTACTTCTTTGATTTCCAATCGTGCCTGAATTAAGCGAATCGATTCATCAAGGAGGTGAGGCAAGGGTGGATGACAAACGTCAATCAGACGAAATTCGTGACATCGGTTGTGCTGGCACTACCGCAATCATCTTATTCAATGTGCTGTGTACACATTGCCCAATAGAGACATAACAAAAAAATTAAATTCTTACTATTTATGTATGGTTTCACAAATCAATTACAACTAGCTTATACCAATTGTTCTTAAAATTACACCCCAAATAGTGTGTTGCCTAGGAATGATTAGCGCAGGTTATGCATGTGCACCAAAAATAATTTCCATGCCGCGGTAATAAGTTGGTTATAACCTGTCACATAGTTGCAGGCTTATACACAGTTTTTGAAATAGCCATTTTCTATGTTAATAGCCATGGCAATCTACTTTAGGCGACAAGGGTTTCACTAACCATTTTAACGCCGTCCTTTACAGAGGCAGCATGTGGAACATCGCTTGTCGTCAATAAATAAATAAATATTGGGCCAGGGCATTAAACATCCGTTTGGACATATGCGCAAATATCGCGAAAGAGCTTTTGTGTTATTTTGTCGCACAATAAATGTTATGAAATAGTGCTGGCTTGTAAAGTTAAAATGTCACATATTGCACTGATCTGTGTCTACTTTATATTAGCTACAGCTACGGTTGGATAGATAAAATAGGTTTTAAGTGGATTAATAGATATATCGTTCATATTTTTGCCAGATTTTACAGTTACTGCATTGCCCTCTAAACATTTTGTTGGAATTGCACAGGGAACTTCAAAAATACATAACATTGTATGAATAAAAACGTGTGCCATTGGTAAGCGTCAATGCGCAGGACCCCACAGAATCGCTTATCTTGCAGCTCTAGATTTGCCCTATGATGAGTATAATCAAAGACACAGTTGGCTTTCTATTGCCATAGAATTGCTTAATAAGATGGATGTGTTTATATGTGAGAGCTACTCTGTGCACATGACGCTACGTATTACGAATGACAGCCACGTGTCACTTGTCTGCAAAACATTACCTGAACTGTAAAAGAGGCTTTTGTTTGGTCATGAAGAATAATCCATCACGCGTGAGCAGGAAATGGCCTGTCCGTATTTAGCCACTTATGTGTGCTATAGATATATAAATTACCACTCCCAATTAACACAGCTAACGTCTGTGGTTTAGAATCAGATTGCCATTCCCTGTTCTCCCTACTTGAAAGGCTTTCAGTTCACGATTGGGCAGTCTCTCATTGATCTATCATCAGATCTTCCCTCGAAATTGCAAATTGGCTTTATGTTTGTTCTTTCCAGTACTCATGAAACTAAACGAAAGTAGGAAAAGCAATATTTCCTCCCGGTGTGACTGGCACGTAGTTTTTTATCAAATTAGATTCATTACAGATAGTGATCACAATCGTTCAATAGAGGGACACTTTTGGATTTGCTCCATGATATTATCTACTTTCATCCTGTTACTCAGCAGCCGTCCCAGTAAACAGGTCCCTTTTACGAAACTGCTTAACATAACTCCTGTAAAATGCCAGACAGTTATTGCCTTATGTAAAGCAGTAACCATTGACGTTGCTATATATGCCGTTTACTGTACTATCAGGTCCCCACAATGAAATAAGGTCGTGCAAATAAGTCGTTATATTTTATATTTGTCACCGTGAAAATATTGGATTAAATAGCACAGCCAACAAGAAGGTGTTAACCGATCGAAATCAACGTATAAATGGTAAGAAAATGTGGTTCACATCTGAGGATTTGTGTAACCATGTGACATTAG
Source organism: Urechis unicinctus (assembly GCA_034190875.2). Classification (NCBI taxonomy): domain Eukaryota; kingdom Metazoa; phylum Annelida; class Polychaeta; order Xenopneusta; family Urechidae; genus Urechis; species Urechis unicinctus. The sequence goes on from CM067342.1 coordinate 49,422,111, forward strand.
AGCTGGTATCCCCTCTCAGGCCTACCCCTACACAACGTCAATGATCATTGTATTATCATTCTGCGCCATCCTATCACAATATCTTTGTGTTAATGAATTATCAATATGACACCGAGTAATCTGGACTGTAACAACCTGATGTCGATGAGCTTCTTTGGTCATTTGCTTTCACTGTGCTAATCGCTGTATGCGTTTAATATTGAAGTGTTGTTTTATACAAACTAACACCAGCCATTGTATATTTGATGCAAGCGATTGAAGTGCTAATACTGTTACACAATGCATCCATCGTAGCTAAGCTAGTGGGGTCAGTTCTATCCGGAGGTGTAAGCCGGTTGGGATTAGGAGAGGTTGAGATTGAATCAGGGTTTGCCGTAAATCCAAGTCAGCAGATGATTTCAGTGCATGGTAGGAGAATGAAATGTCGGTCTATAGCAGGAGGACCGAGGCAATAAACACCAATGATGAATAATGCTAACTTAACTTATGCATGTCTACCTTGTACCTACACAAGGATCTGAAGCCCAAATGCATCTTTATCTAAAGCCATTGTTACTACAGAAGCGTCCCCCCCTACTAATTATCATTGGTGTACACATGGGCCTTACATTTTCCATAATCATTAACTTGTTAAGTTGGTTACAGCAAATCAAATTCCTATTCGGCCCTCAAAAGCATAACAAATGTAAATTGTATTGCCACCGATGTAAATGACATGTACCAACCTCACTCATTATTTAGGTCAACTTACAAAACTTTTTGCACTTTGTGGTGATGGGTTGTATGGTTTACAGTAATTGCATAGAAGTATGATGTGAACGATGTTTTCCGCTCAGTGGCAGGTAATTTGGAAAATAAGATTTACTCAGAAAGTAACTGTGATATTGACAAACTCACTCATACCACGTGTATCTATATGAAAAGGTAGGCCAATCCAATTTTCATACATTTCTTATGTTTTTCGTTAGGGATCCATTTCAGGGATTAAAGAGATTAAATTCTACTTCACTCCATATTTGTCAAACAAATTATGCAAGTGGGTTCTATATTCAATATGTATGAGGGCCGTTTGCTAACAGTAACCACAATCTATATCTTTGTATTTATTCCGTCTTTCTCTTGTGTCTGATCTGATCAAACAATTGCTTCTTGCCATGATAATACATGAAGGCCTTTATCCACAGTGTAGCTATTACTTTTTCTTGTTCTACATTTTACCATGAGTTGAACAAATCCCATCGAATGAAGAGAAAAATTTGATGCCTGGCAGTATTGTAGATCATACAGTGGATGTGCCTATATACAATCTAGGTGCGACTGCAAAATCTGGTGTGTTTTATGAGGCCTCTTGAAATTTCCGTACCGTGCTTGTTGCGTAGTAGCTAAGCTTATTCTATAAAAGGTATTTCTTCACTTTGCAACTGATTATATTTATCTATATTCGTCTCTAAGACTAAGATATTAATTTGAGCTATGATCATCATATACATGTGATCCTCAGTGTCACCTGATCTTCTTGTTCGCCATGATCGGTATTGTAATTATGACCTCTATGTCCTTGTCTTGATTAACATATGTAAGATTTGGTTATACGGGAGGGATTACCTGGGACCATTACACAACGCATACAGTGTAGTCAATACAGTACCAATTGCCAGCAGCATATTTTCAAAATTTCTATATGAGCTGTTATTTGCTTGACAGAGATAACCCTCTGTAAGTGAATAAATACATGTATATAAATACACTTCGTGGAACTGCACACATATGAGGTTGACACTGCCCATTCACTGAATATTCACGGGAAAGGTATTTCAACTGTACTTTATCAAAAGCCGTTAATGATGATATCGCACAGTATCAGAAGACACTCTTGTGAATCGAATTGTTTTATACCAATGACATTTTATGATGTCGACGATTGATTACACCGTTGTTTATGGATTTCTGCGTATTTTTCCCACATATCTATCTGCCTTGTCGCTTTCCTGTCTGTATTAATTCAAATCAGGTAGACCCATTAAGCCAACTATGGCAATTACCTTCTGCGGAACCAAGGAATGTTATTTGTTTCTGCTGCCTACTCCGACCAAATGTTCGATTTCTGTGCAAAAGGATAGTGGATTAAATACATTCTTTATTTGCACCAATCCACTCCACTCGAACAAAGTGGGCTAATCTCGCTGGACATCAGTATAATGGATTTATGATATGCAAATAAGATGCTGCCTGATAAATGCAGTAGCCAAGCCCCAAGCGACACGCCTAGAAGACGCTGACGGCATGACTTAATCAGTGCTATGTGTAACAAACCTAAAATAGAGCAGACTTCTTCGATGCAATACGTCAATTGAAAATCTTTCCAAGCAACGATGCCATCTTAATAATGCAATTTTCGCAGTCGTATGCATGGTAAAATTCTAAGGTATTACCTTGAGGAAACTCTTTCTGTAAATTTACAAAGATTAACACCCTGGAAACCTCGATTGCTTTTACAGACAGGTGGATGCGAAGTTCTTACATTTACATCACATGGACTAGTGGGTGGAGCGGCCATGTACGCCGGCCATGTTAATCGCTGCTTATGTCAAACAGAAACATACACACACATGCACGCGCAAACCAGTCGCACACATACACCCCCTAATCTTTGCAAACTTAATTACATGTTGCCTCCCCTTACTTCATTCACTCAACACGACGTAGACCTATCGAATAGGATACACAGGCGTTCTATTAAGCTCGTAACTGTTATGCATGAGTTACAAACAAGGATCGAATACGACGTCGTCGTGGGGAAATCATACAGGTATACATAATGCTTAATGGATAAGTTCTGATTTGATTATTCAGTTTTCCATCTAAGATTTTTTCAGCTCCTTTAATTATGTATATTCATATATATATATATATATATATATATATATATATATATATATATATATATATTTATATATATATGTATATATATGTATCTGTATATATATATATACATTTACATATATATACATATGCATACATATTTATATACATATATATATGTATATGTATATGTATATATATATATATATATATATATATATATATATATATATATATATATATATACATATATATATATATATAGATAGATAGATAGATAGATAGATAGATAGATAGATAGATAGATAGATAGATAGATAGATAGATAGATAGATAGATAGATAGATAGATAGATAGATAGATAGATAGATAGATAGATAGATAGATAGATAGATAGACAGAGACAGACAGACATAGATAGACAGACAGACAGACAGACAGATAGATAGATAGACAGATAGATAGATATAGATAGATAGATAGATAGATAGATAGATAGATAGATAGATAGATAGATAGATAGATAGATAGATAGATAGATAGATAGATAGATAGATAGATAGATAGATAGATAGATAGATAGATAGATAGATAGATAGATAGATAGATAGATAGATAGATAGATAGATAGATAGATAGATAGATAGATAGATAGATAGATAGATAGATAGATAGATAGATAGATAGATAGATAGATAGATATTTAACATAACATAATGACAACGTCCTTGGACCAGACATTCAACGTTGGTGCCAGTCTATTGTGAAGTCTGTATTTGCCATGCACCACAACTCGCCGCTACAACGATATATAACGAACTTACGCATATTTTGCAATCGGTGCTTGGCTCGCTGTCACGTCATGTAATCTGGTGATCATTATAAAATATCCGTTTGATGAGATGAATATCATGGTATCTTGGTACTGTCGCTGACTAACAAACATAGCATAAACACATGTGCCCACATAAAGACCACAAGTGTGCCTATACCAATACATTCAATTTACGTCACGCAAATATCCAAATATATAGATAGGTAAGGCATCTCACCAATGCGCACTGCATAAAAGAAGGATAATCCATATGCTCCTATTTAGCAGCGCATATTGGAATACCTCTGCGGAAATGAGGAGGTATGAGAAAGCAAGCTTAAGTTTTAGCCATTTATCATTGCCTAAGAGTTATATCCACTTTCAGGCTCGCCATTGACATCATAGCGGCAGTCAGCGTAGCAGGCCTGATAGCTCTATTGTCATATGTTCACCCAAATCATCAGATGAGAACATAAACTTAAAACATTCAAAGGTTGATTCCCAACGGTGAGTATATACTACTTAAGTCTAATATTCTGCCACAAGCAAATAAAGCAATTTATATCACAGCTGCACAGCTTGATTTCATTGTAGGCAGTGGACAATAGTGGAAACGGCATAAATATCGCTATTGCTGGATATTGCTTTGTATAATGCAGTAACTGTCTGGTATATTGCAGGTAATTCATTCGTGTGGCATGTCAAAGAGTGGGATGGAAGAATTCGATAGCTACGCTATTTTACTGTCTGACGTGAAATATAAGTACATGCCGACATTAGCCCAATTATGGATAGTTTGCAATCTAATTAACTAGTAACTTTTAGTAGGGGACATATAAGAGGCATCGCGTGACTTCTCTTTAGTTATTGAGCTAACCTCATTGCAATGTTAAAACATGCTGGGTATGATTTCCCTAGCCACCGTCTGAGAACACTCGAGGTGCTGGGAAGCAAGACTGTCAGCATCTCACAATATCCCAGACTTGGGCATAGTTCATTGGAAGAGGCAAATATATGTCGTGTGCAAGAATATGGAGCCTAAATTAGATGAATGCTTCGCCCATGGGACTTCGAACGACTACATATTGTACACAATATAATGTGTCGTTTTCAATGAAGAGAGTGAGAGCAATTGGTAATACAACATTACATGAATTGGTTGAATAGTCGAAAAGACCTGCCATGTGTTGAGATCTTACATACATGTGCATTTTTCTTTAAATGACCCACCAACTTAATGAAAATTGGGTTTTACGTTTAATAAAAGCCCCAAAATGCCGTTGTCAATGTTCTGGTATTCCAATATAATTCGTATGAGCCAGCTTAATGTCGTGAAAAGAAAGGTAAAAGCTAGCACAGGTCTGTGCTTGCATTTCACCGGGCCACATGTCAGTGTCCTTCCGTGTAGTTGATGTAGTTCTAATGACGGGCGCTAATGAACGACTGCTCTTAACCATTTTCGTTGTATTCTAAACATACGCAAGTCAACAATACCAAAGCAGCGAACGAAATGACAAGAATTAATATCTCTTAGAGAATTTCTGTTCAGATGATTCAAAAGTCTTTATGCTGTGCTCATCATAGTTGTATATTGCAATACTTAATTGTGAATGCTCACACACCCAGGTCGTTATATGATACAACTGAGTACAGAAGCTTAGGTCGGTAACGCCTTCGCTGTGTAGTTCGTAGGCTGACTTACTTACTCAATTGCGATATTTTGATTGCCGTATTCTTAATATCAACCCTTGCTGTGACACTTACACTACATTGAGAGATAGGAGATGATGTAAAGCTGTGCCTTGCCGCTCTGCTTCTCTCTTTTTCCTAATGAGTTGTGGTGCTCCCTGCCGTATTTATTGCTGTATATTTCCTCTATAAAACACTAGCTGCGCCAGTCCATTGGAAAACTGTTGTCTCCAAAACATTGAAATCTCCTTCCTAACTGTGGGACTGGATACAGCTCTGACATAACAACTTAGTTTAATTGATGTGTTGTCCCAAGCGTGCATGACAAAGTGTTGGGTTCTTCTGAATCCTCAGTAAATAGAATCATAGTGTTTGCATTTGCCACACCATCCCTGTTTCTGCGTGTCAATCATATTATTCATGGGATCATCATTCAAATTTGAAGTTAATTGAAATTATTTGAAAAATATTTTGTGGCCATTTTTTTTTATATCGTTGTTACTGCTACGTGTGCAGCAATGAAGCATCCATAGAATCGTTTATTCTAAGCATTGGTTTTAATAATTTGCGTGCGGTAGAGCTTAGCGTTCATACGGTATGAGTAGAATTTCCCCAAATCCCAAATTAATATTTAATCATTGAATATTGATTAAAAGACCCAACCCGAAAGCAGCATGCACATAAGATCTAACCACACTACCCTATATCTGCGGACCAAATGGTGTACATTATGTTAATCGGTTATTTCATTGGTTAATCCTTAACGTTTGACCAAATACATTGATATTGAAAATGCCGGAATACGGAGCATCTTATAGACAAAAGGCAACGTCCGCAATTAGAGTCGGGGAATTGACTGATGGAAACGGACTGATGCTAAAGTCTGCAAGTCGAACAAATACCAATCCATGTTGATAGGCACGTCTGAAGGCTGTCAAGACGATATATTACTTCAAACTATGTTCTTGTTATTATCACCATGCGCGGGATCCTGACACTGTTCAGTTTTACAGTTGATTGTTATTATAGGAATTGAGCACCACAATCACAAAATGATTGGAGCAATTGCTTGATAAATGCTATGCCTGCAGAAGTGTTAACAAAGAACATGAAAATAAACGATATATTTGATTGAAACAAAAACAGTGCATATCATCATGTATCTGATCTGAGGGTGTGTAACAGTTACAATGCGGATTGGTTTTTTTCCTGCATTGGAGCTGCACGTCCTTATATGCTGTTTAATGATCATTGCTACAGAGAGTAATTATGCTGCAGCAAGAGTCATTGACACTACAATGTTATAAAAAATAAATTTCGAAGTGTTTTTCGAGTGTTTGTTGAAGTAGGGCATGAGATGTCCAACAATGATCATCGTGAAAGCTCTAGCAATCCCTCTGTTCTCTCACAACATTTCTGAGTAACTAATGGATTGTTATGCATCGGGGACAAAACCATTTGTGGACGAAAAACAGTTTTGGACTCTGATTGCCTTTATGATGTGCTATAAGGTCGATAACTCACGATATATCGCTTGTCCTGATACTTCTTATGCAATTCACCAAATTTGTCAATGAATGCTGTGGCAGTGCAATAATTGTAGCATAATGTTGCTTGGACAGCGTCGGTGTTCGATCTTCGGTGGATATTTTTGCTTCTGTAGTGTGTTACAAAAACGATCATCAGAGAGCATCAATAAAGAATCAGAAATCCTAATCCAATATCCAAACACTATATTGTTATACAGCCATATGAACCCGACTCGTTCGAGCGGATGGGCCACAGTATGACTCCCTATTCGGCACAGCGTTATCAATTCATTGATTGTTTCTACACATTGAGGCATTCTGACAGCGTCGATTTGATTGCAGATATATATATATATATATATATATATATATATATATATATATATATATATATATATATATATATATATATATATATATATATATATATATATATATATATATATATTGTGTGGGAGGAATAGGATTACAGTACTGATACTTCAGCCCTCAGTTATCAATTAGCACCAACTTCCCAAACCATTACACCCCTGTTATTAGTACATTGTGCCCCGCCTTTGCACGGCCACGCCAAGTTAGCGGAGTGGAATGCGTAGCTTAACCGAACAAGTCACAATTATGAACGACAAACAAACGTTCAATTTACACTTACCCAAGCTCACTGTCACATCATCAAGTGTGACTCGCTTAATACCATATTCCACTTTGATTTTAAGGGTTGATTCTATTTAGTAAACTCATGTTGTAAAATCTCGTCCTACAAGCAAGTTTGACACTGCGTCGTTTGATTGTATTGAGGGATGTAACACAGGACCACATCGACTCCACCCGATAATACGTAGTACCCGCCAGTAACTGTCAGGCAGATTGTATTCATTCTTGTGGTTTGCAATTGCATGAAAATAATCAGCTCAAATCCATATATCAATACCGATATGCCTAGACAACAAATCGTTTTGGAGATTGTTCAGTCGTCTACCACGCATACTGTTGGGAATTGGTATTTTACTAGCTAACATCTAGATGACATATGCTCCACGTCTGCAATAATTAAGTCATGGATCAGTTGATTAGAGATGCTGAGGTAGGACACTCAAGCTGCTTTCTGATTATTCTTAATGTTAGCTGCATATGAACGAATACGACAACATGGAGCAGCAAACAAGCTGTTATATTCGCTTAGAAAATTCGTAAATACAGACATATAGCAAAATCACTATAGAACATTCGGTGTGCGGGTAGTAGGCTGGATTTTAGAAGCAAAATTATAGGTACTGACTTGATTGCACACACAAACACACATATATATATACACACACACACACACATATATATATATATATATATATATATATATATATATATATATATATATATATATATATATATATATATATATATATATATATATATATAATTTATAACAGGATTTACATGTGTGAATGTGCCATATGTGGGCACACATGTTCATGAGGATCACATGGGTACATTGTCCAACTCAGCATCCATCAGCCAGATGTGTCAGATTTACAAGCTAAATCAGTCGATGGTATTTGTTTTTCTCAAATGTTCTATTGCATGAGAATCAATCGCTAATTGTTTTACGAAAATGTTCTCCATGGTGATGAAAATAATATGATATGTGGCCGCCATATATGAGGCACAGGATCGATTGATGTCATATATGTAGTTTACCACACACCCTCCCCTTCCTCCCTATCAAATTGGCTTCGTCTCAACCACCTATTTGTATATACATCAGACCATGCCTAGGCTGTGGCAGCCTGAGCCGCTGATCTATGATGTAAATATTAGGGAATGCACAAACGGATTTCCCTCAAGGCAACGCCCTCAGCGTCCGAACACTGACACAGAGGAAGTAAGCTGCAGATGACTGTGTATTGATAGTATTAATAGCCATCTTTATCTGGTCGACACATGCGGTGTATGTGTGGTCAGGGTCTATCACTGTCACTGTCAGATAATACTTATACAGGAAAACTGCACGTCGAGAATGATAAAAAGCACCTCTACTGTATTGTTGCTGTTCTCTCCTCTTATCTCGGATGAGTTGAGATGTTCCAGTGGGTCATCTATTGCTGTATCTTTCCTGAATCTAATCTCGTCAGTGCCTTGCTTGATCCCCAAAGAATTGCCGCCTCCATGTGAACGGATC
>CM067342.1:49436180-49441180 GCA_034190875.2 Urechis unicinctus
CATTTGCTTTATCGTATCTTCCGACGAGCGCTGACAACTCACGTCACTCGATCGCCATGCACCTCACAGTAGGGTGATTGCTAGCTGCTGATCTTGTAGGAATTGCTTGTCGGTATTTACCTCATCTATGACAGTTACAAAGGATCCTAGGTTATGTCAATAAAGTAACTACTGGATTAGGGTCTTTATGTTTGTATAGGATTGACAATTTGTGAACAATTATCAGAGCGGGAAACTTTCACGTGTCCAACCGACTATGTGTTTATGCGCTTCGTTTATTAAGAATGTTTCTAAAGGACAAACCCAAAATAACCTCAGTTTTTGGACTAGGGTTTTAATTTTTGCCGGAGCTTATATTTATTAAACACTATATTATAAAAAGCCTGTTGAATAAGTATAGGGCTTGCTGACTTGAGCCATTAGCAACCAGCTCGAGAGTGAAAATGCTGTAGTTTCTTTCAAAAACTTGCTAACTTGTACTTATGCCACAGCTGGCTAAAGATTCCAGGATAAGATGGAGCAGTCTGCTGACTTTAAGTGAGAAAAGGGAGTTATGTTTATGTGATGGAGAGAGGCACAAGGTCAAGTGTCTCCTGAAAAGGAGAAGCCGAGTTATTGGGTCGGAAGGGATCGAGGCTGCAAACAGCCACACCCAATGAGAGGTTCACCACCAATTGGCACTAAATGCTACGAATAAGCCAAGAGCGGACGGCTATCATATCTAACCAGCAGTACGCACTGCATCCTGTAGTAGTGAACAAGTATTCCCTGTCGGTGTTGCCTTTGTTTCCTTCTCTTATCCTGGGAGTATGTATTCTGTGACTGGTACAACAGGTCTATTAGGACAATGACGGGTTACCTACTGCATTCCATATAAAAGTCGCTTTTATCCAGCATAGAGGACCACTTATAGAGCAAGATTAAAAGATTTTGTAAATGCACAAACGTGCAACATATATCGACATCGAATATCTGATATGGAGGTGCTTTAATGATAGTCCCAGTGTATCCAACCGCCTACCATGCTCAATCGCTGACTCCTACCATCGTTAATATAATGTCTTCTACCGGATATATGGTTCGTCAAATCGCCTTTAACCATTGCGCATCCATGCTACCCTTACCAGCGTAGTCTCTCGCTCTCACCAGTACACTAAGCTTCTATTGATCTTGTCCCTCGTGACAGGCGCCCGCGCTGACCAGATGTCCGTGTAATCGTCATCACTCACGGCGACGCCAGACTGGAAAGCGTCTGTATGCCGTTACGACAAGAATACCCAATCTTAGATGCATCCTGGCTGCTCCATGGTAACATAGGTTACTAGAAGAGAGCGATTGGTGAGGGTGATTATGTGTGGTGTTATGAATGTGCGTTACCTCTGTGTCCATGTGTGCAAAAGTGTAGGGATGGGGCTTCAGATGGTAATGTGTGTCTGTACATTCATGTGTATGAGTGTGTGTCTTTGTATGCATGTATCCGTATGTGTACGAGAGAGACGTGCGAGTATGTGAGTGTGAAGGGTATTGATTGAGTTTGTGCGTGCTTTATCTGTAAAGAATAGCTCAGGTCAGTGTTACGAAATTACAACCCTGATGAACATGACGAGATAGTCCATTCATCTCATTTATAAGTGAATTATCATGTGCAACCTCACACATGAGTTACACCTACAAGTATACGAAAGGTTCAGGCGTAATATCGGAAGGACACGTTTTCCTGCCAAACGTATTGCACCGGCATCCAATGATGCGATGTGTGAGACTTGCATTTGTCTTCCTCGTGATCTCTAGCTGTGATGCTGGTACATGAGGCCACGTATGTAACATGTGAAATGATGCGTGCTAAGTGTATGCCACTCGTCTTACTGTGCAATGCACGCACATGGCAGAGAGAGTAAGCGCTTATCTCTTTATAAAATGAGTAAAGTATTCTACCATAGGACATAAGAAGTACTTACCACGGCCGCTGTACTTGGCCGCGCCACCCGCCAGGTGATAAAGTATGCATATCCACATGTCTGCATAAACAACAGATCTTGTCTACGCTGTGAAGACTTGTGTGGCTGATCCGGATGTTAATAAGTGCAGTTTAACATTGGGGTGCTCCTCACGACAACACCCATATTACACACAGCCGTAGTAATGCCCCGGGGGGGGGGGGCCTTATTCTGGATAGGGGTGTGCCGCGGGACCTCGAAAACCCGAACCCGTCGTACAAGGTCAAAATGGCAAAAAGCATACCCCGTCGTACAAGGTATTGCGCGAATGTATAACCCGTCTTACAGATTGAAGCTGAAAAACATACCCCGTCGTACAAGTATGAGGCCCAAAAAACCCGTCGTACAAGTCGAGAGGCCGAAAAAACATTCCCCGTCGCGCGTATACACTCAAGTGTTGTGTGGCAATCTAATTAAGCGCGCGACGCGCATTATAAGCTATCATCTTAACGCGCGTCTCATCTTGAGTGGCTCTCACGTTGTAAGTCCTCACCTAAATGCCAAACGGCGTTCCTTCATAATATATAAGAGTGAAGTATTTTGGATCACTTTCGGTCTACAACTTCAAACACAACATGAGGTATTACTGAACATTTGTCAGTAGCATTGTCTGAATAATAAATTACAATATTGTTTAAGTGATTTCAACACTCACAATGAACACAACCCAACTGTTTTCAAGATGAGAAGACCATCAATTGCAACGGATTAAGTTCTGTCTATACTTTTTGGCAGACAAATATAGGCCTTGTCAGATACGGTTTGAATGGGAGTAAGTGTCCCAGGAATGGATTCGTTCAGTGATTAACGACATTATGTTCCTGATAAGCCGTGACGTATGAAATCAGTCTTGTGCAAAGTGAAACATGATAACCAAATGATACCCTCTTGCACTACCCCAAGCGCTTCAACAAAAGGCTGTAACTACCATCAGAATGATCGATCTTGTGCGAAATCATAACAGGTCACAATTCTAGGGTGACCACATGTCATTCTAGTGTCACTGGCTAAAAGTAACCAGATCTCGAAAAGACACAGATAGTGTTAGAAGGTTACATTCAACATAAAAGTAAACATTACCTGAGAACGTTATTTCATACTTTACGTTTCAACAGCAATGATCTGTGTAATTTACTTTAAAATGAGGTATCTTAATTAACACAGACACTTGTAAGTCTAGCACACCATGAGTGATGACAATGACGCAGGCTGTTAGTCAACCTAGGCCCGACACGGGCATCTGTGGACAGGAACAAGGGGTTCAAAGTTCAATACTACATTGACCGGAATCGCCGGCTTCTACGGAAAGGTCAGAGGTATCGCCTCCAGCCTTTGGCCGAATATAATATGATAAAAAGGTAGAGAAAACATACACAGCAAGTGCGCGAGCGGGTCAGTTTTTCCACGCGTCAGGTGGAGTCCACCTGGAGCTGACCTTCCACCTTGAGCCTAAACCAGTTTGCCATTCTATATCAGTATTCCTTGTTTATGCTAACCATTGTTGGAGTAAATATATCAGCTACTTAGCATGAACATTGCCACCACACCCGCACCCCTCACCCCGCACGCAAGCCCGCCCCACCTCAACAAACTTACGACTGAGGACTAAGTTCGGAACTGAAAACCCAATTAATAAGGTGGGACTGCACTGCAACACATGAGCGTTGCTCAGAAACGAATTCGCTGCAAAAGTACCGACCTTTTTAGAACATGTAAAATTTAAAACGATTCGTGAACAGTGTCGTCAAAGTACCATAGCCCACATAAAACAAACCGGTCGTCCAAACCCGGCCGAAAATCAGTTAACCATTCATCTCGCCATCAGCATTAAGTCAATGTTGATTCACACACCATCAGTAAAAGTATTAAGATTGTGCGAAACACCATTGAATCGAGCAGGTATTAGGAGATTACAGGCTACATGGAATATGCAATGTTGTATGGTGTGACATTAAATCATCACTTGATACTGGTGTAGCAGGCCCGAGTTTTATATTCAATGGAGTCAGATGCTGGGCGCGTGTCACGAAGGGCCATGGCGACAGCTCGTGTGAGACGTTGAGTTCAATTCGGCAGTTAACTCGCACGTCGTAATTAGAAGACCAACCTGCTATGCGCGCTTCACACTTCCTGGGAGATTGGACATATCCTGCCAGCTTTAGTCTTCAAAGCTTGTAAGAGCACCGGTTGTACATTGAGAATGTATCGGAACACATCATTGTGGCTACCTGAGTTAAGATATACCTTGGTTCATCATTTCTCTGAAACCTATGCACAAGATTAAGCTTAGGATAATTTGTTTGCCAAAGACAAAAATGTTCAACACATTGTATTGTACAAAAACTTCGAAACACCAAAGTTGGTAAATCGTGATGATCTTAATTATACATTAACAGGAATACTTTCATCAGCGGGTTGGTTCAAATGACAAAATAATACTGTTTCCTTAAATGTTTTGTGTCTGAGTGTTGAGGGTATAATCTGGCCCAGGTGGGTACAAAATTGGCTAGCACAGAATGTACCCTGGGTACAACACAGCCTAGGGCGCTTAACTCCGGTTATAATCTAAGCGGGGTGTGTGTCTTGGCCTATTACACCGAAAACTTCACCCGGGCATACCTCAGGGACCTCCTGACTTATCAAGCAAAAGCGGACTGATACGGCTTGTGCTTTATGTCAGTGTCGATCGGCTTGTAGCTGGTCAACAGTAAGCCTCTAGTGTCATTTAAGCCACATTTTCCGTCAGTGTGTACAAGAAATCTCCATATACACAATAATGAACCATTATTCAACAACACTGTTAACATGATTGCAGGTGATCACACGATCGAATATCACCATTTCATTACATCATTGCCATGTCAGAGAGCTGCTTGGTGCCACTACCGATCAACACAGGTGATCCGGCCTAGTCAGTCAGTCAGTCAGCCAGTCAGTCAGTGTGTATGTATGTATGTATGTATGTATGTATGTATGTATGTATGTATGTATGTATGTATGTAT
>CM067342.1:49446180-49558680 GCA_034190875.2 Urechis unicinctus
TGACGATACAGCATATGATATAAAATGAACCTAAAAGCTGACAGGCGAAACAGTATGATATAACAAAATCGTTAACAGAGGCCCCCGTTTGGAAGATGTCGTTAACAACCCGTCATGTATGCCCGAAAGCGCCAGTTCATGGTGTATCTATGGATTTGTGAGAAATTTGATCAGCGAATGAGGCAATATGGTTGAACAGACTTGACTGATCTTCTTTGACCGAGAATTCCGTCCATTAATTCCCCTGTGTTATTTTAAAAAAACAGCTCCTATCCCAGACAAAGAGTTTAGCCTTTTACTGTAAGTATGTTATTCCTTACTTTAATCTTCTATACTAATAGACCAGAGGTTATGCGCCTTGTCTACTTCAATCAAGTCAATCAATGATATCATGCTATTGCTTCCGATGGAAGTCAACTAAGGATGATATACAGAGAAGGAGTGATACTTCGTTGAAGGCACTCCGCGAAGCATAGATCTCATGCAGATCCATATTATCGAAGGATGCTTTGCAATACGACGTGAACGCAGTTTATTTTGGCTGAAGATTTGGGCTCATAAGTTAGCCTTTCTGGTAAAACCCTTTACATTCATCGATGTCTTTTTGTCTTTCGCATGCACTCCACCCGTCTTAAACACATGACTTGCGAACACCAGGTGCCACTCGAATGTATTTCACCGAAACAAGCATTTTATGATGTATGATGTATGACTATTGAAACGAAGGGGTCGCTACGAAACTATTTCATCACCAGGCCGTAGAACAATTATCCGAGAAACACAAATGCACCCAGTAAACGGATGAGATAAGCAGACATGTGGCTAAGAGGGTGCATCATTCTCAGCACATTTGCTACTAGAAGTTATCGGATTAACATGATCTTAGCACACCCCTGGGACCTCCCGGCTAGTTATTGGCTTACCATGCGGGAAGCTGACAACAAGATGCATCTTAATACAGTTTACATGGTGAGTCAGGACGGACAGTTTTGTAGCGGTTACTTATAATCCAAGCATCAAGTCAGCCAGTTCTAGCACATCTGCAACCAATAGCATTAAGTGGACATCGCAAATGTACGTAACGTGCTGTCTGCATTTATCGACGTGTTTTCACAACGGATAAATGATAGCATGCAAAGCTGAAATCCTATAATCACAAATCGAGAGCACACCCGATACTTCATAACATTCTAGCAATATAAAAAAGCGCGAGTCGTGGATAACTAGTGATACCATATATTTCCTCCCACAATACACAAACATAAATAACTATGGCCGAAGTTGCAATGGTGTGAATGAAGTAGCAAACTAATTAAGGCCACCCTGATATTTACGTTTTGGTAGCTTTCCAAGACGAGTACAATTTGATACACATTAAGCAACTGATCTACCAGTTCGTGAAACTCGAACGGCGGTTTGTTGATCTTGACCAAAGTCTTTGCAAACTGCGACTGGACTAAATGTGTGCGTTCCATTTAGGCATATACCAGTCACTTATGGACTAGTTACTTCGTAACATAATATCCGTTACGCACCTCGCTCAAAACCTTACAATATACGTTGATATGTTTTTATGCATGACCTTCGGCAATGATTCGTTAAAGAGAATAAGGTGTTTTCTTTAACTGGAATGATTTCTAATAGATCATTTGCGAAACAGCCGATAAGCTACGCTGCCACTGGTTTCCAATGGTGGTTCAAATGAGCCAGCACAAAGCAGATCACTAAATAACATGGCTAGTGCAAAACAGCTTTATTCAAGTAATTGTGACACAACTCAAAGTAAGTCTATACAAAGAAAATGTGTTTGTCCTGAAATGTGCATCACAAAACGGACATGACAATGTGCATGTGAATCTGAAAGAGACTGCACAGTATTTTTATTTGTATTGCAAGTTAATAGCATTTTCTCTGGATAGGACAAAATGACGAAAATCTAACCTTTGTCTGAATTCAACTGTTTTATGGCGTTTGCATCAAATGGGTGACGTCAGAGAATATGCAGCATGCAGAAACCACGTGTCCATTAAACACTGTGAAAGGTCTACATTCAAACATCTTCGACATCAACCCGAGCTACCTCATATATCAAAACGCTCTTATAAGTAGGGTGACTTTTTTTTGCATCCACAAAAGATGCACTGCAACCTTGGAAACACATTAACTTGGATATCCAGATGTTATGTCCAAAGTAGCAATAATGTGCAGGATATCAAATCATGTCTGTCTGTCCATGGGCAAGTACCAGCCGAAACTTTCCCCAACGGCCAATGAAATTGGGCCAATTTATAGGGGTTCTGAGTCATCCGTTTAACCGAAGAGAACATTGTGAGTGAGTGAGCGAAGGTACGAGTGAATACGTGAGTAAGGCAATCTAGACTATGAAAACAAATCCTTTATAGCCGAACAATCTGTGCAGAAATGACGAGTGGAATGGAAGAAGGAAACAGGATCAGAGGGGGCCAAGAGAGGGAATCTGCGGAGACCAAGAGAGCAAAACTGGGGAGACAAAGAGTGGAAAATTTAGGCGAGATAGATTCGAAGCTGGCATGAACCATGTTCACCACTTCAGCTGACTGAGAGAAGAGAAAACTCCTTTGCTGCCATGCGCTCTTTTGATAAGCGCATCAAGCGAACTTACTCAGTGGAAACAGCCAAATATAATGCGTTGACAAATCCACAAGTAAGCCGTCTTCAACTACTCCACTGGGTTTTGGCCATCGAAATTATCATTGTCCACTTGGCATTCTAGCTGGGGCGATAAACCCTCGCGCGATGGCCACGTGATAAATTTACAAGTTGAAGGTTTTCTCCATATGTTTACTTATTTACGTCGATTTTCAGACGCTTTGGGTGTTTAATTTAGCCAATCAGAACACGGCAAACATTTGTTGCGTGATGATATATGAAATAACAATATCCCATGCTGCATTCGCCTGATTTCCTGAACAAAATTACCTCAAATGCACCAGAACACGATGTGATCCATGCGCTGGTGAGTAATATTCTATTCTATTCTATTCCTAAGAACTGAAAGAAATCATTGAACAGCAGTGATAATTATCTATCAGTATCTCTTAGTAGTATCATAGGGAAACTGTTAGATAATGTGATTATTGATTATCAAAGCGATGTTTTGAAATCGGGTAGTTTACAATTTGGATTTAAACCGTCACACTCAACAACACAGTGTACTTTTGTATTAAAGGAAATCATAGATAATTATGTCAGTGAAGACTCACCATGTTATGTCATATTATTGTGTGCTTCCAAAGCGTTTGATCGAGTTGATTTTATGAAATTGTTTGGTGTGTTACAAGAGCGTGGTATATGTGCTATGACTGCTAAACTCCTACTTAACATGTATACGCATCAAACGTTAAGAGTTAAGTGGAACAATAGCTTCTCTGACAATTTTAATTGTACTAATGGAGTCAAACAAGGGGCGGTTTTGTCACCCATTTTGTTTGGTGTGTATATCGATGAATTATTGTCACGGCTCTCTAACAGGGGAATAGGGTGCCATGTTGGTCACCGTTATGCAGGCGCACTGAGTTATGCTGACGACGTCGCTCTCATTGCTCCTTCTTTGAATGCGGCCAAATCCGTGCTTAAAACTTGCGAAGAGTTTGCCAAAGAATATGTTATATTTAACGCATCAACACATGACGACAATTTGATGGGACTGGCGGTATATTTAGACCAGTTGTTGGAGATTTTCTCTGGTCGAGTTGTCAATCGATGTATGGTTACTTTACGCGATAACAAGCTGGATCTGAGGAGTAGCCCAACAGACCAACGTCATATTTTATTACAAGAGAAAGAGCAGTTAGCCCAACAGACCAACAGTCGATCGTGTACTCCCTTGTTGGTCTAACAGGAAAACACACTTTTAGTGGTAGATTGACAAACATGCTTAACTTATCATCACTTATCACGTTAAAAATACGAACTTAGAAGAATTTAAAGCCACCAACGGTGAGAGTATCGAATGAATTTAATAGATATGGGTTCTTTTTATCAAATCTCCGAACGAACACTTGATATTCGATTTATTATTAACTTTTCGGCGAAATTCCACTCCGAATTCTGGTAGTTGTCAACAACCGGTCTCTTGCATGACGTCTTCATAAACGACCGCGCAGAATTTGCTAGGTTTTCATCATACCATCGGACTTACGCTGCGCAATCTCGCCGCCATATTGGAATTTAGTCGGAAAAGTTCATCGCCTCGCACATTTTAGGCGATTATGCATATTTACAAGTTGTTGCGACTCCTGAGACTTTAATGCGATTCATAATACTGATTGCTTATTAAATTGGACTTGTTAAATCTACATTACCTACATCGTGAAGCTAAGGTCTTATCATCGAATTTTCTACATTGCAAATGCCATCTTCGAGAACCAAGAGGGAGCGCAAGCTCCACTTGGTTCGAAAGAGTTAAGTGCAGCAGCATCTACCGTAGGCAAAGAAACTTCACCTCTGACAGCGTCTGCGCTATTTACTACTTTCGATCTCTCACATCCGCGCTGCAGATGGCATCAGATCATCAAAACACCAGGGGCGAGTGCCTCACCTACATCTACCGTACTTGGTTCACAAGAGCTAGTGTGGAGCGACCTGCTCGATTGCTGCGTGAATTTCGCTATAATCTTTATTAGAGACAAAAGCCATTTAGCCCTATAATAGAGATCATTCAGTTTCGATATTAGCCGCGCACGACGGTAGTGTAAATATATACCAATAAGACGTCGTGCACGGCTATTTCGATATTAGACACCACATTGAGCTTGAAGATAAAGTCGAAAGATGTTCTCCCTTTGAGAAACCCAATATATTCAGTGGTGTCATTCTCATCCTTCGCTACGCAATCAATTTTTGACACCACTGAGGACGTAGGGATATTTAAAAAAAATACGTTTCACTGAAGGTATTGTTTGATGAAAAACATACATATGGCTTAGGGGATATTATTCAAATTTATCCCTCAAGTTAAAGAAGCGACCTCTCTTTGTCTACGGTAAGTGGTATAACTGAAGGGGAATTTGTACCCAACAGTTTTTGCTAGCAACATCAGATAAATAGAGTGAAAACCCAACAAAACAGTCTCGTGTAAAAATCAATGGTATCTGATAGTATTTATTTTCTGTAACACTGCACGAATTAGAACCCCGGAACAACAACAGAGAATTATTCCAAAATGCTTATGCTTTAGAATATTGCTCCATAAACGACCCTTATAACATATCAACGTTTGCACAAGTGGTAAGACCACCAATCATTCATTTCTCAAGTAGCCAGAGGACTCAGCAAACCAATAATTTTGATTAAGTACACAAACAACAACCCTACTGCAGCAGACTATAATACAAACAATGAGACAAATCAGGACAAGTTTAAAACTACATTAAGCACAACAAACTGTAAAAAAGCTACCTTCACTAAACTCATATGGTCCAGCAGTGACTAGATTTATATAACCACAATAGAATTTTATAAAAATGCATTTAATATGTGTAATTTGATTTCACAATGATCTAGAAAAGTTCTTTTAAAAAGAAAGGTATATTCAGGACCTACACTTGAAGCAAGTGACCTTTGTGGGTGGACATTGTTACACATTCAACTAAGTTAAAGAGAGAAAAGGAGTTCAAATGATTTCACAAGATATGAAATACTCATTGCTTTTCATCAGAACAATGAATGATTATCATTTAACATGGCTAGTCATATCAACCCAATATAAATTGCTACTTTAAAACCATATGCTGTTAATCCTAATAACACAACACTAAGTATTGTGCATCTAATGTCAGGGCATGTTAGATTAGCAGTCTTAAACAGTCCATATTTATGTAAATACTGCCTTTGATAAGCAAAAAAAACTGCTGTAATTACAAAAAAATACCACCCTCACCAGGAAAGCTTAACAAACTTTATAACTGTCATGCAACTTTAGTTGTGAATAGAAAATATTGAATGTCTCTAAAATTAGGAACATCCCAGATTAATCTTATCAGCTACACCATGAAAAAATACTTCTGCAAGAATGAAAGAGCATTATTTATGCCAGTGTGACAGTATACAGAAATATGGAAACCCAATAAGGGAGTACTTAATGAACTGTCTGTCAGTCATAGTTCCCAGCAAAAGGTGACAGTGCTATGCAACAAGGCCCAGTCTGGATACTTTTGCTGAGAGGAAAGTATGAAGGATGAAAACAAACGGCTTAGGACAGGTATGAATATCGAGTTCCTGTAGGCAGCAAACAAATGATAAACACATGAGAACATCCAATGCATGATGCTATATTATTAGCAAAATCCACCCAACTATACTCATTGGACTTATATATGATAATTAATACAGCAGTTTACCTACCAGTCGTGGATATTTCTGAAAGACATAATTAGACAAAATTGCTACTGTATAATGTAACATGATGACACCAACCTGTTCCCCGTCTTCTCCAAAGTCAAGCCACAGAAGTCTAGTGCCATCGTCAGCAGAGGCTCGCAGCTTCTCGTAAGGGAAATGCCAGAGGATGTGGGCTTTCTTGGACTGTGTCAGGTCGTCTGTGGATAGACTGTCTGTTAACGTAAAGCCGTTGTCATAGTGCAGTGTGAGACGACCTTCCTGGTTCTGCCATGTCACAGCTGCAACATCAGTATGATACCCTCACAATCACACACCACTGTATTTAGTTAGACAGGCTGCAGGATAATAACTACTGATAAACAAATAAAGATAGTGTCATATATAATTGCATTTTTTTTCAAAAAGGAACATTAACAATTCTTTCTGGAAAAGTCAAGCAACTGTACATATGGATGTTGCCCTTTGTGAATGAATAGAGGTGCATAAAAACACCCCTATAGCCACTGACCACAGGAGACTTCTTTGATCATAAGGGCGGCTGTATGAGAGCCCTGTGCAAGCGTTCTCGACCAGGCTGACAGATCCCGCTGTGACTCCACTCGGAATATATGCGACTCCACTCCTTGTCGTGTTCCTGACCGAGTACCAAACGCCATCATATCCCTCACACCTAATGACGACGACGATAACTGTTTGCCAGAATGCACCAACCTGCACACATAAGTCCATCTTTAATGGAGTTGTACAATGGTACACGGAATACCATATACTGGATCAAATTATATTTGCCTATCAATATTCCCAAAGCCACCAGGAATTTATAGGATATCCAAATAATAGGAGGTGAAGCACTATGGCAATGGTGTGATATGGGGAGCCAGTAGTTGGCGTTAGGAGGTCAGACCTGGTGGCTAGGATGGAGTGGTTGAGACATGGAGTAGCCCACTCCTCCTTGCTGCGTGGAGCAGTCTCATACAGCAACAAGTCTTTATCTGTGATAGCAGCAAAGACAGGTTTCCAACTACAGCTGTTCTGTTCCCCTTGCATTACCTACACACAACACACATCACTCAAGTAACTCAGCCAAATCACGATTGTATGAGCAAGAGAGAGATCAGGGATGGATGACAATGTCTATTAAACGCAATGCTCGTTTAGTCCTGCTATGGCGAGGACGATTAAATAGGTGCTGTTTGTGAACAAGACTTCACAAGAACAATTTAACGACCTGTTCAGCGAGCCAGCCCATGTGTTTCACTTCACCGCTGTTGTTTGGAGCTGTACTAAGTATCTGGTTGGCTTCTGTCATGGTCTGTTGCAAAAGGTGGTGGATGTTGGCGTGTAGTGCATTGAACCACTGGCCAGCGATAGTGTCATCAGGACATCGAATTATACACGAGTTCTTGCCATCCGGAGAATGCAGCTCAATGGTTCGGTTTTGTGCATCGGGGAGTGTCAGGTTGCGACAGAGGTAGCATAGTTTCAGTGGGATGGTACGTTGTTCCCGCCAAGCTCCGGGGGAATTGCAGTTTTTGGTCGGAGTTCCTTCTTTGACTGAGGTATCTAAGCCGGTCCAGCCTACTTCATTCAGAGCTGATGACTTGCGGAAATAAGGTGTCACTTCTCGCAGGTACTTCACTGCAGCATAAGAAATTTAAAATATGATGCATCAAGAGCGATAATTAAATTTGAGGAATCATTTCCTAACAGAGTCATCTGTAAGTCATAGAAAAATAATAAGAGAATCACACAAATCCGTCAACGAGTAAGATGACCAGGCATGCGGTAGCTACAGCATTGTTTCGTGGCTTGGGGCTGCATAACTCCATCGGACATTTGCTACTAGAAGCTATTCGATTAGCGTCATCTTAGCACACCCCTGGGACCTCCTGGCTAGTTATTAACTTACCATACGGGAAGCTGTCAAGATGTCTCTTGATACAGTTTATATGATAAGTCAGGGAAGATAGGATAAATATACCCCAAGTATTGAGCTGGGCTATGCGAGCAACTATCAGCATCTGGCCCCTTTACATTTAAATGAACAGAGAAAATTAACACTGACTGACAAATAGACCAATAACAAATCAATGACCGCATGTAAAGTCGACGTATAATATTCACAATAAAGACCATTAATCAGACTCCTACAGCTTCGTTTCACTCCTGCTTTATAACAGCACGAGAGTCGCAGAAAAAACGTCGTACGATCTGCAGCATTTCCTCTCACAGCTTTCCATGAAGCGGTAAAGTAATTATTGCCATCCAGAGAATGGTAGAAGTATTTTTTTCAAAGACAAAGTAATATCATATTAAGTAAGCAACTGCTGTATCTGCTTAACTGAAACAAACTGCCGTGAGTGGATCTCGACCAAAGTCTTTGCAAACCGACCACAGAGCAATTCAGGCATATATCTGACGCCTATGAACCTGTTGCTCCGCAACTTAATATCGGTTTTAGTATACAGTTTAAAATCCGAAAAAGTTTCTGAAAAGATAGGATGTCATGCAAAACATCGATGTGTTGGTGCATGACCTCGAGCAATGAAGGGGGGAGGAGAATAATGTGTTTCTTGTTACTAGAAACGCTTTATCTAAACATAACCATGACGAGAGATAAATTGCTCTGTCACTGGTTTCTCAGGATGGTTCCAATGTCGAAGCGCAAAGCAGATCACTAACATTACACAACATAGTTTGTGCTCTGCAGTAAATAACATGTTTCGCGTGATTGTGACACGGAAGACACTATTTGTAGGAGAGGTAGTGTAGACCAAGTATATATGTTTGTCGGTAAATGCGCGGCGCACGAAGGTAGTAACAACCATCATCGAAACCGAAACTGTTTGGGAGTTCATACAATAAGCAACCAAATATGGGGTTTGCAAAAATATATTTCTCAAAATTGAATCACGCAAATGATTTCCGAGTGATAGTGATGTCTGATAAGTCGTGATTGACACTAGAGTGGTAATGATAACGTCTGTAGTAATGTTATGTCGAATTCCCAGATCGTGTATATTTGCTAGGTCACCTCCTCCCTGGCGCTGGCAATTATTGGTTTTAGCTGAGCGGCAGTAGCAGTACATTCACGCATGCGGTTGCCACATTAAAAGACCACAAGGCATTGTTGATGGACAGGAACCATATATGTAACAATGCTAAAATTTCACACACACAAAAGGACGAATTGTATCACATTACGCTGTCATTTGGCATCGCAATATTTAGCTAACTACCGTGAGGCGAAATGCACCTGTGACCAATCCATGACTTGTACTGCGCCTCTTGCTGGCCCCATTTGGGAACAATGCAACTTAATCAGTCAGCTCCCCGTGGACACTTATTTTGTCTTACACATCTGCCTACCTCAAGCTAATGGATTAATTGTAATGCATCCTCTTATAAAATTGTGCTACCATTAGTTGAACACATAAATGATGCTAATCTAACCGGGTTTGTACATTGAAATTCGATGGTTGCGTCAACAAATCGGAACGTTGCGGCGTCAACACCCCTAATCAGTGATTCCAATTAAAATGATGGACTATGACATATCATCATCAGCAAAGGGATGTTTATTTAAGTATGATTCTGGATACTCTTATAGGCCCAGCCAAGTAGAAGATTGTTTGAAATAGCTTATGGACCTATGCATCACACTGAACCACGCGATGTAGAGTTAATTTGACCTTTGACATGGTAACATTGTATTTTTGGCACATTCTTTCAAATAACATTACGAAAAGTGTTGTTGTCCTCTGTTTCATTCAATGATGAATATAACATATACACCATAGCATTCTGAAATAAATTATAATTAGTGGTACCAGCTTCTGTAGCGTAGTATTTGTTTAATCTGGCATTCGTATGAAATAGATGACGTCAGATAACAAACTGATCCCATGTGTCCATAAAACATTAAAAATAGTCTTCTTTGGTACTTGAACGCCGTACCTATATTAACTGAGCTATTTGATATGAAAAATAACTATTTACACCAACAAAAGATGCGTTGCAAAATCATAACATCAATATCCATATTTATGTCCAAAGCTGTAATAATGTGCACGAGATCAAAGCATCTTCCTCGAGTTCAGTAGAGGATGATAAGTAAATGATGATTGATGACATGTATGTCCGAGTAGAGATCTAGCTCTACCACACTTGTCTAACACATAATCAGACAGGCGCGAGCAACCCCTTCCACGTCATACTGCAATATCGAGGCCATCAAAAAACAAGCCAAGTTATGGAGAATTTCATATAGCTAAAGGAAATAGAAGCCGCGTGTTGGCGTTAGTTATTATCATACACGCTTAGGACGGCTTATTTGTTTCTGGTTTGACTGGGAGTGTACCTTGAATCATGGGTGCAAGTACTCATAAGAGAAGTACTTGACGAAACTAGACTGGGACTGTACCTTGACTCATGGGTGCAAGTACTCATAAGAGAAGTACTAGACGAAACTTTCCCAAACGGGCAATGAAATGTGGCCAACATTTAGTCGTTCTGAGTGGTCCCCTTAGGTACAATGAACAATCCGGTGGTAAAGCATAACACATCTGCGCGAGATGATGTGTGGAACTCATCTTGATTGAATTAACCGCGCACCTGCCCGACATCAACCTGTCATTTAATGAACGATGACTTATTATTCCAGTAAATGTTCCATTATAGTCCCGAATACAGCAGCTGGTGAATATATGTTGGGCGCGGTAACTTCCCCATACAGACAATCAAATGGAGGCACCATCCGCTTAACCAAATGGAATTTTTCTTTTAGCAAAGCATGACCCTTCCTTCCAACGCCAGATGATGTGTGAATATCATCTTGACTGAATTAACCGTACACCTGCCCAGCAACAACCTGTTATGTGATGAATCACGATTTAGTACTCCAGTAAATGGTCCATTCTGGTGCTTAGAACAGTACACTACTTTGTGAATGTCAGTTGGCCGTGGTAAGCGACTTTACTACAGGTCATCAAGTGTGCAGGAGTGGGTGGGTGGGTGGGTGGGTGAGTGAGTGAGTGAGTGATGTGTGAATATCATCTTGATTGAATTAACCGTACACCTGCCCAGCAACAACTGTTATGTGATGAATCACGATTTAGTACTCCAGTAAATGGTCCATTCTGGTGCTTAGAAAAGACAAAAAATATTTTTTTCCTTCATAATAACTCTCATTCGATGCTGCTCCAATCTTAAGGTACCGGGCGAAACAGGACTGCTGTATATCGTCCATCCAACAAGAAATTCCCCAAACAATTTTTCTCATCAGAAACACATCTACAACGACTGCCATACTAAGTTTGAACATGATGACAATAAATTAGAGTGAGTAAGTGAGTAAGTGAGTGAGTGAGTGAGTGAGTGAGTGAGTGAGTGAGTGAGTGAGTGAGTGAGTGAGTGAGTGAGTGAGTGAGTGAGTGAGTGAGTGAGTGAGTGGGTGGGTGGGTGAGGGAGGGAGGGAGGGAGGGAGGGAGGGAGGCTAGCAAGACCATGAAAATATATTCCGTACTTTATAGCAGTATAATCATTTCCTCAAAGACACGGCATGAATCCTCCTATAGCGTGTAGTGGGTGGAAGCATCAGTATGCTTAAAAAACTGAATAAAACACGTTCTGAGGAGGCCAAGAGAGGTCAACTGAGGAGGCCAATAGAGGTCAACTGAGTAGGCCAAGAGAGGTCAACTGAGGAGGCTTAGAGAGGTCAACTGAGGAGGCCAAGAGAGGTCAACTGAGGAGATCAAGAGAAGAAAACCGAGGTGAGATGGATTTGAAGTGGCACTGACATAAACTATGTTCTCCGCTTTAGCTGTCTGCAAGAAGATGATCGCGCATACTTGTTACTGTCTAATAATAACACGGGCTTTAAATTACCCCAAATGTCTTTTATGTCTCAATGATGACAGCGATAAATACAACCTAGTCCTCCTGTAATGTGTATAACGTTCACTCTTCCACTGGAAATACAGAATAAGGTTTTGAAAACCTAAAGCCCAAGAACGTTCTTACAACGGAGGACAATACCAGAAGTTGACAAATGAACAGTTATACTGCAGTCCATATCCCAACATGCGAGCGTACATTTAGGCCAGAGTATCTACAACAAGGCTCATAATGGGGATTGGCATCCTTAAAGTCTCATCTTCCATTTAACCGCTTCCGCTGGTCAAAAACCCTAGCCAATAAAATGAGCAAGTTGAATGTTGTAACTCAATATTTATTATAGCAGGAAATGTTGCCTGAAACTGCAAGAGAAATGAATACCACGGAACATGATAAGACTCCTACATTACAGTCGCAATGGTAACGATCATATACTGGAAAAACCCCTGAGTATCAGCTGATGATCTATTGTTGAAAGACGGTGGTATCATGGCGAGGTGCTCAGTTTCCAATGACCATTGCTCCCATTCACAAAGCTGGTTACTGTCTGGTACCGAACATAATCACAACAAGGCTGCGCTTCCTGCTAAAGGGTCCATTAAGTGGCTGTGTGCTTTGAGCCAATTGCCTTTTTCGTTCAGGCCTTGTGGCCCCTTCTCTCTATTGACATAACACATAGCTTGTGTACACTGCCCTACCCCCTTTCTCCATGCGCCATTGAAAACTTTTCACAGGCAGGGACAAAGTTACCGCGCATGCAATTATCGTGTTGACAAACCGTTTATGATGATTACACAGGCAAATAAATATCACTTTGCAAACTTGTGATACAGATCCATAACACTTGTTACAGATTTATCATTTAAGTGGCAAGATCTACCATTGATGATACTGGGTCTATCGTTCAAGCGAACAAATGAATATTTCAAGTAACTAAATCCATCATCCAAGTGACTAGATTTACTGTTAAGGTGACTAGATCTACTGTTAAGATCTACTGTTAAGGTGACTAGATCCACCAAACAAATGATTGAATTTACATCAAGAGAAAACAAAGATGGTTAACAAACCGTTCATATAACACTTTACGGTGGATTCAATGGTTACCCATAAAATCCTGAAATACAATTAATGACCAACCTAACCATTTACAGACGGCGCTCCATCCTCTTGGTTTCGATTCGAGCCCCTTATCTTGGTTTCGATTCGAGCCCCTCCCTCAGCCCCTCATCTTGGTTTCGATTCGGATTCGAGCCCCTCATCTTGGTTTCGATTCGATTTCGATTCCCCTCATCTTGGTTTCGATTCGAGCCCCTCATCTTGGTTTCTATTCGAGCCCCTCATCTTGGTTTCGATTCGAGCCCCTCATCTTGCAATACAAGCTCTTAGTCAATACACTAACATGAGAGGTTTGAGCGGAAGAACCGTGTGTTAGACGACTGCAGGGCACGGCATTGGACATTAAATTCGGTGAAGAGAAAACATTTTCACACATCGCTCATGTCATTAACATTAGCCACGTTGCCCGATAACAGGGTTCAGTAAGATGACAAATGTCATGGCGTCACTCTATCCACGTGGAGAAGGGTGACCACGATATGACCTCGGCGCGCTGACAGAAAATGAATATCTTCCGTGATTCATAATGGAATAAGCATAGACGCTAGTACTCTATGTATCCCTGCAGCAGGGAGCGGTCTGTGAAGGTGAAGCCACTTAACCAATCAACCATATTACCAATCTAAAGCTAGCTGGCACCAAAAGGACGAAATTCTGCCAACTGAGATCAAAAATAGTCACCAACATTCTCATCCCATATAATGTGATAATGTGCTAATGTGATAACGTCCAACGGAAGAGCAGGTAGATGGTTCAAGGTTCCGGTAGCGGGTACAACCCATTTGTCACTCCCAGACTGTAACTGGGCCGCCTTCAATGTCGTTGGTGCCAGTGTAAACAATATGACTGTCCTTTCATATTGATAGTTGTCATTATTTCAGACAAGCCATGGCGAATTTGTTGACGTTTTAAATGTGCGTGGGGTGGGAGAGGGAAATACATGTAGATGATAATAAAACCGACAAAATTTACCAATGATTATTCAAGGGCATGTCACCACCTGCCGATTGACTCTACCAGGCCTTTTTCCAGACTCTCGTCTATGGGAAATCCGGGCCAAAGTGGTGTGGTGCAGATATGGTCCTCGAAGGGACCGCTTCGCTCAGCCACCAGGCAAACAGTTCCCCTTTGTTGGTCGCCTCTTATGACATGCAGGAGGATACAATTGGCCTTGTCTATCCCCGGACCCATATGGGGCTGGATACCTAAAATCTGAGGACATATACCTTGCCGCTTTGTGAAAGTATTTCTGATCTGTGATGTCCATGAAGTGAAATAGTTGCATTGAGAGGCTATGCCTACAGCAATTTCAGAAAATTGTGCATTCGGCCTCCAGTCGGCGCAAGGGCATTCGAGACTTCAAACGCCTCTCGCCTTTATATATTGTTGGCTGCTGGCGAGCGGCGTTTCAAGACCTGGGTGCTAGCCTGAGGAGACGCCGACTGGCCCTGTTGGACGACTGATGGCCCAAGCAGACGCCGATTGGCCCTGTTAGACGACTGATGGCCCAAGCAGACACAGACTGGCCCTGTTAGACGACCGATGGCCCAAGCAGACGCCGACTGGCCCTGTTAGACGACCGATGGCCCAAGCAGACACAGACTGGCCCTGTTAGACGACCGATGGCCCAAGCAGACGCCGACTGGCCCAAGCAGACGCCGAATGGCTAAGTCTGACGATGGCTGGCCCAATCGGACGACGACTTGTCGTGTAAGACGATCGCCAGCCCAAGCAGATGCCGACTGGCCCAAGCAGACGCCGACTGGCACAGTCAGACGCCGATTGACTCGGTCATTCGATCGATTGCCCAAGCGGATACCGACTGGGCGTAATCTGGTAATGGTTGCTACCAGATTCACGATTCGTGGATCAATACTCTTACGTATAACGTGGCAGGACGACGCAGCCACAGCCCCAGTTAAGAAGGAGAGTGAGCTTCTGATCAGTTGATATCAGCGAAGTGACATAAACGGTTAATAACGAGCAGGGGAGGCAATGGCTGCTGGGACATAATGGTAATTTGTATGCTAATAAATCAAGATTGAAGACGCATAGGGAAAATACGGAACTGACCACCATTGCAAGACTCTAATGCGAATCAGATAGATAGTGGCAGTAAAAATAAATAGGATTTATAGTCAGCTTATACAGCATCAAGCAGCTTCCGAGTAACTTTCGTCTGAGTTGCCAAGCACACGTACTGCAAAACCGGAGGTACTAAGAGACTTATGACGGAGTGACTACGTCAATTACACTATGCATAGGATAAGAGAAGGGTGGTCGTAAGTTTGCAAGGTGCGGGGAATAACTTGGTGAGGAGAATCAATGACTGCATTTCGCTGGTTTTAAACAAAACATGAATTACAGGGAAGGCTATAATGCGCTTTTATTGAGAAGCACTCTATGCTCAATAGCTGCTTTCATAAGCCGGACTAGTCAAGTAAACACACAGCGCAAACATTAAACACTCCAGCGGCAGGATTATGACGTAGAGTAAACTGCATTGAACGCCATAGTTTTACAAAGCTTTGCTTTCACTAGGGGAATCGTTGAGAAGAAAACGCCCGCGGCGAGAGAAATCCGTTAAAACCATGGTTAGCCACATATCCCATGGCATACGAGCGAGGCGCTATGATGGAGGGCGAACTTGTTAAACGGACAGAATAGTTTCCTTAGCGCTTATACGCAAAACAACGTGAAATTCACACCACAATTGAGAGGTTATCAATATATTAGCCTTCAGCTACTTCTTTCGGAACAACAGAACATTTCGTCAGAACGCGAAGCGTCGTTGTTAGCCATGGAAGCGACGATGGTATACGGTGCGCCGGTGAAGTTTTTGATTAAATTTCGATTGTACGGTTGCCCTAGTGAGTGCGGGGAAAGGATAGGCCCTATGTATCCTCTTGCACGTCATAAGAGGCGACTATTCGGGGCAACTTGTTGGCAATGGGATTCTGGTGGTTGAGTACAGTGGGACTTGCGAGGGACATGTCTGTAAAATACCACTTTGGCCCGGATTTCGCCTAGACGAGAGGCTGAAAAAAGGCCAGTAAACTAGCTGGCGGTGACATGCCATAGGACATTTTTTTCATTTTTATGCTTTTCTCCTTATTGTTAAGTGCATCTTTATCAACATTAGCTTCCCTTTTTTCACCCAATTTATCAAAGAAGGTGGTTGCTTAATCAGGCCAAACATATAGATTCACATTTGCAGGCACCCTATAACACACAAGTGTTGGTGTGCCATTAACACTGGTAAACTACTTACTTACCTGATTGTATGCCTATTGCAATTCAGTAAACCAGAGCTACAACTGGATGTTATAATGCACCCTGAGTGCAGATGGTAACTGAGACATAGAACTCCTCTGTAAATCAAACATAGATTATGTTTCACCCCTTAAAACATACTAATGAGGTGACTTGACATTGATGTGCCCTAGCTATTACCGTAGTGTATATCATACAGCAAACACTCAATCAGCATAGGCAAGGAATACACCAAAGCACATATTTCCCAGTTGACTATGTCTACAAGAGTGGTTTCTCGCCTATAGATTACAACAGCACGCTACAAATAACCTCAGCACATTATCATTGTGCAATTAATGGTTTCATTTTTCCCAAAAGTCCAGTGACAATATTTGCAAGACAACTAATCTGATTAACACACAGCTAGCATAGAAACCATGGTTTGGTGATAACAGCAAGGAGGCCTGTAGGTTTTGTAATCTTGTCAGGCCTGATGGATGGGTTGAGACAACCAATTGCCAGTATCCAACACATGGCTTAGCAGTTAATGAAGTCAAGGGGTGTTTGGATGATGGTGAACATTAGTCAAAAAATGACATTAGCGAGCTCCATCCAAACATGACATGTATTGAACACCATCCAAACATGACACTGTGAACACCATCCAAACATGACACTGTGAACACCATCCAAACATGACACATGGTGAACACCATCCAAACATGACACATGGTGAACACCATCCAAACATGACACATTGTGAACACCATCCAAACATGACACTGTGAACACCATCCAAACATGACACATGGTGAACACCATCCAAACATGACACATGGTGAACACCATCCAGGATACTTGCATTCCTTATAACGACTAATGATGATGAAAACAGAAAAGTCACAAATCATGTATAGGTTGTTATATCACGTTAGCTTAGCACAGGGCTTCACATGGAGACGACTGGCAAATCTCTGTGATTGACAATAGATGCATCCCTCATAAACACAGAGACGAAAAGTAAACTGGAGTTATGCAATGATAGCAGAAAGGGATGAGCCAGTAAAATATGGTACCACATCTTATCTATTTCATCCCAACATATGGATCATCGCAGGAAAGAATAAAATACATGTTCAACCACATACATATGAAATGGTATATTTGATGGGACTGAGGATCAATTTAAGGTATTGCTAAAAAAAATTGCAGTTGTTGAAAGAGCATTTACATTATGAACACAGTGATTGATATATCACATCGAGATGTGACACTTTTGATTAATTATAAGACAGATTGATTACCTTCAAGGTCGACAACTTTGCCAGCCCTCTTGAGTGCTCGGACAGCCTCGTCGTGAGTGGCATCCCGTAGATCCTCGCTGTTGACAGAGAGGATAGCATCCCCCACATACAGCTTCTCAGTCAAATCAGCTGCCATTCCTTTAAAGATCTTACTGATCAGAATGGGCATTTTATTTTCCTTGCCTCCCTTGATGCTAATTCCTAAACCATTGGAATCTTCTTTAATGACACGGATAACTCTTTTGTGACCAGCAATACTTTCGGGCAGATGGTTGCTCTGGTGAGGTGCGTCGCCATTGCTGGTCTGTGGACCTGCAGCACCAGCCGCTCGAGGACCTGATGAGCTACTGTCAGCTGCTCCGTTAGCCACTGCGTTATGACCCCCTGTCCCTGAGTCCGCGTTCTCATCCAAGCTTAATGTGAGGCTATCTTCCCCCAAAGTTGCATATACACGACACCACTGCTGGCGTAGGAAGACCTCCAGCAGTCCTGAGCGTCCTATTGCAGTCCCCGCCATATTCCAACTGCGTGTCGGTCAGACCCTGTGAAAGAGGTGCATCTCGACTGGGGCCCGAGGCTTGAGTGACAGCAACACTACACGTCTATTGGTTCAGATTTCCAAACACCTTGAAAATATGGATGCAGAATACGATTTTCGTGGTTGACCCTAGCTCGCTTGTAAATGCAATAGCTATCCAAGAGCCTTAACTGGAGAGAACAATTGTCTACTTTGCAAAATGATCATTGTGTACCCACTTAATATCCTTTCCTTCGATCTGCCACAGCGACCAGCCACCGCTACTGTCATTGACAGTGGAAGTACAATTACCGTAAACGCTGCATGTTCCCTTTAGACGCGGTGCCTTTAACAGCTAAATTTGCCTTCTAAAGATGTACAATTTCTGAGTCCGCTCGAACCCCACAAGCTTATCAGAGTAAGAGGAAAATTATTTCATTGTGCGTTCCGAGTTAGACTTTTAGGATTGCAGTAGTTTTGAATTATTTGACGATTTCCGTGTTCGTTTATATGAAAATAACCCGACAGTGAAATTTAGCCCTTATTCAATATGGCAAGGCTGGTGCATGTTAGTTTGAGTTCATACGAATTTAAACCATATTAAATGAATAAACTCGTATGAAGTAAAGCGAATCACACTACCCCATTTACGACAGATGATTGTGAGTCGGATGTAAAGCATTTCTGGGGGCGATGACATTGGCTACGTCTGTACAGCGTTAAAAAGATTGACTTCAGTGAGCAGGAATATTTGCACTCTACAGTGCATGATGAGTAATTATGAACGAGTTATCATGTAAGCCATGTTGATTTTAAGCTTGAAAGGTTCTTCTATGTACGTGTCTTCAAGAAAATTAACGGAAAGAGCTACAAAAACCGTGTGATTATATGTATAACTGACGTATAGCAAATTATGCTTGTGTTATTCGACCGTTTTATGTTATGCACCACACTAAAATTTATTGACATTTATAAATCAGTAATAATACTATGAGCCACAATTTCCTGCTGATGTATAGTGTAAGAATTACTGAAGCACCGTATTTATCACGGAACTCAAACATACTGGTTTTTATTTTCGTAATTTACGGTAGTAACGGAAATGCTAACTGATACGGACAGTTTAGTTGAAATAAAGTACATTAGGATACGGTTACAAATAATTACACAAGACAGTATAATTATATTTTTTAATGATAACAGAGGACTTCTGTTCTCAAAATAGATCGATTAAAGAGTTTGTACTAGTCTATTAAGTTTGGATAATACATTTTTCTGCTGGATAGTTAGCTACTTCCGGAAGCCTGTGCACAATTTATTTCTAAAACTTGAGAATAGTTGATTGAGAAGCGAGCTTGTACGTCTCTTAGTGCATTGAATATGTGAATTCGTGACAGCTTGTCCACTGTTTAGCAGTTATTAGGTAAGTATTATATATTCGCTCCGGAGACAGTCAATACACTTGTGATACAGACCTGTGAACTTGCCACTGACTGCAACCAGGTGACACATTCTGACATGGCAATGGATATCTGTATGGCAGCCTTACGAATAAGACAGAAATAGGCAATTCGTACGGATGCCGTACGAATGAGGCTTGTGATAGGCTATTTGTACATTTGATCTCTTATTAAGACATTTTAGCGTCTGTTGTTCGAACTCAACAGATGTGATGATTGTTTTCGACATATTATGTCTGTACAGTTGTCATATCTGCTGCTACAGTGCTAGCCCTGGTCAGACTGTAATATACATACATCCCATCCTGCATCGTCACTTTCCGCATCCATTTACAAATGTTTTTGACTCTCGCTGAATATCTCGCTGGATTTCGCAACTAGAATTTCTAGACAACATTTATCAAGAGCCTGTGAAAAGATGTCATCTCGCACCAAAGCTTACCCCCGATAGATGAGGTTCTTTAAGAAATGCCATCTATATTTCAGAAAAATTGTGGTTTGATGACCACCATTTTGGTAAATATAAGGTCACATGGTATTTGTTTGCTCTCCGTTTGGTAGGTGTTCATGAAGTGGGTTCTACTCAGCGTCTCCAGGTGCCATCACGTAAGAGCTTCGTCACGGCTCTTATTTCATTTTCTGGCATTGAAAGTTCCGATTCAAACTAGATAAGCCCTGGGTGTGGGCAGAATATAATTGCATTGCGTTGGATTCAGTAGGACATATACATAGACCTCCTCAAGGGCGATCCCGGGGTCTGACAAGACGAGACACCTCCTCCTTGCTGATATTATGATCAGATAGAGTGTAGAGGTAGGTGGGATACCTCGAGGATGCGGTTGCGTGTTATTGTTAAACTGCAACTTTTGGTATAAAAGACGGGGCAGCACCTAAAAATGGCAGATACGCATCTTATTCAAATCTCAAATGGGCTTTCCCTATGTTTTGCAATATTCAGTGTAACTACTTAATTCATTCAGAATATTTTTACATGTATAAATACATAAACTTGTAAAGACAACCTTAAGTAATGTATCGGTCCCAATTATTGTTGTAAATGAGAGATAAGAGCGTTTTTATATCAATGATTTTATCCAGTTTCAATTGTTTCTGGTGGGGTAAGAATGAGAGGCATCCAATCATCGACAGGCCAGACGCTCATTGATGTAATTAAAAACATTACCACGTTGACATGATAACACCCAGAATGCAAATAGAATGTGCCGACGGGCATTTAGTGACACACACTCACTCTAACTTTATTTTGTAAATAATGAACATACCTTATACACAGAGGAAAAAC
Source organism: Urechis unicinctus (assembly GCA_034190875.2). NCBI lineage: Eukaryota > Metazoa > Annelida > Polychaeta > Xenopneusta > Urechidae > Urechis > Urechis unicinctus. Next base: position 49,467,415 of record CM067342.1, read on the forward strand.
AAATGCATTCAATGTCTGACACAAGTTCAATACACATTGTCTCTGTTTGTGCATGGCGTATGTACCTTCTTGATTATCGCTTGGCCCTGGGCATTGTGAGTAGGTGCCTCCCAAATGTTGGTGTGAGGACAATCCACGTTTTCGTTCCAATGCAGAATGACCCAGTTTGCCATCGTCTCGTACTAGATATCCCTTTACAGGGGTGGAAACCGCCCCCAAAAAATTTTACCGTCCAAAATCATAATATAAGCATATGCCCAAATATGAATCTTTATTACCCTCAACGGTACATGTAATTCACAGATAAAATATGTACAAAGATAAATAGAAATGATCATTTAGTACACCTTAACTGCAAACACTCATCACTTGTCTATGCTTGCAAAAACAAGCAGTCTGTCCGCACCCACACAAGCAGTATCTAATGATTCAGTCTCACGGCCGGGCGATTTCCAATCTTGCCTTTATGCGTTTATCGTGCCAAATGTTCAGGGTGTTGTTGAACGACTCGACAGTACTTGTGTACTTATGCGTCCATTTGTTTGGTTGTACATTCGCCAAGCACATAGAACAATTGTCCGACATTGCTCAGGTGTGATTTAATTAGTCACACCAGAAATGCCAGAGATCAATCTATCTTTGAAATATAGTGCATCGTTGCAGCAGACATTTCATCAAACTCTTCTAATGCGAAATAGCACAAAAAGGTATTCATGTGATAAGTAGACTCCTGAATGTTTGACGGCACGGCATGCCATGTAAATTGCGCTGTTATTGTGTTGGTCATCTGCTATGTTAGTGGTGAAGGCATAAACCTGACAGAGGTGATCATGGCATCCATGACGGCCAACTGGTCCAGGAAGCAATTTCTAAATAGATCGCATTGAAATAGCAACAAACGTGCTTATGATATTGTCCATATGAAGTGAACCCCGTTCTAAGTACACTGTTATACGTGGCATGTTATCTTATGATCATGGAAACATAGGTTTTTGATATTGATATTAGTCTTTAATTGAGTTGTATGTAATTGAAGGGCTAGCATATATAGAGGTTCAACCGTAGGTATAACCTTAACCCCAGCCTTGCTAGAGACCCTTTTGTAACGGTCACTAACGTGTGACAGTTCTCACAGGTTCTCACAGCTATCATAGAGATGACTCAACATTTGACACCTCCCCTGAGTGTTACAATCAACATTTGACACTTCCCCTGAGTGTTAGAGAGAGGCTGTAGTAGATGTCATACATGCTTATGTCCCTGTCACTGAATAGCACGAAAACCGAAAACCATCGCACCTTAGGAATTAATGTTCTCGCATTTGCTATGCATGTTTAAATTGATATATTATATTTTCAGTTACATTTGACACAATGGCATCAACTACCAAAAGAGCATGGAAACTGGGTAAGAAGCATTGTATACAAAGTAGCTTGCTAAACAAGTCTGTATATGACTATACAGTAAATGATATTTGATATAGGCTGAACCTTATGAATCTTCACTGAATCAGTTGTAGGAAACATATGTTGTGATGTTTGGGCCTGATCCAATAGCTCATGGGTATAGTTTTCAACTTTGAATTATTTCAAACAGTAATGTTAGTATTGAGTTTGTGCCAAAGGCATGAAGTGCTTTAGGATATTTTCCAGCCGTCCTCAGTTTTCAAGGTCTGGTGCTGATAATTATTGGATGTTTCATTTGATTTTGTCAGAGGAATTTGTGGCTCACTCTGCCAATGTAAACTGCCTGGCACTGAGCCACAAGTCTGGACGTGTGATGGTGACTGGGGGAGAGGACAAGAAAGTCAACATGTGGGCCGTGGGCAAACCCAACTGTATTATGGTGAGTGGCTGATAGCTTAAACGGATCAGGACACAGAGAAAATCGGAGCTTATCAACTGACAATGTAAAAAAAAGGAAGGAAAAAATTAAGGAATAATTGAATGGAAAGAATGACTGAATGAATTAATCAATAAATGACTGGGTAATATGATGATAACAAAGAGTTGATGAAAGATGGATAGCCCCCCTAGCAACATGTGCTTGGTAATAGCACCTATATTGATAAGATGTGTCATAGGGTTATTGAGTTATATGCTGGTAGTGTTTGCTGATTGGATGGTATCAGGTTTATTGGGAGAAGTTCCTTGGTTACCCCCATATCATTATTATCTTACTGCTTTATGATAGTATCTATGCTACAGTAACTGGGTATCCTGGGTATATAGCTGTGGACATTTTGATTGTGCTGTGTGTAATTAGGGCTCTGCTGGCCAGGTATTGTTATTGACTTTGATGGGCCAATGCCTGATCTAGGCCAGTGTGCATATGCTATGCTGAATGAGGGATGGAGGGTGTGCTAAAGATAGATTGGTTTGTTAAGCACTGCAAAGACTCCCACAAAATGAACTCCCAATTGCATCATACTTTTTAAAATTATTCAGAATTTTCACATTTTGTGACAAGGAGAATAGTTATCATTGACCTACCCAACACCATATTTTCTAGTGATATATATAGATCCTTCAATTGAAAAATTGAACCAAGGGAAGTTTCATATGCTAACTGACTGTGCTCAGGAGTACATTGTTTGAGTATATATTAAAATAGTGTCTGTGTGTGATGACAGAGTTTATCTGGTCATGCCAGCCCTGTAGAGTCTGTGAGGTTTGGTAATGCAGAGGAAATGGTAGTTGCTGGTTCCATGTCTGGGGCACTGAAGATCTGGGATCTGGAGGCTGCCCAAAAGTAAGTCATGTATTTTGTCCACATTTTATTGTGCTCTTTTGAACCTGCTCAAGAGAACTTGTTTATTTCTTTGTAAGCATTATTACAAGAAATATGAAATCTGGGTTAATGCTCTCTATGCTCGAAGGAAGGAGGAAGTCTTCAGAAGGAGTCTGTATAAATTGAATTATCATTGCAGTTGTACGAACGTTAGCCGGACATAAGTCAAGCATACGCAGTCTGGATTTCCATCCGTATGGTGACTTTGTGGCGTCTGGCTCTCTAGATACAAATATCAAGGTAATGGTTCCAGCCATGTGATCTAACTATAGCCTGTTGACTCAGCAGATGTAGAACTTGGTCACTTTCTCTCCCAAGTGCTTCATTGTCTCAATCTGAATACACCACATGGTTATAACTCAAATGTAGTACTTTTTCATCTCTAATTAAATGATGTCAATATTTATTGCTGTTTTGGTATATCTTCTCATTACTTTTAGTTTTATGAAGAACAGACATGGGTGTGTGGGGGGCATTGTTCCCATGTCCCTGAAATGGAGACTGAAAAGACTGAGCACATATGTTGCTTTGTTGAAGTGTAAATACTTCTCTATTGTATAAATAACAAATGGCCTGTAGTGATGAAGCCTGTCTGTAAGCCAGTCAGTGTGTGCCTTCACTGAGCTAATGCCAATTGTGTGAGGGTCCCAGCCTGTTCATTCATTATGTGATATTGGATTACAGCTCTGGGACATCAGAAGAAAAGGCTGTATATTCACATATAAGGTAACCAGTGTGTTTTACTATTTTCTTTGCATGGCCTATCTCTCGACCCCAGAGTAAAAGAGCATACCATATGTTTATGTTTTCTAGTTGATGAAATTTTTGTTGTTTATCAAGAGCTGTGCATTATTGTTAATATTGTTTCATTACTAAGACTAATCCCCTGGTACTGTTTGGAGATGAATATGTTATTTTAATTGCACCTTATTTATCTTTAATTCTATTGCTTTGAAACCTCTCTTGACATTAATGTTGTTGTGTTGACAGGGTCACACAAACTGTGTCAATAGCCTGCGCTTTAGTCCAGATGGCCGGTGGATCGCTTCAGCTGGCGAGGATGGTTTGCTTAAGGTGATCACTATCTCTCCTCACATACCAAGCAGCAAATGTAAAAGTGTGTCTTCCTATGCTGATGTGTTTATAATGCTGTGTTGTAATGTATGGTGTGTGTGTGTGGAGACAGCTGTGGGATCTGACAGCAGGCAAGTTACTGACAGACTTCAAAAATCACACAGGTCCTGTCACTTGTGTCGAATTCCATCCTACGGAATTCCTCATAGCATCAGGCAGTGCAGACAGGTCAGTGGATAACATACTATACTCAGGTCAGGCAGGCAGGCCAAGGTCACTAGGATTCTGTGATTAAATACCCTGTGTGTGATTGCGTTGATTCAATGTTTTTATTGACAAATAATAATTGTTGAGATTGAATAACAAATTAGTTGCCATGAGAGTCTGCATTCAATGTTCAGTGGTAGACAGGGGGTTTGACATCAATATTCACCCAAAGTGGGCTAATATGATCATTTAAATCTAATAATTAATTTCTGTGATTGTACATTATTTGTAGAACGGTGAAGTTCTGGGACTTAGAAACGTTCAACATGGTGAGCACGACTGACGGAGACTGTACACCCATCAGGTCAGTCCACAAGTGCCCCACTCCTCTTCTTTACTCCATAGGATGGACATCTCCTCCTCAAACCCATCTCTTATACCAATACATGCACCAAGAGATATCTATCACCCACTCCGCCGATAGATGTATACAGCTTGGTGTATTCTGTTAATGGAACCAAAGCAATCATTTGTGAATAATTACAAGGAAAAGTTGATAACAAATCAACAGATTATTGAGAGGATAACTGTTAAAATCATTGCAATAATCACTAATATCACTAATGCTACTTCTCCAACATCCTATCAGCAGGCGCATACTGAGAGTGTTACTCTCATATGGCAAGGAATGTCCCCCTAGTGTGAAACTTGGGAACTGCTACTGGAGGCAGGAAGATTAATTAGCAATCAATTGGGAATATGATTGGGAGAAGCTTTCTCCTAAATGATATCATATTAGCCATAATTGTGCATTGTGTGCTTGGTGGCCTTCATGACACTGTAAGGTTTGTTTACTCAGGTCCATCTTCTTTCACCCTGACGGCCTGGCCTTGTACAGTGCAGCCTCAGACATGCTCAAAGTGTATGGCTGGGAGCCAGCTCGCTGCTTTGATTCCCTCTCACTCGGCTGGGGCAAAGTGGCCGATATCGCCATGGCACAAAATCAAATGGTATGCCAAGATTAGATTATTGTTGATTTTATGATGCGTTGATCAAAGAAAACCTGTGTGGGTATGATTTGTATCTTGGTAAATGATGATTTCCTGTTCAACTAGACTTCTCCATTTATTCATCTTAGTTGTGGTGCTTCTTCATATACTTTTATTTGGTATATTATTTAGTATAGATTTGAATAGTGTCTATTACTGTATACCCCAAAAGACAAATAATGATTTATGTACGACTGTCCCTGTATCACTAAGCATTGGTGTTTTTCAGATTGGAGCTTCATTCTCGCAGACGTTTGTATCTACCTTTGTGGTAGATGTACAGGTATCTATTGTTACTTCTTAGGAATCCTGTTACTGTCACCATCTCTTCTGGTTATTTTGGATTTCAAAGTTCTTTAATCAAGTAGTGAATTTTTTTGTATGTTCTCAAATAGCATAGTGATCATGCACCTGGCATAATATTGTCTTAATAGGGGTTTTTTTACAGTTTTTGTTACCTAATCAATGGAGAGATGTCTTTTTTGCATTGCGTTTGCTTCACATAACGTCACTCTGCCAAACGACATAAGCTAACGCTTGGGTGATGATTAACAAACTCTTAATTAGCCAATCATAGCTGGTTTTGCATAGAAGTTACCAGTCCTCACCCAGTATTACCAACATACAGATGAATACTGTGGGTTATGGTTTCCACTAACAAGGTACTGCTTGGATTTGAGTGTAACTTTGAGTTAGATGCTGCGTCCTTTGATGTCACGCATTGTGGTGCGTTTAGAGGCCACATCTCAGCCCATGAGTTTAACGAGGACAGCTCTCTCTTTCAATGGGTTGTAAGTGAATGCATGTGGTTTTGCCATGTATAGCTTCTTTCTTTCTGGTTGGATGGTTTCAGTTGAACATTATGATGGGAAAGTTTTGATGAGGGGTTAGTCTGAAAGTCGTAGATGTAACCTGTTCACAGAAGTATTGGTTGGTCACGGAGCCAATCAGCTCATGATAATACCAAGCTTGCAGACTAGTCTGTTCAGTGCTGAGTGTCTGTTGTAGAATATGTGGGATAAGTTGTAGCATTTGATAAGACTGGTTGAGTGTTGGCCACTGAGTTACAGATTATACTTGAGGTGTTCAGGTTCACAAGTAGCGCCTTACTCTATGGTGGGAAGTGTGGGTTGAGTATAACCTGTGTAGGTTGCATGTTATGTTGTGAGATGGGAAGAGTGTGTAGATAGTAATTTAGATCCTGGGAGAACTTATCCACTTTGAATTCCCAATTTTGGCTTGATGGCATTCTCTCCCAATAAATCTTTGTGATACTATTTATGCAACAAGCATTTTGTCATTTAATAGTTTTGCTATTTTTATTTTTTGTCTTTGGTGTACTTGCAATTAAGTAATAATCTGTTCTTATGTATAGATTGCGGGTCTTCTAATTTCACTCAGGTGTAAACATGGAACGCTGATTGAACATGTATGGCTCCTTGCTGGTCATTAGTGGTACTCACGGTGTGAGAACGTTAGCCACTGTGCTCTAGGGTCAGTTTAATGTTCAGGAGACTTGTTGGTTCTAAATAGGGTAATACTGTAGTCTTTCCGAACTTATATTCTAGTTGCCAGGGCCCACCTTTTAATTTGTGGCATGCTATGTCTGTGAAGAGACCTAGTGCTAGTTTATCAGTAAATAGTATGTGTTAAACATGGAATGCTTTCTTTAAGTCATTGGTAAACTTAATGCCCTGAACATACGTAGGTGATGTATGTGAAGTCCAACAAAGCATCAATCATTGAAACAGGTGTATGGTTATTGTCTGTTAGAACAGAACCTGTCCATTAGGCTATTGTCTGTACAGTTTAACCTTGACCTTGGTTGTTTGTTTCCATGACAGATGATGACCCACAAGGACAAGTCATGTGTATGTTCATTTCAGTGCCATCTACTGTCTAAGTTCTTGTATCTGTGGCCCTGCTTGGCTTGTAGGCATAGTTCCACAGCTTCTGACACTCTGTCACCATCGGGATGAACTCATTGGTGTCCTTGTGTATTGTCATACCAAGCTTGCACTTAACTAGATTCACTTATGCATAACTGTCTAGTCTTGCACACCAGATCACTGACATACTTCCTGCTGCATTTCCTCGTTAAGATGAAGTTGACAACGCTCAGTATTCCTCGGAATTCCTGCTTAGACATCACATATTGCTTCTCGTTCTATTAACTGTTCCTGAAAGCTAATTGACACCAACCATATTATACTCTTTTTCACATCCTAGTCTTTTAAGAAAATGTGTTTGATTGTTAATGGTGATATATTATTCATTGCACTATCCTACTGAAGTAATTAAGTCTGTATTTCATCTGCTTAAATCAATCACTGTGTTTGTGCGTTGATATGATGAATGTAATGACTGACTTGTGGTGGTTGATGTGGTGTGTGATAGCGAGTACAGCCAATGGGTGGACCCCCACTCCAGCCCACATCACCCCCCATGACTGCCAGGTATGTCCCCCGTTTATCCTCGCTTAATCACCTCCTCACTGTTCTCATGTGTACGTATTGTTGTACTTCATCCTAACCATGTTTGTTGTGTAGTGGAAGGAGGAGCTTCATAGAGCGACCACACACGCAGTCCAGCAAGCCTTCCAGGTTCTCCTCCTACTGCTGTTACACACATATACTGCTACACTCAACACTTGATATATTCTTTACATGTAGTAATTAAACTATTTTATGCTACTTCTATTTTGTTGTGGTTTGTGCAAAGTCTAAAACATGTATTTGTTGAGTCATGTAGCTGCCTGGTGTAGGGTAATAGTGATTGTTGCCATGCTATGTACCACCAACAGCTAGTGTTTGTTTTGTGGCAGTCAACCTAAAGAGGAACCTGGTGAGGAGGGAAGTCCCGTCGGAGGTGAGGATGATGACAGCTCATCTGCTGCTGAGATACAGGATCCCGTCAAGTACGAGGAAGTCTTCAAGCCACGTGCCAATCTCTGTGAGTATACAAAAGACACAATGTCAGGATGAACTTTGGAGGACTGCAACCACTACCAGTCTGCATGCTAGTAGAAGTCAATGTGTTCTTCCACAACCCTGTATACTGACCACAGACATCCCCCTGTGAGCACGTGTACTGACCACAGACATCCTCTGTTAGCCTGCATACTGACCACAGACATCCTCTGTCAGTCTGTATACTGACCACAAACATCCTCTGTTAGTCTGTATACTGACCACAGACATCATCTGTTAGTCTGTATACTGACCACAGACATCCTCTGTCAGTCTGTATACTGACCACAAACATCCTCTGTTAGTCTGTATACTGACCACAGACATCCTCTGTTAGTCTGTATACTGACCACAGACATCATCTGTTAGTCTGCATACTGACCACAGACATCATTTGTCAGTCTGTATACTGACCACAGACATCCTCTGTCAATCTGTATACTGACCACAGACATCCTCTGTCAGTCTTTATACTGACCACAGACATCCTCTGTCAGTCTGTATACTGACCACAGACATAATCTGTTAGTCTGTATACTGACCACAGACATCCTCTGTCAGTCTGTATACTGACCACAGGCATCCTCTGTCAGTCTGTATACTGACCACAGACATCCTCTGTCAGTCTGTATACTGACTACAGACATCCCGTGTGAGCACACATACTGACCACAGACATCCTGTGTGAGCACGCATACTGACCACAGACATCCCGTGTGAGCACGCATACTGACCACAGACATCCCCTGTTAGAACGCGTATTGACCACAGACATCCCCTGTGAGCGCGCGTATGCAGTATATATCACAAATCAGTATATATCACAGTATTGTGTCACAAATCATGACTATGAAATGTGACCATGATGATATATCCAGTATTTCATGTTATTTTCATTGAGTAATAACTTTGTATTCCATGTGTGAGGAATAAACAACTGCCTGGCTAGATAACCGTGTGTTTTTGAGTGATGTATCCTTGCATGCTGCATCGAGTTGTTTGGTTTTTGATTTGCCTGGTTGTTTGTTTTCCTACCAGCTCATTCCCCAACACGTGCCCAGCCGGTTGAACCTTTCCCTGCTCCCCTTGAAAGTAGGTTAAATGCTTATTTGTTTTCCATTCATGTCCAGTTATTTTAAGGTGACAGCTCTTGGCAGAATGAATATTATACATTCTGGCACTTCTTACTGAGAGTGTTAAATTTCATGACACTGCCAAAGCTGTTGTTTCATAATCAATGTGGTGGGGAAACCTGACACAGTGGTTATAACAAAAGCCACAGGACTTTGGATATGATAATACAAGTATTACTGTTTGTACTTTACTTGAATGGGTATTGTATTTTGGGGCAACTTTTGTGTTTTGTAGCTGCTACAATCAACAGTAATGCAGGTCCCAGTCCCTCTGGTCGGTGTTTCATCTACTGCACCTACCAACCAACACATACCCTCCTCCTCCTCCTCCTCCTCCACCACCACTGGTCCTACATCTTCCAGACAGCCAGCAACAGCCAGTGTTCCAAAGGTTACTAGTAACCAATCACAACAGTCCAAGGCACCTTCAGGCCAATCACAGCAGACCAGGCCACCAACTGGCCAATCACAGCAGACCAGACCTCCCACTGGCCAATCACAGCCAACGAAACAGACCACTAGCCAATCACAGGCAACAAGACAGACTACTGGCCAATCACAGCCCAGCAGGGCACCTACAGTTCAGACACCCTCTGAACGTGACCGAGGGCAAACGGCAGCTGTCAACAACAGTCAGATGGGAGCTGGTGATCTCGATATGGATGATTTCCTCCCGGTATGTCACTTGAATCATATCCTTAATTCTAAATGTAAACCTCATCTAGTTTACATTTACTTGCTTTCCTCTTGATGTTATTGTGATGGTGTATGTGTTTGTTTGTAGAAGCAGCCAGCACACAGCTCAGTACGTGCTGACATCTCTCAGTCTGATGCTATGAGCATCATGTCGAAGGGACACCAGTCCATGTTGGCAGTGCTCACCTGCCGCTCCAAGAACCTCCAGATCATCCGTGCTCTGTGGAGTGGAGGAAATATTAAGGTGGGCTTTCATCATAGGCTTTGTGCTGATGTGGTGGTCAAAGACGTTTTAAATACACAACTGCTTTCATCTCTTGGAATCCTTGTTCTTTTGTCCGTTTTTATGTTGTGTCCTACCAAGGTCACGATGATGTGTTGTACTTTTGATGAGTGACTAGCGTATGTTTGACAGACGGCGATTGACTCAGCCGTCAACATGCATGACCAGGCTGTTGTGGTGGATCTCATCAACGTGATGCTTCAGAAAACGTACGTACCCCGTCCCCTCCTATAAGCACCTCTCTCTCACATAAGTAACAAGTGTGCATGTGTAGGAATAAGTAATGTTGGTGTATGGAATATGTTTGGGTTTTGATTTGCAATCAATGTCTAATGATGGCATGTTGTTGACAGTGGACTGTGGAGTCTCGAGTTGAGTAGCATACTCCTGCCAGAGTTAGCTGGATTACTGGAGAGTAAATATGAAAAGTAAGTGTTGTCATTGTCTGCATGTAGTTTATAACAGTGGATTGTGTTTAATGCAAACTAGTTTATAAGATGTAAGAACTAACATGCATGCTGGAGGTCAATTATGCTTGCGTTACAAACAGTGCCCCACCACTCTTCCCTATGTATTCTCCAGCCTTCAATGAATAGTGGGAAATGTCATTTTTCAGAAATTTTTCTTCAAGCTATAATCAGAAATTAACATGCTATATATTGGTTTCACATTTTACTCTGTAATACTAATGATATCACCAGACTGATCTGACATTGTGTGACAGTTATGTGACAGCTGGAGTGACAGCTGTCAAACTTGTGCTTAGGAATTTTGCTTCAGTCATCAAATCCAACATCACTGCCCCTCCATCTGTAGGTGTCGATATATCTCGTGAAGAAAGGTGAGTGGAAGAGATATTTTCTGTGCAATTAAACCATCCCTGCTGGTTATCAACATACACGTTATGATGACAACCATTCCTGCTGGTTATCAACATACACGTTATGATGACATTGACCTTGGGTTTGTCCAGGTATCAGAAGTGTAAGCAGTGTTACCACGAGTTGATGCGTATACGCTCCATCCTCGAACAGAAACAGAACACCCCAGGGGCAGCTGGCGGACGCTTAAGAGAACTCCAATTGCTAATGAATCAACTAGAATGATGCGTCACTCCCATCAATACGACTCGTCCACTTTCTTGCGTTCTTTGTCTGTGATGTATTGGCCCTGTAACTTAACATAAACCAGGTTGGGAATACACCATGTATTTCCTTTATGTCCCATGGACCAAGAGGTGTAAATGGTTGAATGTGTGATGGATGCCTGTGTGGTTATTGCTCAAGGATCAATGGGAGGCCTTGTGCAGTTGGCTTATCTTCCCAGTCAGCTGTGGCTTATGATGAGTGGATCACTATGTCATGGTCAGAGTCAGCATGTGTGGAGGATGGCCTTGTCAATTGGATCTGAATAAGAAGAGTGTCTTCCGCTGACTTGAGTGGTGTCGGCGTTATCATATTCACTGTCAACATCTTATCTTAACATTCGTTGTGTCGTGGCACATGTGGTTTAGTGCTGTGCTAGTGCTAGGGCCTGATGCCTGGTCATGATAAGCTCTTGCCTCCTTATTCCAGCAGTGTTTCATGTGTTTGTGTATGGTGTTGCACTGGTTTGCATATGTGTTCCTTTCAAGGGAAGAACATTGTTCCTCCTTGTGAAATGTACAATGTGTGCTATGATCCTATTGTGTTGGCTATTGGGTGGTGAGAAAGGGGGGGGGATATTAATTCAAATGGAAAAATGTTGATGTGACGTAAGATATGAAGAACTATTGAATTGATGAGATGAACGAGAACAAGAACAACATTCCCTTTTGTGTTTATATTTCCGACTAGATCTGAAGCAGTTTTGTAATTCTGTAAGTGTCTTTTATATCCTATTACACATATTCCTGTGTGTACTTAACACTTCATTTATAATAAAAAAACAACTTCAAGATTTCTTACATCATAACCACTGAAAAGTTAGCAGCAGAACTCTGTAAGCGTGGGGCTTATTTGGTGTGTATGCTATGTATGATATTTCACCGTTCTAACAGTATTGACTGACATCTAGAGGCTAACTTATGTGTACATCAGAGAGGAACTAGGCATCTTGTTTTATATTGACTGCAAGTATACTGAGTGGGTTGTGAAGCATGGTGTTTGAATGTTGGTAATGTTGATGACTGTCTTTAAGTCTTCACTTCCTGACTGGTCTGCACACTATGCATCATGAATTGGGCTCCATTTGTGATATTGTATTTGTACAGGAGTGCTTTGTAAAGTATTGGATGATGTGACCTTTGGTGGTGATGTGACCTTTGGGTGTGTGCCCATTATCTGATCGTGGTCTGTGACATCACCCTGTCATTGTTGACAGCAGTCCTACCTCTCAACTTATGCGTAGCGTCTCAAGCATGCTAACATTAGGCTGTCTACGATCATCACTGGTGTAGGACCTCTGTATATTGTGATGTATTTCTAGAAAGCTTCCTGGAGCCGCCCCACCCGACTCCACACCCACCATTCACCTCACCATACCCACTCTGTATTATACTCCCAGCTCGGATAACTACACACTATTCACTATAATACCCAGTACATGTATTTATAGCAGTCATCCCATTGGTCACTCGTGTTGAAGCTGGGCGGAGTTTCCATCGGATCTCGATGGAGGAGTGCTTTAGAATTGGTGTAAGAGTCAGTCAGTCACCATATCATCCTCATAGGTTTTATACCGTGTTTCTTGTATATCATGACTGAATGACTGAGTTATTTTGCTGAATAAAATCTCGTAGAGGATTTTCTTGAAATAGGCCTTTGTCTTATCTCCTGGCTTACATCATATCTTTATTACTGAGTGTCAACATGCGAAGATGGTCGAAAAGTGCAGTATATTTTCACTACATTATATCATGGGTTAAATCATGTGTGGACTGGACATACAGGTATGGGGCAATTCCAGGGGGCTGAGGCTGCTGGTAAGCTACGGGGTCGAATGCACTTTTGTCGATAATAAGCTTGATTATTCACCAGTTCTTAATACATTTTCAATAATCTTTTCCCCAATCCTGTATAAGCTGCACGACTGTCCACATGTAAGTGCCATTATGATTCGCAATTATTTACCGTGACGTTATGACTAGCTCTCACTGATGTCAATCCGCTTGAACATCATGACTGGTGTTGTTTTGGCACGGAAGTACTCGTGGGTGGGGTGTATTTGTTTGTTGAGATACTTGTCAGCAATTAACTGACATAATGCCTGAATGTTCATACTTTTACATAATTGCTATTCAGTTTGAACGGAATATTGGTTTGAGGCAGCCAGAGAACGATGTGAGATTTCGTGGGCGGTAAATAAAAGAAGCACGAAGCGTGTCGCCCAAAGACTCTCTCTAATCCTGAGTTGACTGGCCCGAAACACAAAAACTCAATGCTATCACACATTGTGCTGGCCTAGTTAAGTATGGTTTCAAGACAATGCATCACCCCTTCACAACAACACCCTTACCCCCTTCATCATCACACATAAACCACTTCTACTGAAAACTGACGAAAGTGATTTACTTTGTAAAATAAAGCTTACGTTTGATATTTATTTCATCTCCAGTGATTGAAAGGGAGTTTAATGATAAGCGGATAAGTGCGTGATTTATAAGGTAGGGGGATTGACTGGTTTTACCATCGTATTAAGACTAAGTAACGTTTCTAGATTTAAAGCCGTTGCTTGTTTTTATCAAGGGACGTTGCTAAATCTAGCTGCTATGTTGAATTCCGATTTAGATACCAAACAATCGGTTTTTAACGTCTATTTACGTGACCTTTGACCCAGAACGCGACACGCGGCAGAAAGTAAATATTTTGTTTTAAAGGAATTGTTGTAGATTATATAAAGGCAAGGAGCAACAATATTGCTGGCAAACCGATAAAATAAAGTAGCATCTACAATTCCGTCGTGCCGATTTCTGTTAAAATGTGTCCGAGAATCCGAGAGGTGTTGGTGACAGCGCAATGAGTTTGGCACGAAAAACCCACAGCTTATGATTGGTTAGCGTGATATGTGTCGCGCAGTCATTTGCACCCCCTCCATTGTAAGATTAAGCAACGAAGCTAAATTTAACATGGAGTGGGAGGAGGTGCTGAGATAGGCATAATCTTTAAAATTAAAAAACGTTCGTATTTAATTATACACCCGATACTTAATTCATATGTACAACCCAAGCAATATTCAACAACAATGCCTGTTCCAGCATCGTTGTTAAAATTAACCTTTCCGCCACCTGTAATGTACACGTGTATTGGTAGTATACCTGGGATTGTCTGCTGCGCTAGTGTATTGGCCACTATAGTTGCCGCGATACCGTTAAATAAAATAAGGTAAAGTTAATATCGATTGTTGCGAATAATTCGATGTTAGTATGTGGATGACATGGATGGCACAGCATCATTCCATCTGCCCTGCATAACAAAGCGCCAATAGCCATTCTGATCCTCCTTTTGGGCACATTTCCGTAAATCAAGCGCCAGCGTTTTTATGGATCTAGGCGCTCGGAAGCTTGACGTCGGGGTGAAGCCCAAGAGCTCAGAACCAAATCCATCTAGTCAGAATACATCGGCCGCGAATGACGGAATTTCCACCGTGAGCCTGGGTGTGACTCTGTAGCGTTGGGTGTGACTCTGTAGCCTGGGTGTGACTCTGTAGCGTTGGATGTGACTCTGTAGCCTGGGTGTGACTCTGTAGCGTTGGGTGTGACTCTGTAGCCTGGGTGTGACTCTGTAGCGCTGGGTGTGACTCTGTAGCCTGGGTGTGACTCTGTAGCGTTGGATGTGACTCTGTAGCCTGGGTGTGACTCTGTAGCGTTGGGTGTGACTCTGTAGCCTGGGTGTGACTCTGTAGCGTTGTGTGTGACTCTGTAGCGTTGGATGTGGAGGCGATGGAAAGCTTGGACCACATTCGCTTGTTCATATTTCTTCACCATGAAAAACCTGTCAGTTCGGTCCAGAACATTGTTGGTTAATTCTCATTCCTAGGTATTTCAGACAACAGGTGTACTTAGTTTCTCTAATTCTACAATTGTCAGTCATAAATTCAGACCCCGTGAAACTTGCGCGGAATAACATTGTATAATAAGGACTGTCCAAGTTAAGGCCTCCTTTCATCAAGTGCCGTCCCATGACCCCCTTTAAGGAGTGCAGTATGTTGAAGGTCAGCTGGTTGCTAGTGGGGTTCTTATGATAACACGACAGGGGCAGGCCCGGATCATAGGCGCGCCCTAATACTCCTCCAATACAATCTAACAGCAACAACCACATATGTTCAATAAAGAAGGACAAACGCAGCGTTTGTGAAGGTATTTCACACCTGAGTTCACCTGTTCAACAACCCCATGTTGTCGCAAATGGCTTAGCATTAATCAAGTTGTCCGGGAGCTAACAGATCTAGCGACCTGTCCACAGGTCAAAACTCCTTTCCCAGAGCAGAGACGCTCGTATAACTTCAATCACTTCCGGTTGGATGCCACAGAACTACTAGCTCATAATCATTTCACAAGCCTGGGTGGGTGGGGGGGAATTCTCATTTTACAGTTGACATTTTTCTTGGGCGCAGAGCTCAAGGGAGTGGGGGGGGGGGAGGGGGAGCTTCCTTGAAATGGAGGATGATCACAGAAGTCACAGTTGAGTTGGAATAAATTTCTTCCTCGTTGGGTTCAGCCATGGGGTTTATTTTTAATAATAAGAGTGCTCACTGGAAGTGATGAATTTATCCCTGGGCCAGGCCATCTGCCAGGTCGCTTTAACCCAAGCTTCATATCTTTTGTTGAATTCAGTTTAAAAAAACGTGTTGGATTGCAGCCTCTATTTCTGACATATTATTTCTGCTATCCAGGGAGGCGGGGTGTGTTTGAGTGGCATGATGTCTTGTCGAACCGCTAATTGGGCCGACTTCCTCCACGAAGACGAATGGATAAAAGATTAATGTTTTGATACAATTCAGGTTGTTAACTACGAAATTGCACATTTTAAGCTTTTGAATACTGTCTCTCGATTTGAGAATATCATTTGAGAATCATCTGGACATTTGGCAGCTTGTCTCCACCACGGAGTTGCTTTCGATTCAGCGTCCTTTTTCTGTGAGCGACATCGATGGTTTAAAAGGAAATGATCGATAGAATATCTGTCGATTTATTAGCTTATGAATCTACTCACGTTTGTACTGATTACAATTCTAGGTATCTGGTAGCTAAGGGTTTGTTTGTTATAAGAATGATACGCACAATAGGGGGTTTGGGTTTTTTACTTCAGCAAAATTAAGCGTGCTCCCGAATAACACGTCGTCTCGTAGCGTCACGTCCTCGGGAGGCCTCGTAACTCATTCGGGTCGGGAACGACTAGGAGGCCCTGCAATCCTCCGCCTCCCCACCCCCCTGCACCTAGCTATTTTACGACCGCTATGGCAACTCGTGTGGGTGACGACGCGGCAATGACACTGACTTTGATTAGTTCGCGTCCGTGACGTCATCACCGCGTAATTAAATTCTCCGTGCACAATGATAATAATCAATACTCGATAACAAACTCCATGAGAAAATATCAGATTTGCTGTACAATGTCTGTTTTATACCTAATAACCTTAAGTAAAGACAAAAGATAGTCTTATAAATTGATTGCCGCGTCGGGCATTTATGACCAGACATAAATGTTTAAGTGCAGGAAAATATATATTTGACTAGAAATAATCTTTCAAAAGCATTGAGCGACAAAGATGAGCTGCAAGGTGTGGTCGTTCAATCGCTTCCGCTCGGAGATCGGCTGGCACTTCGTTCTGTCATTCGACGACGAGACTGGAACATAAAGAGAAAATACATCATCATCATCATCATTTTCATCATCTTCATCAATAACAGCAATAACAATGTCGTCGTCATTACAATCATCACATTTTCCTCGAATTCAAGCTTTTGACGTTCGGTTATAAAGGCAGCTGTTTGACAACGCTGACAGTTTTGCGTGGTCAAATTTTTGATTCGTAAGGGTTATTAACGCCATGCGCTTGTAAACGCGCCCGTGGCGAAGCAGCATATGCTGTCCTTAGACAAATCATTGTAATTTTTCCAGTTGAGTCAACGGCACAGAGAGCCGGATTCAATGGGACATTATCTGATATGAGCCCCATTGTTGCGTGGGTCAGTGGATCCCAAGGTTTCACAAAATCCCCAATTCGAGAAAGGTCGCCGATGCAGATGCGGTCGGTGTTAGTTTCCCTAGAGGGCGTGGTAGGTTCAGGGCGATGGCGAGGGGTACGTGGCATACTCGGACCATTGTGCAGTGAGAGAAATAGCCTTTTTTTTTGTTTCAGAAGTGTCAATTCGCTCTAAGCGTGACGTTTGTAGAATAGCTGTTGCCATTGTAACCCTTTCAACACGCACCGGGGCGCCTGTCAGCGCGCATGCCAAGTGGCCGGTGGTCAGATCTAATTTGGCCACCCAAGTCGTGGCTGCCGTAATACTGGATTACGCCCACCCAGTGGCGCACGCACACAGGCGCTGGCACGTAGTCAGGAAATCCTCGCTGTTATTCCGTAAAGCAGTCCACACTGAATTTGCCAACCTTTTATTGCTTTTATTCATTTGCAAATATCGACCATTAAAGACACCACTGAAAAGAATAATTTAAAACAACTAAAAGTGGTGCGCATTCGAATAAGTCGTAATGTGGCTCTGACACCTGATTTGGTCGTGCGATTTCGAGTTCCAAGATGCAATTAACTTGAAATACCATCGACCACAATATTATACCATACGTAGTGCAGGGAAACCTTACTTTCGCATCGTTAGTTAGGAATTAGCCCCTTAAAAAGTAATAATCGCCTTGTTTTCATAGACACAATACAGTGCTTAATTGGTTCATGATGTGTGCAATCATGGAATGCAACTCATCTAATGCGTTGTGTGGTAAAAAGAAATCCCGATGTCTGAATATAGACTTACATAACAGGAGTTTATCCAGGTTTACCTGCAATTAGATGTGGAATGTGTCAAATCATTATAAGATAATCCAGACGACGTGAAAGGTCTCGTTTCGTGACCCATTTACCTGGCTTAGATGAAATATCCCCCTAATTTCCCTGCAAAATACAATATGGCGGGAAATTAAGGGGGTGTTTTTCATGCACGAATGAGGTGTCTTGTCAGTAAACACAAGGAGTTCACCATGGTAACGCACCAATATAAACGCATTAACATTCCGGCGTTGACTCTGAAGTTCCGTTGAAAGCCGCATTGGCTCGTATGAGACATTTTTAATTTTTAAATTCATCTCAAAAAATCATCGTGCGAGATAAGAATCTAGGATGTCATGGATTTATCTATAAATGATAAGCGAAACTGACCAATTCCGACCGAGATCGATCCAAATGATCTTCGCTCGTCTACTACCTACGATTGATCTACTTCCGTTAGGAATGATCGCTTAGTGTCAAGTGATGTGGAGAGTATACCTCTCGAAGTACACCAGCACCTCGTGTACTCGGTGTGCAGGCGGTACAGAGCACGTGCACACCGGAACCGGCCCGGGGAGATACCACCGCTGACCTCATCTCAATAAAATACATTTATATAGGGACAAGGCCATGAGGTATGGTGCGCCCACTCAGGAATGACTCAGACGCTTCGTGGCCTTTGTGTGGTTCAAGTTGAATTTGTCAAACCGATATAAAGATCTTTCTGAGAAAAAGCCTTGTCTAGCCCTGCTGAAGTATGTTACGGGTTTTCCCCCCTCACGTATATCACTATTTATGAGGGGCCATTGGAACATAGGCTGGCCTGTTGAGTACTTTGCCATTTGACAAGCCAATCAATGGATCGATTTAAACGATTATTTGATTTAAGCCTCATGTCAGAAAAACTTCACATCCGTGCATGACACTTGCGGACGCAGTTTGTGGTTCGATTTTGTGAACTGGCTTCAGCGAGGTGATTTGGTGTCGCAAAAGCTGGTTGGGTGATGAGAAGTCTCTATTTCGCACTGCTTCCACCTCGGAGCACTGTCTGAAAACTCCTCCAAGTTAAAGTGACAAGAAAAAGGCTGCTTGGCCGAACCCTATACCCTCAATGCAAAGGCGCCATTTTGGCATTTTTGGAAAGAGTCGACGAAAACGGTGATGAGATGACTATCATAAATACTCGTGTCTTGATACGCCCCCTCAAGAATGAGAAACTCAACTGACTAGGCCGAGGGGGCGACGTATGAAGGCTCGAGTGCTAGTCGCTAAAATAGCCAAATGGAACACTTCCCTCTTCCTAAATGACAGGGTCGAGTTTGGATTAGGCTATTTATGAATCGCAGCATAAAGCTATAGTGGCTAAAAACGAGATATAGTTACACAAGCATTTGCTTTCTGGGTCGAATGCATTACATGTCTGTATATTGGGACGACCAAGAAGCTAAATACATGCAGGAGCCTGCTTGCTGATATGAAGTCGGACATACGAGTTTTATGTACCGTTGCACGAGCGTTCGGCTCCCGGTATCAAGCAACCGAGCGGCTAGATCTACAAATAACTTTGTCGTAGACAATTTGTCACGTCGGAAGCGTGACACCGGGAACCAAACGCCTGTATTTCGTGGTATATTGCATGTATGGATGGGCCAGGAAGAATGGGAACCAGTCAACGCATGAACACGCCAGTCAGTCAAAGTTAACTGAGTTTGCTATTGCGATTTTCTAGCGTATCGAGTGAAAAGATTGTACCGCTAATGATCGCCGTAGCGGGCCGCTGTAAGAAGCCCGAGGCTGACGTGAAGACCGCCTGGTCGTGCCAGGTCCCTGTCGCGAATCAGCGGGGCGCCGTGCCAGGCTGTATATTGGCAGATACTGACATCTACAGTCACAGTAATAACGGCTGTAGCGGAATGGCCACACATGACTAACGCAATGCGCAGTCAGTCATAAAATATGTCTGAAACACCTTG
Source organism: Urechis unicinctus (assembly GCA_034190875.2). Classification (NCBI taxonomy): domain Eukaryota; kingdom Metazoa; phylum Annelida; class Polychaeta; order Xenopneusta; family Urechidae; genus Urechis; species Urechis unicinctus. The sequence continues at coordinate 49,487,572 of CM067342.1, forward strand.
AAAAGTCTGACGTGAGAATGTAAAGTCTGACGTGAGAATGTAAAGTCTGACGTGAGAATGTAAAGTCTGATGTGAGAATGTAAAGTCTGACGTGAGAATGTCTGACGTGAGCGGTGAAACCGACGAAACCTCTGCCACACCACGCATCGGATCATCGGGTGAAGTCGACTAAATATATAATATTCGTTGAAAACATTGTACCGAGTTGAAAGCCCGTTACTGCGAATAAAGTCTACATCCAACTCAACTGCTATCCGATCATTACCACAAGACGGAGAATACCGTAGCCCTGCCGAAATCGTAATCTTCAGAAATATTGAAAAGCCCCTTGCGCAGTTAGGTAAGGGAGACATAGAGGGTAACTTTTCAACCTGTTCATCCCGAATGCGCTACAGGCGTCAAGTCTTTGTTAGGAGCCAGTAAGTAAATGGAAACAATGGAAGCAACCGTCACTAACCCCTTCATATGCCCCATCACTAATCCAGTCACTAACCTCATCACTAACTTCATCACTTGCCCCGTCACTAGCCTCATCACTTATCCCATCACCAACCCCCTATCACTGTGATATCGACGGGCCAGCAATCAGTCAAATGACGAGGTCATTGACCAAGCCACTCGACCAGGTGTTCTGCGTGGGCGTGAGTAGATAACAGGCCCGTGGACAGTCAGTGTTCTATTCTGTTGAGTTGATGAAAGTTACAGGGGTGGTCATTTCTCTGACCACAACTATCCCAGGAATGCAACATACTGACCAAGACGCAGATATAAGCGTCGGTCGCTGGTGTCGGAAGGAAGGGATAGGCCTGTTACGAGAAAATCTAAATAATCTTCTGACCGTTAGCCCCCAGGCAGAATATCTGCGACAAAAGCAAACGACTCACCATAACTGAACTACTGGCCCAATTTGTCTACTATTGGTGATTCTATAGTTGATGGGCTTTATCCACACCCCAATAAGATGTGAAATTAATTTTCATTAAGACAAAATCACAGATGGCCAAAGGCTCGCTTATAATTAATAACCTGTTGTGTTAGGAGGGCCAAAAGATGGGGACGAGAAACAGAAGAGAAAAGACCGGAGGAAGTGAAATCATTTGTATTAAATCTTGCGGGGAGCGTTCCTCCTTGTACTCTCCCCACTCCGCAGCTCTCCCCTCACCCCCGGACACCCATAGACAACACAGGTGTTACCGTCAAGTCCAACATTGTCAGAAAATCATCAATAATATCCAGTCTTCAAATAAAACCAGCTTTTCACACCGCTTCACTGTCACGGGCGAACCGAATGAAGTTTCTCGTCTCTAAAGAGTTGTGTTTAACAGCTGTGATTGAAGGAAACCTCATCGTTTAGCAAGGAATTATTTCAGTAAAAACTCCTATGGTGACGAGGGCGGTTATTATTCGGATCTTGTTGAGCATGTTAATACATTAAGCAAGGCTGTACTGACATCTCCTTACGACATACCTGACCTCTTTTTTGTCCAATTTGCTGTTTTGTCATAGCTATTGTTAAGCCATCAATTAAATAAAAACTGCCAAGATGCTGTGGCATCATTGTTGGGGCATGGTGTGTCGCAATCTGTTGGTTGTGCGGACGAGTAGCACTGACAGAGGCGGGTAGGAAGGGGGGATGGTGGCGATGGGGTGGCAGAGGGGGTGGCAGTGAGTGTGCTAGAGCAGACACTCATAGATCATCCATATTAAAACGTTGACCCATGATTAGGAAATACGACGGAAATTAGACGGTAATTAATATGAGCCTCGGTCATGGCTATAAGACTTGGCTCTGACTGTGAGTCTTGGCCCAGGCTATGAGTCTTAGCCCAGACTATGAGTCTTGGCCCTGACCTTGAGTCTCGGCCCCGGCTACAAGCCTTTGCCCTGACTTTGAGTCTTGGTCCATGCTATGATTCTTGGCCATGGCTATGATTCTGGGCCCTGGATATGAATCTTGGTCACGGCTATGGAGTCTACTCATGGCTGTGGGGTTTGCCAAGGGCTATGGGGTCAAGGGCTATGGGGTCTTATCATGGCTATGGAGTCTTCTCATGGCTATGGGGTCTGCTCATTGCTATGGGGTCTGCTCATGGCTATGGGTTTCCTCATGGATATGGGGTCTGCTCATGGCTATGGGTCTGCTCATGGCTATCAGGTCCGCTCGTGGCTATGTGGTTTGCTCATAGCTATGGGGTTTGTTCATACCTATGAGTTCCAGCCTTGGTCATAGCTTTGAGGTTTGACCCAGTCAAGTCTTGGGCATGGCTATGAGATTTGTTCATGAATATGAGTCTCGGCTCTTACTATGAAGCAGGGACACAGACTGTGGTATTACAACCATGGCCCAGTGAGTTTGGATGACTCACGGAGGTTACAACTTGTGAAACATCGACAGTTTTGCCGCCACTAAACGGCTGCTACGTATGGTGGTTTGTCGACATCAGTGCGTTGGGTGAGGCTGATACTATGGCGTTTCATTTCTCTCGTGTAACGGCGATCAGCACCAATAATAACGCCTCAGTAACTGGGGCAATTCAAATGCATCGCTAGGCACCTGTCATCGCCTGCGATGAATTAAACACTCCCGGCTCTCAGACAGATATCTAATCCGCTTACGCTCTTAGATCACTTCAAAGGGAAATCGTCCCACAAAAGACATCAGAAATAAACGAGCCGCGCAGGAATTTCCTTGAATTCTTGGTTGAATGGATCCCAAATTGGTCGATTCGGGGATGAAAGCCTCGCAAGAAGATATTGCCGGGATGCAACATCTTTGTGAAACAAAAGTAGTTATGGTAACTCTGAAGACAGAGTGTTGTAGGATCACTAGGTTTACTGATGGCTGCCATGGCATGTGAACACGTTCACAATCAGCACTAATGACGAAGACTTTCATCATTGACTCGATTCTCCTAATGTTTTCTCTTCACATCAGTGTGTTTAAGGGGCCTTCAAATCCCCATTCACTGACCTCTAGAATCGCTCAGGAATAAGTTGTCATTGTTATAAACACTTGGGAGGAGATGATCAGATACGCTGACAAAGCGGCGCCATGATGAGGTCACAAGACGAGCGAAGACGCCCTCCTCTCGACTCTTGTCGGTCAACAGGTCAAATCGCCCTAAGTCGGAGTTTTTCTAAGTGCTGATTGAATGAGGAACATATGGCGTCAACGAGGCGCGATGAGGTCGGGTGCGCGCGAATACGAGTGGGAGGTCCAGGAGACTAGCGGGGTGCGTAACACGGCTGTAAGGTTCACTCTAAAGCGAACCGGAAGCATAAAGGTGACTCGAAAGGGAGGATTAATATCAACTTGGGAAGCAGATGTCAGACGTTGGTCGCGTCTGAATGCCTACTCATGCATGCTGACTAATCATCAGTAATACAGATATATTAACAGGGGCCTCACTGGGCTGCAGTCGCACCTCTCCGGCCAACATCAGAAATGCTTCGTCGTAGATTCAATTTCAACTCAACTTGGAAATTGACACTCGAAACAGTACCACCATGTCTGTCAAAGGGATTTCTACTCCGGGTTTATATAAAACCCGCGTTTGTTGTCATCAATATTATTCTGCATGTCTTTAAGTGACATCATGAATGAGCCCTTAATAATGCCACTTTATCGAGGGTGGAGGAAAGCTAGGTTCTACTTTACAACACAACGACGACGAGATAAACATCAAGCCACAACAACATAACCATTACAACACAGAGAGGTTTATTCGAGCACGACACAACACGGGCTCAGAGTGACACCCACACTGAGCGTCCTCACACCCGGCACAACGCACACGAAATTGAGCAACAATGAAATGATACAAAATATAAAAGCTGCAATATCTGAATGAGGCCTTATTAAGCAGTAAACGGATTTCATATAAAAAACATCATCTATAATCATCAAAAGCTACATACAACTGTTTACAATAACACATCAGCACAATATAACAGCATCATTTGATGATTTTCACAAAGCTTCCACATAAATAAAGCATGCACATACGCGGCCAAAGACTAGAACATTCATACAAGAACACATTGTGTACTAGTGAACACTGAACAAGAAATCATGAAAGGAAAACGTAAAGTTAAAGACAGAGAAGAGTTGTAAATAACACGGACAGCATGGTGGTAGATGGATTAAATACCTGAAGGATATACATCAGGGCCCATCTGTCGTGTATTTTGGCCTGAAGACATACGTACACAGATGGCATACTTTTCGTGGCAAATGAGTCGAAACAATATAACAACAAAAATGGAAACAAACAACGTTTACAATACTATAGTTGCCATAAGAGTGGCTCTGTTTCACAGATGGCTTTGATATGATGTACATAGCTCGGCTCTCTTTGGATTAACCCTGAAGTTTGAGTGGGTACGATGTGAACACTATAGAAGAGGTGGCTGCTAGCAAAGAGGAGGCACTGCAAGGTATTGCATGCATGGGTAGTGGCGGGCTGACCGCTTCCCGTTGAGACGCACACAAACACATAGCTATCAGGGCCGTGTTGTCATAGACATAATATCTCATTTAGAGTCGCTGATTGTCACTTCAAACAATGTGATATCGTTCTTATACAGTGTGGCCTTCATATAATGTATCCCTGAAATATACAAGGAGAACGCCAGGTTAGGACATGTGGTAAAGTACGAGCTACACCCCATGGATGAACTCGAGATCGATAACAAAGAAATCAAACACAAACAATGTTACCTGACCTTTCCTAATGACAACAAGCCTGCTGACAATTGCTCTGGCCCTTATCATCAAATTCATTACATTACTGGCTAGGTCAAACTAAAGATTATAGAATATGAATCTATATACAAGACCAAGAAATTTATCTATATACAAGTGCTAAAATTCTATGTAAGCGTGAATTATTGACAGTGTAGAAGCCACTGTCAGGTGCGCATCCAGATCACAGGTGCTTTATTGGTCGGTCATGACATGGCGTCCAACTTAACCCTGCTTAGAGCTGGTGGTAAGAGGGTGATTGTCTGAGAAATCAAGCAAAACTTGAACTACCTCAGCTTCTGCCTCTGCTTGTCGTTCCCGCTCATCCTGGTAGTGCCTCTGTCGCTCCTCTATTTCCCGCAGTCGCATGTTGTATTGTTCAATTTGCTCCCTCAATAGCGAGTCCTCCACCTGCAATACACTCTGACCTCTCAGAACAATGCTAACATCACAATAGGGACGCATTTCATGGCTTTTAAAGGTTGATGCGGTCAAAGACGCTATAGAATATGCTCAAGTAAATGTTATCTTAACCATTATTAGTTACTTACTTATATTTAGGTATACTTCTTAAACTACCGTGAATTCGTTAAACCGACCTGAGCCCGTTCACTGTCGAACTCGAGTCTTCCGGCACCATCGAGTCGCTGTGTGTCCACCCATCCTCGCCAGATAACGCACACCCCGTTCAGAATGAATTGCGATTTCAAATGAACCTGTGAGACACATTTAATTGAAGAGTAAGAAACACACGCAGGATATGTCAATGTTTCATAATTGACTGTATAAAAGTCACAGGAAACCAATAGATTGTGAACCGATCAATACAGCGTTGGGTATGTTTTCCACATTAGTGAAAAGTTGTTCACCCTCTCTTCAGACAGACTTCCGAGATACCAAATGTTACCTACTGAAGAAAATAATATTTTGGGAACAAGGTAACGAATACCTTGTAAAAGGAGTGTGACTATGTTTGTAAACAACATATAATATTCCAGGTAAGACACATGAAGTATCCGGTATTGAGCGCATGCGTACGACGAGCAAAAGTTGCCGATCCCATAATATCAACTCGCCAGCGAAGAGACGCGTGAGATACTGCTCCTAGCGAAACAAACCGTCAGTTTGTTTATCTTTCATAGAGAAGCAGTGAGCTCTTGGCAGTTGTAAATCGCAACAGTTTTTGCAGACTCAACCAATGTCAGTACTATTTTGAGGTTACAGCGAATCAGTTCCTGGAAAATAACGGACCAAGCTATAGATCCGGACGGGTTCGCATTTTTCTACAACCACAGACACGTTCAGGCCCCAAAAAAATACAAAATGACTGCGCATCCGTTTTGAGTTGCAATAGCTCTCTGAATCGCTCGTTACAAAGGTCTGTATGACGAAGCAAACCGGAGCTATCGAAAAGATGATCTATGTTAGCATTTTTATTCTAGCAGTGACTTCGGTGTAGTGTGTTGTAGCTACGACGGGTTAGGCGAAAATACGCCGGACAAGCTCGGGCTGTGGGCGGGTAGGGATGCATGATTTATTTTGCCGTCGACATGCGGATCGGTGTATCATAACTGATGGGGTCGTAAGGCGGCACTTGAGGGACAGCATAAGATGAGGCTTCAACAGTGCAGTAGCTGCCCAATATATTCACATTTGTATGTTTATCTTAACGTCAAGAATTTATGCACGCAATAACAGACTGCCAATGATGCAATCATCGAGTCATCTAATTTGTCCCCAGTTCAACCGTGATAAAATTCTACCCAGCTAATGACAAACACGACCATATAAATGCCTCCCGAAGTTGACATAGCATGGCCCTATAGAGGAATCTGTGCCTGTCAACGTTCATATGATGGATGGTAAAGATAATCCGCCTCCCGGGACCGACCCAAGACCAGGGACAATGTGGGAGGGGCTTAAGCTGAAAGCGGCAAGGAAGGAACTCATCTTATTGGTCCCTGCCGCCATGTGTCACTTTCAATTGATGGCTTTTGATTATGACAAAACTGATCTCCACTTAAAATAAACCTCTCAAGACTGTCGTAGGACGGATATTCCGGGCTTCAGCGGACAGTGTGGAACCAATGGGTTCTCCTGAACAATAGAACATGTGCCTCTCCACTGGCTAATTTGTCATCTCTAGGGAGGCCACATGAAAAACATCGGTCAGACGCTTATGACAACATGGACGGTGATTCGTAACAAGGTAACTGTGACGTTATCCGACGACATAAACAAGCCAAGACTAGGGCATTTAATGAATGAAAGCTCAACCAATTACATATTAAAAGATCAATCGAATCATAGGCCAACACACCAATTCATTATCCAAATCTCAACCAAATGTGGACGCCATCACCCATACACCCTCTTCCTATAACGCCGTCACCCACACATCCTCTCCCAATAACGCCGTCACCCGTACACCCCCTCTCCATGATATTGCCACCCATACATCCTCTCCCTATAACGCCGTCACCCATATACCCATACACCCTCTCCCTATAACGCCGTCACTCATACATCCTCTCTCCATAATGCCGTCACCCATACTTCCTCTCACAGTTACACCATCACCCATACAACCTTTTCCTATAACGCCGTCACCCGTACATTCTCTCCCTATAACGCCGTCACCCATACATCCTCTCCACATAATACCGTCACCCATACATCCTCCCCCTATAACGCCATCACCCCATCCTCTCCCCCATACACATCCTCTCCCTCTCCGTCACCCGTTACATCCTCTATAACGCCGTCACCCATACATCCTAACGCCATCCACATAATAACGCCGTCACCCACCCATACATACATCCTCCCCCTATAACGCCATCACCCCATACATCCTCCCCCAATAAGGCCATCATCCTCCCATACATCCTCTCTCCCAATACACGCCGCCGTCACCCGTTCATCCTCTCTCCATAATACCGTCACCCATACTTCCTCTCACAGTTACGCCATAACCCATACAACCTTTCCCTATAACGCAGTCACCCTTACATCCTCTCCCAATAACGCCGTCAACCGTACATCCTCTCCCTATAACGCCGTCACCCATACATCCTCTCCACATAATACCGTCACCCGTACATCCTCCCCAATAAGGCCATCACCCATACATCCTCTCCCAATAACGCCGTCACCCGTTCATCCTCTCTCTATAATACCGTCACCCATACTTCCTCTCACAGTTACGCCATCACCCATACAACCTCTCCCTATAACGCCGTCACCTGTAAAACCTCTCCCTATAGCCCCGTCTTCCATACAAATGACCATCTCCAATTGAAGCATGTTGCTGGCTACACCTCTCATACCACACGCATCAAACAATCACACGTCCCAGCCCTACAAGCATATTCACATATTCCCCGCTGAAGACACGCCTTTCCCGACCCAAATACCCCTGGGCTACCCCATCTATGTTACCCCCCTCCCCCTACACACACACACACACACACACACACACACACACACACACACACACACACACACACACACACACACACACACACACACACACACACACTACCCCCAACCATCACCACCTCTCACAATCAGCACGTGCTCCGTCCAATAAACACCCAATTATGGTAGCAATTACCTGACTTTGTGCATACACGCCATATCCCCGAAAACATTGTTTTTTTTCAAACATCATATATGACCATGCACCAGGAAGGAGGACAAAGTCCGCAGCCACTCTAGCTTCCGGTCGCAAGGAACAACGCAAAATGGCAATTATGCTATTAGGTGACAATTTGATATTTAGGGTACAGTTTAGAACGATGCTTACAGTGGATTAAAAACTCAACTGTCGCGCTTCTATAAATCACCCATCAGATATTAGATAATTCATATGCAGCACTCTTTTGAAGAAAAGGGGGACAATATTAAAAGTCGTCATATTGTAATGCATACGTTTGCGCCTATTCTATACCCGTTCATTAAGGCGCAATAGCAGCATGTCGTCCGATGACGTCATCAACAGCCATTTGATTACATGCGAATAATCATATTTACCTTGCCCACTTCTCTGTCGAAGTCAACGAACTCTTTGGTTGGAATATGATCCTCTGGTCGATCACTCCATGCGTTAGAAATGAAGGTGAGTTGGAGATTAGTTCCTGAGTTGACAAATGCCTGAAATCAAAATGAATCTGAGCACTCTCCAACCAAAACAATAACCTACACAAATCATCATGTCGAGTTGGGGATACCCTATTCATTTGAGGTCATATCAAATTAATCATTACGTCAGTAAATTTGCAATGACACGGACAATTTCTATTCGCCAATTATTCCTTGAGAATAACAGAGCGATGTAAACAACTATTGTCGCGCATGTGCGAAACTGCGAACCTTAGGCACGTCACACTCAGCCAGACAGGGATTTCACGTCGAGGCTGACTGGGTTGAGTTAATGCTGACGTTACCTGGCTGTAATAAGTTCTGACATAAACCACATATTACAATAATAAGGCTCAGCGAGTACGAAACACGTGATCAGGTTGTGTAATCTCAGCCACAGGCTTCAACAGTAGACGCGCACATTTTATAAACGCATAAATAAACAATCGCGTCACAGGCGAGGTCTCACGGATTATGTTAATTACTTCATATGATTCATTGGATAGAAATATATGACGTCATTAACAGACGCCCCTGTTTATGTTGTGCTGACAGCTAAGCGCGTCATCCGTTGATTTACGCGCATCCGCGTCACAACAATTATTTAATGTTGGATCTGATTTTGTATAACCAATTGCTTGCTGTGGGCGTAAACGCATAATTGACCCAAGGCACGGGTTTGAGAAACTCACGTCATGTGCTAGTAGGCTTGTTTATGCGCCGAAGATAAAGACTGCACGAACTTTCCCGCTCCCATTTTGCTAAGTGAGCACCAAGACTAGTCCTGCTACTAACCGAGACGAGGGTTTACCTGGCCGACGTGCAAGAAACCAGTCATGTTTATCCAAAACGCCTATTAGCATTTGGTAATTCTAAAACACTGTATCTTGCCTCAATAACAGCGGAGACGATATTGATTACGACAATGGAAATTAAAAAAACTAAACGTCGTTGGTTAACACCAGGTGGTTCCTGGGCTCAGCGTCAATTCAATTAACTACAGTTATACTCAACTTTACTTCAAGAAGCACATTAGGGAAATATCGATTGACAATGGCCAGCATTTTGTAAAACAAGGTGTGGTCAAGCCAATAATCTACCAGTTAAGCTTGACATGATTCATCCGACCGGAAGAGAACTGGTCTTATTTAGCAGGGTGGGCGGCGCCAGCGTGGGTGCCTGGCCCTGCTTCGAGTGGGCAGCGAGGGCCACAGAATGACGTAACTCAAGGTCGCCACTTCAGTGTGCTACTATAACGACCGCGAAGATAAGAACGTCCCTATTTTGCCTGAGGTGGATTTTGAAGCGACCAGTCAAAGTCGACCATTATAGACGGAGCCAAAGTAACTATCGAGTGAGATGATTTAGTGTTTTGTCAGACTATGTTGACTAGTTCCATTTACTGAACTATGTACCAGACGTCCCAATCATATTCACACCTGACGGCAATACGAGAATGAATGTGATTACTATTCTAGACAGAATAGTAATCGCACGTGTATATTTTAACAAACAATCGTAAAAGAAAGTCTATATTCGATTTCGAGAGTTACATGTCGTGGTTCATATGATGATGATCTGATATAAGTCGCATAATACTATCGAAAAGTCGTCCAAACTTTCTGAGGAGCACAAAAACGCCAGCTCGACTGACTTGTGATTCAACGAAAGTCATGACTGAACCCTTACATCTACCCGAACACTAAACGTTCATAGTTCAGATATGACATCATTCTCGCACTAAGTGACCGTCACTCGAACCAAGTGGTTCCTGGACTAAACGGAGTCGAGAAATAAACAATTAGACAGTGAGTCGGTTTTGTTAAGGTACTTACGACGTCCGATCGTCCTTCTCTACATTCCGTTTGAAAGCGAATTTGTCGTTCTTCGTGTGGTCTATCCCTGTAGCCTGTGTACCGAACCTGCACACAACAACAAACTTTCAGTTTTCTTTCGTGAACAAATTGCACTTTCCGAATCCAATGTACTCAAACTTCCGGGTTAACTCCGAAGATATATTGAAGAGTCCTATCAATGATTTTGAATTCACCTCTGCCTCACGACTTAATTTCCGAAACAGTTCATCGTTGTCAAACTTTTCTCGCTGGTCGGGCACAACTCGCGGCATTCTGATATTATGTGGCATAGGACTTCTCAGAACAACGCACTGGGCACAACTGACAGCATGCTTACTACAGATTTCATTCATGAACCAAAAACAACATCCAGTGGCGCCTCCTCGGCCGCTCCGTGCTGACAAATGTGATTGGCTGCCGAATGGTTCTCTGAACAGGCCGGAATGACTCACTTACGGAAATGTCCATATAAGGCATACACCGGAAGTGCCCGAACGTTATCGAATAACCTACGTCATTGCCATTGGACGTAATCAACTTCCGAGGATTTGCGAAGTGGATGTAGGTCAGAGGATTCCATATATGGCAAATGTTATCGGGTGGGTCTGCATAATGTGGATACACAATTCTGCGGAGCTGCGCTCCAGCGATGAAGTATGTGTCATAACGTACATTATCATTATGACATATTTTGTCCTGCGAACACCACAACAATAACACATCGCATCAATTCCTTACCCCATATGTCTCTATGGTCAGTTGAAATAAAATCAATTACAATGGTTATGGTTAAAGGAGAGAAAATATTTAAACGCAAGATAGTAACTAAAGATTAAGTTTTGTTTTACACAAAATACCAATCATAAAATGTCTGGGTATAAACTGCTGCAAATTTTATACAAATAAAATCAATCAAACACGAATTAAACACGTTATAGGTAATTTTGCTAAAAGATGCGTCGCATCAAGCTGTATTCACACCTGACCATGGAGACACGTGGGGGCCAAATAAATGTGACGATGGGTTTTTGGTCTGGTGCGCGACAACGATAACATATCGCAACAGTTCTGTGGCCCCCCAGTGTCTCTTTGGTCAGAAGGTAAGCGATTGATCATAATGAATTTGATTAGAGGAGAGCCAAAGTTTCGGTGCAAAATTCTAAATACCGTCTCGGTTGTTCGTTGGGATATTAACTACGAGCAGTTGTCTATACTGGAAAAGATGCAGTAAAAATGTCCGACTGTTTAGGCTTGTTAATTACTAAGCTGAATCCTTCACGTGGATGATAGAGGTATTTTGGATCACATGTTAGTTAGATATGATTGCAAGCTTAACAGCAGATGAGACGGATATCTTGAAGACAAAGAAAAATGAAAGAAATACTATTCGATCGCATAAGGGATTACAGGGACGGATGACATGGAAAATGACATTTTAAAATTGGATAAAACACGATGGAAAAAAATATAAACTCCCCAAGATACGCTATGATGCCAACATGTCATACAGTATCTAGTAAGTTCTCGCGCACCGGAACCCGTTTTGTTTACAACTCGTGCGCATGCGCTGATGTAATGTCTTGGCGAAGAAAATTTGTTTTGAAACAATAAACGCAGTTTACGAATACATTCCCGATCTCAGTGGCATTGTGAAAACTATTATCAATTGATGATTTGGTGGAATTTGCTCCAAAGACGATGCTTGACCTAGAGGTGCAACCAGAAAGGTCTCTAGGCAACGAACAATGGGAATTTACACTTGGTGCGTTTCTATTTCATTCTTGGCCCGAACAGCTGAGTTTGACAGTTCGTGAATATGCGCTTTTGTGTTTAATTTTTTTCCGGTTTTCGTTGGTATGTGGCTGAATCGATTCTTCTTTCTTCGAAGTTGTTTTCAATGACTTTTGTTTTATGTATATCATATATCTAGTGTAGTTCTAGACCTATTATTCCCGTCTAATGTTTTTTTAAATTTGAACTATGGCCCGGTTCAAGGTCTTATAAGTTATAGTTATAGAGCTCTACCACTCTGCCAATTACTGGCCGCGGCCTCGGTTAGGTAAACAGAACACGAACAGACTTTCTAGAGACTCCATGTATCATTACAAGGGTCAGGAATAAGGAACTAATATATTCATTACATTTATGCAGAAGGGGATGTTGTAATTGATAAAATGATAGTCTTTTATCAATACTTTGACTTTTCAGAGTAAAATGATTTGAGATTATAATGAGTCAAACATGCCACTCTTATTGACAGTTGCACTTTTCTGACTTTATTTTACATTGACATGCACAATATATTGGTAGTTATAGATAAAAATGTCAAGTAATTATTGTTTATTTACAGGAATGCCATTTTACCAGGCTGTGCACATCCTGAAGAAACAGGATAGAGTTGTAAAAGGTGTTCAACTGTGGTACAGTGACCAGGTGTGTATTGTATACAGTCAAAGTGAAAATCTTATTTGACACATTTGTGAAGCTCTAACATCATTGTTATGATGTGCTTGATATTAGGTAACAAATGGTGATTTTCTTGCATCTTTTTTTGCATTTTGTTGATGATTTTTTTCCAATTATTGGTGTAAGTATAGAGAGGATTAGCTATTGATATATTATCATTGGGGTCATTCCACTGTAAAAGTTTCCGCAAACTTAAAATTCCCAAGTATTTGTGAGATGTTTCTAAATTATGAAAGTTGACATCTCCTAATTTATCAAATAGAAAGGCTGTGAAAAGCCGCCACCACTATTTTTTTTGTATGAAAAAGGTGTTATGGACGGAACATTTCAAAAGTGTATCTTCCATCCTATAAACATTCATTAATTGCAAGTTAAGACTGAAGTAGGGAACTGAGCAGAATTAAGAAGTTCAGCAAAATAAAAAGTCATGTCACAGTACATCACATCCATAACAGCTTTTCACATAGAAAAATTTAATATTATTTCATCCTTTTTTTCAATGTTACTATATTTTCTCCATACCGTAGAGGGAAGCATATGCAGTTTTACTTTGGGTATTGCATGAATTTATAATTAAAAACAATTTTTTTTGAAAATTGTCCCATCCATAAAACAATTACTGTGGAATGACACATCTTCTTTGTGCCTGTGGTAAACAGAATCCCCTGCTTAATGACTTGGTGATCAACCTGTCTCAGGATGGCATACGGCTTGTCTTTGACTCTTACTCCCAGCGTCTCAAGGTACCGTACCTGCTTTGTCAATTGATTTGGTGTTAAAGTTGTAGCTATTGAGGCAATCATAGAATGCCCTCCCAAGATGAAACTAGTCATACTGTGTTGAAGATGACATTAACCAATTTTTAACCAAGTAGACAAAACAGTTTGATCTTCCCACTGATGCTTTTCAGTGCATGCATGATTTCCTCACCAAACAATTGTCACTCCATTATGTTAACAATTAGGTTATTTTTTTGTCATGGCAGGAAATAGAAGTATATAATATGACACGTGTCAAGTTAAAATACTGGTAAGTATTCATAACATTATTTTCTATTTCTCATTCATTTTGGTTTGAAGCTGTGCTGACATTGCCTTCTGGCTGATATTGCAGTGGGGTTCATTTCAACTCACAGCACACACAACCAAGCATTGAGCAGATCGATCAGTCTTTTGGTGCCACACATCCTGGGGGTAAGTTCTCCTTCTAATGCTCTGCTTATACTTTGACAGGAAATACCCAAGTGTCCTAATCAAGATCCAGTATATTGTGTCTGTAAGTGATCAGATATCCACTTCAGTGATGCTGATGACACATTGGGTGTGCTATTCATGCAGCATCTTATTCTGTTTCTTCAGTGTATCATTCCGAGAAGCATTTGTTTGTACTGAACTTCAGAGGTCTTTCATTTGAATTCTACATCGAATCCAAACTTGAAGTGGGTTGAGTACATCAAGTTCACATATCAAACTATTATTGGTTGTCATTAGGTTTTGCTTGTGATGTGGTTAGAGATTTATTTATCATCATGGTGCAATTGTAATGCATGTGACATGAGTGGAATGTGTGGAGAGAAAGAACTTTGTTGTTTCAGCCCCGGTATGCTCATGGACTGGGCAGCTTGCAGTTTGCCACATCACCACTCGTCTCTAAGATGCATATTTACACAGGAAACAGCCTTGATGACACCAAGTAATCATATTACTGTGCTAAATATAAGATGCTTCTTTGAGTTGAAATGATGTGACCCATTGATTTAGTGTATCAACTAATGACCTGAAAAGAAAGAGATTGTGTAATGCTCCTAATGTTTTATTTTGTGACTGCTCAATATAGAGCCCCACTGTTACCACTTCATTGCTTCCATGGTAACTGTTACCTTGACAAATTGGAGGTGGTAAGAAAGCATGGTCAGACAAAGGAGGTCAAATTCACCATGGTGATGGAAGGTAAGGATTCTTAATCTTCTCCTAGTTGGCTTCTTACTCTCAATGCTGAGTGGCAATGATGGATGAGCACAACAGATAAGGTTCGTTGATTTATGTTATATCTGACAGTAATCTTATTTCCAGGCAATGGTCCATCCAAGCTGTCAGAATTCCGGCGTGTGACTGTGGAGCGCAGTGTCAAGTTCGGTGATTCTTGTGAGGTGAGAATGTGTTTGTATTATGTTCTGTTGCAGTGATCCTTCCATCTTCACTTAGTCTGATATTTGGAGGAAACGTATTCACATCATAATGACACCTTGACAAGATGATTAAGTTTCTCTGCAAGGCCAATATGACTCTCATTGGTGAAATCCAATGGTTCATTTTATTTTCTGTCTTCACATGTGGCATATCTCAGCTATCACTAGTTACTATGTCAGTAAGGCCTATTCCAATGTCTGATTCCTTGTGACGCGTCTCTTGTAGGATGTGAAGAGTGCTCTGGGCTCGCCAAGTAAAATCTACTTCAAGGCAGAGGACAAGATGAAAATCCACTGTCCAAGAGGTCGTAGGTCCTCGCTGTCTCACTGCTCTGACTACTTCTACAACTACACAACCCTGGGAGTGGTGAGTCATGACTCGTGTGTAGGTGTATTATGACAGGAGATGCTATCAGTCACTACATGGAGGTGTAATGGAGTAAAGTTGCACTATGGATCCATGATTAGATAGCCATGGTGTTGGTGTAATTAGTGACTCATTTGTGTTAAATCATGACATTTGTGTTTGGGTGCCACCCCCTCATTTTCATTTGAATTTTCATCCGAAATTTAGCGACCTATGTACACAATTTTACAGTAATTCTATTTGCGTTGTGTTACTAATGTTGTGTTTTCCTTGCAGGATGTACTCTTTGATGGAGGTTTACACTGTGTCAAAAAATTTGTTCTTCACACCAACTTCCCTGGTCATTATGACTTCAACATGTAAGTCCAATTCATATGTATAAGAATTATCAATAATTTTATAGTACTTAAAATTACTGTTACATGTCTTGTGTAAAGAATCGGCAATATGTGATGGATCTTGCCACTTTATCCTTTTTGGCTCTGCTGACTAGCAGAGCTTGTTATATACTCAAAGAGCGTATAGCTAAGCTAAGAGGGTACAGCATGGTGCTTTGTCATATTTGTGACATAATTTGAGGGCTTGGTAACCATTGTCTAGTTGTTAACTGCATATACTTTCAACCCACAGATTACCGCTATGATATCAAATCAGTTTTGGAAATGATGATAGCCTCAGTTTTTTATCTTAATTTGTGACAGTAAGAAAAATAACCCAACAAACAGCAACATCCCTCAAAACCCATCTTCCACTCATTTGATCATTGTAAGTCACACTAAACCGTGCTGCGGTAAGCGGCACCATCCCTCAAAACCCATCTTCCTCTCATTTGATCATTGTAAATCACACTAAACCGTGCTGCGGTAAGCGGCAGGGCTTAGAGACTCTTTGGTCTCTTGTCTATATATAATGACCACACACAGTGACCGTCTTTTCACATATTAATCGACTGCATCACTCAAAATCAGGGGGTTGATTTACCACTAGTCGGAGCCTCATGCTTTTCTGGCAGTTCTTGGTTATTGTCTTTCCTTCTGTCAGCTTCAATTTAAAATAGATTTTACCAGAGGTTCTTGTCAGCCGAACTAGTGCAGTTATACATTGGCTTGTAGGCAAAACAGCTCGGACACAAATGAAGTAATCATCATTTGTTAATGTGGCATATTGATTGTCAGGTATTACCGCTGTGAGTTGCGCATGACTGTTGCTGGTGACCCGTCAGAGGGAACCTCCAGTCGCCAGTCAGCCACCTCTCCTCTTTGCATTGGGTTTGACACAAAGGTCAGTGGACACATTCTTTCATGACAATATTACTACACTTATTTGTATGGAAGATGGATCTCGAAACTGATTACATTGGCCCTCTCACATACAGTATGTATGTTTCTGTGTTTGTACAAATATGAGGATGTTGTTTTGTCTCCAGTGGAGTTCCATACAGGATCGGTTGATATCACCAGGACGTAAACCCGTTGTTCTTAAACGAGCCTCAACCACTAACACGACAAACCCATTTGGCTCCACATTCTGTTTTGGGGTTCAAGACATTATTTTTGAGGTGAATCTCTTTGTGTTGTACCCCCTTTTTTTTTGATTTTCCTGTCTAATTTACTGCAAACTGTAATGAATAATGTTGTTAAGGTCCTTGAAATCTGCCAACTATAAGTTAGTTTACCTGACCTGAAATTTCATGATGAGTTGACCAATTATAACATTGGCCAGCCAAAGTGTCATCAAATTTTAAATTGGTGAATTTCAAGTTGGGTTCAACAATGTCATTTGATATTAAGACATAGACAGCAGTTTCTCTCCATAAGCTGGTAGAAAAGCAATAATGACTAAATACATCCTCTCAACAAATAATATCATATGTAACCTGTATTCTCATGGTTGTTTGATCTCCCGTTGTTTGATGGCAGGAAGCATTGTTTCAGGTGATGCAGAATGATCATATAGCCTCAGTGACGCTGTACCAGACAAAACCTGGCCCAGGCCCCCGTCGTGACACACCGTCTTGATCCCCCCGTCGTGACACACCGTCTTGATCCCACTCTGTCCTCGTGTTGTTGTAGTGATAGGTGGAGCAAGGAGTCATCCTGCTCCAATAAGATACTTGGCGTCGTCTTGCTGGAGTCAGCTTATTCTCAGTTACACTCACATCTACCATCCCCTCATGCATCAGAAAGCAATACAACAACACTTTTGAAGTCGGCTCATGCTTTACAGTACAGTTACATTGGTCAGGAAGAACGTGTACTGTCATATCGACAGCATGGCTTCATCCACACCCTTCAAGTATTGATATCCTTCATCTGATTGTATTTAACAATTAAATGAATAATGTTAAAATACTTTCTATGAAAAAACTCCTTTGGTGTATGTTGATGTGGTCAATGCCTTCTGAGGCTACTGGACAGCTGTTCACGGGTGGAGAGGCATCACTTGGCTTTGTGTCTTGTGTAAACTTGCCATTTTCTTTTGGTACCGGTATAATATAGATATTAATTACCCGTGTTGCTTTGACAGTGTTGATTTCACTTGTCGATAGCTTTATTACTCCAGTCTTGGGGATAAACTGAAAAGTCTTTCAAGTGTTGAGTCCCTGTTTGAGTGTGTCGGAGTTTACATGTACAGAGGAAATAAGGTTATAAAAAAAATACACTTGAGCATTATATATATCAGGGTGTTAGGGATACCATTGCATTTCCATATTGCAATAAGAAATGAAAGGGTTCTATCTTTTGCCATGTCATTGTCATGGTTGTTTTATCATTTGTTGTTTTTTTTGTGATATTTAACATCAGAAATAATGGAGAATGTAAACATCTTTCATGTTTTGCCATTTTGCTTTGTTTATTATTGATATGGTTAGTTAAAACACTGACTCAGGTGTTGTTGATTTGCATATTGTGAGTTCCAGCTATAAAACGATCGTTGTTCTCCATTGTAACCAATGGAGTACAGATTGTTTGCTCAACTTTTGCTGTTTTGCCTGATTACCAACTATGACTATGAAGTGTAGTTGATGGACTTCTTTGGTACATTGAATTGTGAGTTAGCTATATTAACATTTGCAAATTATTACATAAGTCATATGTGTAAAATTGAGGAAAAAAATATAGATATGCTTTATGTGTAAGCTTCTTTAATAATGTCTGTGTGCTGGATGTTTAAATTTATTTAAGTGGCAAGAACGAACAAAGTAATGTAATCCATCTATTGCTGGGCAGATCGGTACAGTCTTGCAGAGCATAGCTTACATAAGACATCAGAGTTCCATGTAGAATATAGATCAACACTTTCTATCATGAATGATGAACACGCAATCTTATCAATATGTTTGCCTATTGTTACTGCAGCAATATTTCTACAGGTGCACAGTGTGGATGTTATGTACAGGTTCAACCCTAGGTTAATGGTTCTTGTTTCCCATATCTTGTCCAAATAATCCTCAAGCAGAACTGATGATGTACTTGGTGTGTGTGTGTGTGTGTGGGGGGGGGGGGGGGGGTGGCATCTCACCATATATGGTACAATGTTATATATGTATCCATAAAATCTTTGTAAAGTTGACATTTGTTCAGAATGTCCTTATCAAGCTTTCCCTATGAAGATAAGCTGTAATCTTACATGATGTAAGCCATATGCTATATACTCTTACAGGTCATTGGTGTTTCCAGGTGTAGGTCATTTTATATACAAGATAAAGGTTACAGGCCAATTTATTCTCAATAACCCACTATTGTTAGGCAAGGAGATATGTGTTGTGGCATATGTGTGACTTCTAGTTGTAAAAGTGAATTGTGAAGCAATGTGGGACCAGTATTAATTGACAATCACCTTAGGTGACCAGCAGACACGTTTCATAGATAGCCTTATTACTGCTGGCACCATGATTGCTGAATAACAACCTCAGCATGGCAGTTTGAGAGAGTTTGTAAGAACCCAGTTTTCTTTTTGAGTGAGTTTGTAAAAACCTAGTTTCTCATTTTCTCATAAAGTTTGTAAGAGCCTAATTTTGTCATTTGGTGAGTTTGTAAGAACCGTCCCATTTAGTTTGTGAGAACCTAGTTTTCTCGTAGAGTGAGTTTGTGAGAACCTAGTGTTCTCAATGCATGTAAGTTTGTGATAACACAGTTGTCTCTTTAAATCAGTCTGAGAAGACACTGGTAAAATTGAGTGACAACTTGAGAGAATCCGGCAATCATTTCAGTAATGTTTTGATGTAGTATATATGATCAACAATATTTACGATACAAGTGTACCTGAAACAGGGCCCAGATGTTCTTTTATGTGTGGCAGTTTTTGGGACCAGAGGAGTGACAGCTGTATAGAGCTGCATTCACTATGGCTCTCACTGCAGCCCAGTTCTCTGTCCCATTAACACACCAGTTTTGAGTGTAAGCCAGACAAGGTAGATTCCAAGGTAGATGTGTGGTTTCAATTAAGCCGGTCATTATTTCATGTTGACACCGCATCAATGTATATATTATATACAGGGAAACACCTGTCTACATATATATTTAGTGGTTTGTACAGAGCCACAAAATTAAAATTGTCAGAAAAATATTCACATTTATGGGTGTGCATTTGCATCATTTGGTAGGCGAGTCGATGCTGTTCTCCTGTAGTCAATTTTTTGATTGTGAATGACACGTTTCAAACATTTGTACAGTTCATGTTAATATTTGATATATAATACTTTTCGTGGATAAATGCCATCATGATGTCCTTGCGATGTATGTTGGAAAACCAATTCATGTTGACATCATACACATATACAACGATACAATGCTAACGATTTATACTATTAAAACATTACAATAAACCCATTCTCATAATCTGCTGTCAAAACTACACGTACGAAAACGCATACATGCTTGATTTCTTGTGTCAATGTGTGTATGGTTAATGTTTACAGGAATGAAGATGGGTAATTCACTAATGATGAAACCAACAGCTTTTATTTGTCATGTCTTCATTGCACAATCAGTATTACAGTTACAGTTTGTTTCAAGGTAGTACAGATGAGATACATTGAGACTGAGCGTACTTTCAAAAGGATGCGTCATCGCAGTTACAACCACTAAAGCTATTTGTAAAAAAATATCCCCTAGAGGGAAGGCTTGGCTTTTATAAAGCTTACTGACCCATAAACAACCTATCCAGTGTTTTCTAAGAAATTAACAAAATGTCAAAAAATTCAAGACTTAAACTAATGACTGGAAGAATGATCAAGTGAACACCAGAACTTTGTCATGCTTCCTCACGTGAAGGCACATACAAAACTGCACTATTATATAAAGCATCAAGTTAAAAGGCAGCATAAACAAAATGCCTGTTAAAGCACATGCATGGGAGGGTGTGTTGAGTTACAGGTTGTATTCTCGCATGTTAATAAGAATTATCAAGAAGGTTGACAGCAAAGAATTTGATCAAAATTTCAAACCCCTAACAAAAAATTAAAGCAAGTTAAAACAAAATAGATGAATTTTCTGGATCTACACAAATGAATTTCATAAAGAATACTACAGAAGTTGATACACTGTTATTTGGAGTAGATCAAGCAATAACTTCAATTCCAGAGCATCAGTCATAGCGAGGACCACTCCAATTCCTTTAAATTTATATGATTTCTTTCTATCTCTTTGATCTTTAGTAAATGTCACTTCTCTGAATGTGAAACAAAATTAATATGGATTGGGATATTATCAACCGAAGATAAACTTATGGATCAAATATTTAACCAAAAAACAAACAGCTCATAGGTGATGAAATCCAGACAAAGTGACTTAGTGGCCCTTGATACACATCTCAACTTGGTACTGTAAATTGTGAGGATAACATAAAATGAATAGCCAGACAATTGTTTTAAAAAAATAATTCCAAAATGACCGTAATAAATATTAGTTATATGCAGCTTGTGACATCAACGTGAAGCTTGGGTACAGAAAGCTTACCGGGTAAATACCTAAACAAGTCTTGAATGAATGGGGTTATCTTATACTTCAGAAAGTTTCCCAGATATTAATACATATATCGCAATTTAAAATTCAACAAGAAAACCACTATGTAATAAAACACAAGACGACATGGTTGTTGGTTTACAGGAGCATTAAATGTCCATTAGCTTGCACTGATGTTAACAGTGAATGTTCGGTTACATGAAACATTATAGCACGTGTTTCCTTCAGCTACATAAATAACAGCTACGCCTAAACATACAGCACTACAGCTTGACATACAGACACAAATTACAAATCTACAGTATAATTCCATCGGAGTGACACTTTGACTTTCCATATACCAGCGAAATTGTTAACATGTTTTAAAGTCTAAATGCCAATGAAGGCTATTCTCATTGTTACCCCTTGGGTTCTCAACAATTAACAAATTTACCAAACAAACATTTACCAAAATATCATTTCTGGACAGCACATGATTTTTTACCCAAGCAACAGACATCAGATTACATGATTGAGAAATACATGAAAGCAGAAGGATTCAAAGGTTCAATAACAAACTTCCATATCTGCCAACACTAAATTAGTGATGTAGGTTAATGGAAAATTATTTCATAGGAGCACATACAACCTAAATAGTTGTTAAGTAATGGGAATCGGTTGCTTTTGAACTGACACTGTATCAAGAGTCATTTTATAAATGATTATTGTTCCATAAAAGCATCCACTAATTTGAGTGAGATAACAGTATGGAACATGGTTCCATTGAACTGCACAATAAATTAGGTAATGCAATGTCATTACAACTGGTTCTATTGAAGCATAAACTTAATGAATAGCTATTATGTAATGGAAGATGGAAAGTAAAGCCCCCCCCCCCACCCCCAAGCCATGCGACAACATACAGGGCATCAAGAGAAACATAGTACATAGTCTAGCAAGAACAATGATAGCTACAGCCGCTGGCCACAACCTGACCAACCATGCTCGCGGTCCCTGAGATAGGCCATTAAAGCTTCCAACACATTACCACCATGTTAATAAAAACACAGCTTTATCATTTTAGAGCATTGTATATAGATAGAGACATTTATGTATATAGTTGAATACAAAAAAAACCTAGAGTAACAAATAACACACAAAGCCCCAAAACATATGTGTACATACATTATATTGTATACCATTTGCTGCTGCCCCCTGTAGGGAAGCCGGTGAACTAATCACAAAGTTCAAGTGAGGTCGAGAGGTTTTCACATTTTACATAGCACAGGGCCAAAAGCTCACTAGGTGGCGTTAATAACCGGCCGTCCATATAATAAAGAGCTACGTTACCCGTATTTCACCAAGTGGAAAACAAGCTCCTGACACTAGGTGCCCACACAAGCAACGTCAACAATGCCAAAATAAAGTATAAAAAAAGGTTTAAAGCCATCCTTCTGCGATGGCATATAATACACAAACAAATTACAAAATACGGCATGATACATGTTAGGAGTCATTTGTTGTTTTCTAATCTATATATATATATATATATATATACACAGAGCAAAGGTGTACAAGGGCTATATATATATACTGTATATATATATCAGAGAGGAAAAACACAACATTCGCACAGTTCAATATATATATATATATATATATATATATATATATATATATATATATATATATATATATATATATATATGCATAAATATTTATATATATATATGTATATATATATATATATATATATATATAATATATATATATATATATATATATATATATATATATATATATATATATATATATATTTACATTATATTTACCACTCTTAATCACACTGCCACTCAATAAGTATAATGAGGTATTCAAGTTAACCATGTCTGCACCGGACACAACTGCATGGCAGCTGTGTGGAGGTCTAATGCCAGACTTTGGCAAGCATAACAGTTTATAAAAACACAGATAGATCTTTGGTATGTCTGCTCTCCCAGATATAACATTGATTTCATCAACTGGGATTCCTGATTCCAACATGTCAAAGTACTTGCAACCAAATCTAGTATGGGGAAGGATGATGTTTGTAATGGTTTAACCAGGGCTTGGCCAGATATGTAGTGATCATGTAACGCCCAACTGCCAGTGAAATTAATATGAAAGCTTGAGGTTACCAGTCGCCATCTAGCATTGACATGGCAGAGGTGAATATGTCTCAATGGGGCATGAAAGTATAGTTTGTCTTTGACATCTAAACAAAATGGTACAATGATGAAACTGGTTATGCGTTGTTAGCTGAGCAGCTACGGTCATGATGAATCAGATAAGAATCTGAGAGACAAATTATTGCAACTGGGATAAAGCCAATGGTAAGGAATGTGGTGAGGGAGGTCAGAGGGTGATAGGGCATTTACAGCAGAGAGGTCAGAAGAGGGCAAAGGTCAGAGAAAAAAACATTTAAGAATAACATCCGTAGTAGAGCATGGTTTGACTGCCAGGAACACACAATGGTTACACAACAAGAGCCGGCAGTGATTGTGCTGGAAAAATCTCGCTGGAATGGTTAGTGAGACTTGATAAGGTTAGTGATAGTGTAAACACGGAAATCACAAGAATCTTCAAGAATAGCCAGACATCTCCTAGTAAAATACACAAGACTAACCAGCAACTCCTCTATAAGATCATGTTCAATATGCCCCCGATCCCATGGCACCTATGTCTTTCAATCTCTCACTCTCTCTCTCTCTTACTGTCTCTCTCTCTGTCCAAGTAATAACTCTATTAGGGGGACCACAGTGCCAAGGAATCAGTGCTGACCATGCACGTACAGAGAAGAAATATCATTGTAAGTTATAGCTTGACAGAGAGAGTAGATAGAAGCAGGAAGACACTTACCAACTCCAGCCAATAGTGCTAACATCGGCTAAACATCTCACATCCTGCCCACCAACTAGACAACTAATCCACCGCACTTTACAATATACAACAAAATATTAAAAGTCTGGTTGATAATTCTGAAGGAGCAAGCCTCTACACAACTGGTGAATTAGCCAGCTCCTTAGTAATGCAAGCATATACTCAAGATCAGAAAACATTCTGCCCTGGAGGTGTGCGTGAGGATCCAGCATAAGACACAGACACAGCCAATCAGGATTCCACACTGTACATGAATTTCAAAGCTCAATGAATGCAAACACATTAAATAAACAGCAGCCAGGTTTGCAGAATGAAGCTCAACGTAGAAGCAGTTGACAAAAACACATGCTGAGGTAGATACAAAGAACGCAGTATACCAAGTTAACTGTAAAGATGACTCGCAAAACAACAACTGATTAAAGCTGCAGAAAAGAAATAAAGCTATATACCATCACACATTATCACTTTGTAAAGACATCAAACCACAAAGGCTAACCTATACTACAGCTACAACTCTCTACTTCCAAACTACGAGACCACCTAGTCTCCTCTCCATGTAACTCGTCAACAGGTAACACGTCAACAGGTAAGTCCGCCAGCGAGGTAAACACGGAACAGACCTATACATCAAGCCAAAAAGGGTCCCATTTGGTAAGGTCACGGGGGTCGTTATATACAGTGTGAGGGGTATTGCTTCTGGCCAGGCTCTACTCAGTACATGATGAGCTCAACAAAATGGTTTGTCTGAATGAGGCAAGCAGGGAATGGTGGCTGCACTATGGATGCACCAGCTAATACATCCCTCAGAATATCTCAAGTGGGCCAAATGCCGCCAAACATACATAGCCAGAGTAAATGATTCCACCACCATACATCAGCACTGCTTTCACCAAATAGCAGCATGACTGTCACTAAATACACCCTAACACTTCAGTATACTAGATACAATCATCCATTAACCTTGGCACAGTATATCAACGCTTCACAAATACAACAGATGGGGAAACTATCCTGTAATGAGCACCAGAAAAAAAAAAAGAAAGAAAAAATGGTTTTACACAAAATAATTTGGTCAACAATATCACACACTGTATATAATGGCAACAACAACCTTTAACTTTCAGCCAACATTCAGCCAAAAACAGCAGAAGCTAAGCTAATAATAGCAGGATCTGATAGCAACAGCTGTTTATAATGAACCATAAGTTAATGGTTCAATGGATCAAGATGAATTGGATACAGAGAAAGAAAAGCTCATTTTCGGTCCAAATTGAGGTATTTTGAACTTTTGTCTTGTGAAGACAATAAATTGTGTGGTCACAATAATGAGGCACAAAGCCTCCCGCAAATCAAGTTTCACTTGTCAATATATCCCTGAGAACAAACATAATGATTCTATTGCCCAAGGCAACAAATAACAAACTGGCGACAACAAAATTAAATACTGGCCCTGGGTGCTGGGAGACTTTAAAAGTCCCACGTAATGGTGCACAAGAGAAGTTGTGGAGGACTTCTATTAACCTGGCCAACCTAGTATACCAGACTACGCCAGATGCAGCATACACACCTCGCAAACCATGCAAACTACACAACATTTGCGCTTTGTCATACTGAAGCTCATCGCAACAAATACGTAAAGGCTAAGAAAATTTGACAACAACCTTTGAGCGGCCTACAACATGAGATGGCCAGCATTTTCAATGCAATACATCAGTATTCACCGAGAAGACATGGCTGACAATGATATAGTGTTACCCTTTTCTCCTTGGCCTGTCAGAGGGGCTTATCGAACTGGAAGGGATGTCATAAATACAGCATGTGTAGCAAAACTTCAGCACACAGAGAGCCAAACAGTCCCTATTTGGTAATAGATGTAATTATAATCAACAGATGTTACAGGTGAATAATCACATACATATTCATCAGCAGGATCAGGATGCTCCAGGACGTGGGGTGGCCCTGATCTACTCGCTGGAGTCACCCATCAGAACAACTGCACACGGTTGTTACCGAAGTCAACAACAAGGACGTTTCCGTCAGGAGTGAGGCAGATGCCAGACGGCCGGTCAAGCTGACCAACGCCCGTACCAGGCGTGCCAAACTTACACAGGAAGTTGCCATTCGCTTGAAATACCTGGATACGATGATTGCGAGAATCAGCCACGATGATGTTGCCCTCTTGATCCACCACAACACCCTGTGGTCGCAGGAACTGACCGTTGCCCGAACCCTCGGTGCCCAGGAAACGTGCTGACTGGAAGTCTGGTTGAATGACAAGCAGGCGGTGGTTATTGAAATCGGTCACAACCATGTGACCATCATTGTTGAAGCAAACTCCTCGTGGTGAATCAAAATGCTTCCACAGGGCTCCCTCAAAGCCATACTTGTTGAGAAACTGGCCGTCCGGGGAGAACATCTGCACGCGGTGGTTCCTGGTGTCAGACACCAGTATCTTGCCTTCAGAGTTGACAGCAACATCCCAGGGATAGTTGAACTGGCCATTCTTGCTTCCTTTCTCGCCAAACTTGAAGAGGAAACCACCATCAAAAGTGAACACTTGGATGCGATGGTTATCCTTATCAGCCACAACAATGCGGCCCTGAGCGTCGCAGGCCACCCCGGCGGGCCGGTCAAACTGACCGTTACGTGATCCAGGGGTGCCAAATTTGTGGTGAAATTTGCCATCAGGAGTGAACACTTGAATACGGTTGTTGCTGCGATCTGCAATGATGATGAAGCTATCCTTGTCAGTACAGATTCCCCAGGGTCTGCAAAGCTCGCCATCATTGTCCCCTTCACGCCCAAACTGCATGTGCATCTGGCCAATACTGCTGTAATTACGGCCACTTCGAATATTCACTGAGAATGGACTATCATGCACGTGCTGGCCCCTGACAGTCACAGAGATGTTGTGCACACCTTCACTCTGTGTGCGGTAGCTAACAGAGTATGTTCCGTTCTGCCTGTCAAGCACATCAGCCCGGTAGAGAGCCCCCTCAGGACTGTGAATGACCACATCAATAGGATCCCCACCGACCACACGGTTGTCTCCCAGGTGATCTTTACAATGCACCATGAAGAGAACAGGTTTTCCTCGCAGAGCTCGCTTTAGACCGTCACCGGTGGCCATACTAAGTGGAGCAAATGCTCCACTGCTGATAAAGCCCATCTGTGAAATAGCTGTGTGGAGGGCAGCATCTGGAGGTGTGAACATGATGTTGTCGTCTTCATGGGGCTGTAGGTAACCTCGCAAGTGACGCACATTGAGCATATCAGTGGCAATTTTATCTTTGGTTTTGAGGACGTCGACATCAGTTCCTGACTTGAGTGTGTCTTCCACTGCGGCTACAGTGGTAGACAGCTGGGCTAGCCCATGTCTCAACTCCTCCATCTGGTGGTGCAGTGCCTTGCCCTTGACTTGTCGGATCTTCTCCAGCCTCCGTAGCAGTTCCCTCTCCCGTTCCTCCAGAGCACTCAGATGCCGCCTCGTTGTGGTGCGTACCTCGCTGGCTACACCTTGAGTTTGGAGCTCCACGCGGTCAGCCATGGTCTTAGTCAGGGCCAGACTTTCTTCCATTGCTTTCATACCAGCACGAGCATCTGCCAGTAGCTTCATGGTCATACTCTTGGCGTTCTCTACAGCATCTTGCAGATAGATGAAGCTATGCCCTACGTGGTCCATCATGGTGCACTCTCGACATATTGCCCCCGAGCAGGTATCACAGTAGAGTCTAAGGATCTCTTTATCATGCACATCACAGTAACTGGGCGGCCGGTCTGACACAGGCTGAATTGGTGTGGGGCTGGGCAGTGTTTTAGCCATAGATGACTTGTTTGCAAGCCGCACAATAAAATGTTCCTTGGTAAGACGTACACGCTGGTGTGCACTCACACAGTGGTCACACAAATACTCATTGCAATCCTGACAGCGGGAATTGGCATTGCTTCCTTCATCACAGGAGCAGCACATGCGTTCTAGCGGAGTGGACAGTCCGTTCTCTTCCTCTTCATCATGTGATACCATCACATCTAGGATGTTATTGATGAAGAAGTTGGATGGCAGGGCATCTATGGTGGTATGTGGCGCCGCCTGATGGCATGTGGGGCACCGCAAGGACACCCCAGACCGCCGCCCCGCTTCCTCCAGACATCGGCGACAGAATGTGTGAAGGCAGGGCAGCACGCGAGGGTCATCATAGCGATGGTGACACAAAGGGCAAGATAGCTGCTCACTAAACTGCTCTGCCGCTGAGAACGAGGCCATCTAGTGAAGCACAGGGGGCGCCACTCTGCAACCACTCCTCTGTCCTCTGCAAACATCATAACAGACATATTCTACTGACAAGTTTGAGTATGGACACATAATTAACTACATCACAGTTGCATTAAGGTGCGTTTCATGTGAATCTCATTGGGTTTGTGAATCTGCGTAGTTGGGATACTTGTTTATCATTTTGCGAAGGCTATTAGAAAAATATTATCAAAATAGTTAAAGTTGACTGAGGCAAAAGGTTGTACCAATTAATGTAATATTAGTACAGTATAATCAATCACTACTCAATGGTGACGTAAGTATTAAGACAGAACAATAGTATTACTAAATTTGTAACCGAATAGTTGTCTTGATGATCAGCAAGCAATAGAGCAGAAAAAGATCATTTCCATAGCAGTAAAGTGGTATAGAAAAAATACATTGCATTAATCATGTGACCAACCAATAGCAACATGTTGATTCTCAGTAACACAGCATGGGATGATGTGCGACGAAGAAAAGTAATTACAATAACAACAAGGACTCAACAAAGATCCTTGTTTCCTCATAATTCTATGTGGATGTGCCACAAGTGAATCAATATATCAAATAGAAGCTGCAGTGTTGCATGTGTTGGAGAAAATACAGCTGTGTTTGAGAGTTACAGATATATACATAAAACCCTGGCAACAGACCTCTCTTGTTGGTGTTGAGGTTTTGAACACACCAAAGAAAAGTAACTAAACCAATGTATCATATTCATAGTGTAATTACAGGGAAGTTCATGGCACACTCCGTCTTCACACATTCATGTATAAAAAAACATTCATACCTAGTTACATCATAACAGTACCATTAATGTTACATGTCGTGGGCGCAGTTTGGAAGTGAATATATATTGGGGCATGCAAATGCAGTAATCCTCGACATAGCTGACAAAAGCAAAAAGGTTATTTCGTATAACAAAAATAATGAGCTTCAAATGTGTTGACTTTTTCACAAGTGAGAATTTAGTTTACCTTAGTGCAGGTGCTATATCACAAAGTGTAATCAAACACCATAAAGATTTTTACTGCTTGAGATATACCATAATGCTGTTTATTCAGCGTTATGTTACGAAGCAGATTTGCTGTGTGTTCATTCTGAGATTTCAATGAAATAAAATAATGAACTATGGCCTGATGCACTTTCTTCTTTGGGTACATCAGTCAGTGACTTTTATATCACAAACAGTTAGCCACATAAGAAGTTTGGCGCACTTTAGAGGCATCCGTTTCATAACAGTGATGACTTAGACAAACTAGGTGTGTAACCAACTAACGCAGACAGACCGTTGCTTCGCCACAGGTCTTGTAACATCTCAGTAAGGATGTACAAATGGCTTATTTGGCCAACATATGGGGTCAGGGAGTTGACAACACAAACGATGCGGGGGATCAGTTTGCATGCTTATTTAATTTGGTCTATTAATACGCTACCTTAAATTTAAAGTCACACAGTGGAAGGAGCAAATTAAGGAAGACGGGTAATCTTATAGCAAATGTGAGCGATTTTTTATGACCTGTTACTTGGGCTGTAAGCCAAAAGCTTAGGACATGAAGTGGCCGGATGAGAGGGGTAAAGTTGAGGCCTGGGGGGGGGAAGGGGGGGGGGTTGGTTATCTATGGTGTGTATTACAAATAAAAGCGTAAAAGCGTGTATGTTTGCTCAATTAAGTTAATTTATTAATATGCCTACTCACTCTGTCTGTCAGCCGTGCACTAGTAAGGATAGCAGTTTGTAACATGGGTTTTGCTACTACCAAAATATTTGGGAAAAAATAGTCATCAATCTCCAAATTGTTTTTTGAGGAAGATTTTATAGTATAGTATCATAATGAAGAGAGTACTCGCAAGATAATGCTCTGATATCTTATAAGCCTGAACCTGATTGGGGTTTGTATGAAATTTGTAGCAGTTTTACCAAACAAGTGACTCAAGATTGTGCTACAGATTGCTAAAAAGAACGTACAGTTATGCAGCACCAGGGTAGTTATGCCTATTTAGACATCCTACGACGACTGAATCCAATGCAATGCTAAGATCCACAATTCCAATCAGATTTACCTTGAAGGCATAAAACCTGGCGAGTTAATTGCTTTCATGTCACATTTTGAGGGTAATGAACAATTTGTACCTGTAATTACGAGTGGTGTATTCAGCTAACACGGACAACCATTACGATTGCAGTCGTGGTGGCATCGAGCACATCGCCATGTTTATCTTCAAAACGAGGCAGCAGCTGCATTCAGTTCAGACTGTTTCAAACAGATGACAGTTAGAAAAATGTGGGTGTTCAACTCCGTGTCTGGGAGCACAACCTTGCTGCACATATGCTTTTGTTACCATCGTGATGGAGTAAAGACAAAACATGTCTGCTGCGATCCATCAAAATATATGACTTTTCAGAAATCAATATATAGATGGCATTTTTTAAAGAACTAGCTGTACACAATATTTGTTTACAGGCTCTCAATATATGTTGTTTTCTACATGCTAAATTCAGAGGTCAATTAAAAAGCCGATATGGCAAATGTGCCCATTATTGCGATACATCAAATAAAAATTCTAAGAGGTCTACAACTCAAACAACAGAAGGTCGAGTTATTATTTCAAAATACCTCAAATGTCCTCAGAGTAAAAGGTAGGGGTGGCTGCGATTTTTGTCAAATTTGGGGTAGCGCCATGTTACAGAGACATATGTGGAGGTTTTTGCGCCTAAACCGCAACTAGCCAGCACGCGTTTGGTATGCAGCCGAACTTTTTGATCCTCACTGCCACTTGCAGCAACCCATCTGCGCTAGTTGACTCTGACTACGCAGGAATATTATAGAAATTTCACTACACATAACTCTATCAATTAACCAAACCCCTCCATTCTTGAAATAATATATTCTGACATTTCAATTTGTTTCTGTTGTATACTTTTCTATTTTCCCAACACCCACCGTAAATGGCTTAGAGATGTTAAATTACAGTGGTGTTTAGCTCAAAACAGGTATGATATCAAAATAAAGGCAAAAACTAATGCTCCCTCACATATGACTCCCTCTTTGCAGTCCGCTTCACTCAAATTCATGCCCCAAGATTTAGCTGTTTTTGAATCGATCAAAGTAATAATCTGGAGAAGATTACATTAAAGTAGAAGCGACACATTTAGGCATGCTAATTCAGGAACTATGACATAATTGACATGTTTTAACCCCATCCCCACAGACTGTCTATGTGAAGGCAATTTTTTTTCACTCACATTCATGCACCGAGATTGCGCTAAACTATGTTTTTGAATTGATAGTAGTTATAATCTAGAGAAGGTTACATTGAAATAGAAGCTACACACAGGTTCCATGATATGTCCACTTTCCAAACATTGCAGGATTCAGGCGTGCTAATTAGGAAACTACGACGGAATAGGTTTTGACTACATCCAAACGAACGGTACGCAGCTGACCTATTCCCTCAATCTTAAAACAGGCCGTTCAAAAGACCTTTAAGAATGCACATAACATAAAATTTGAGTATTTTATAAAAGAACAGTCTAAACATTTGCCTTGCAATACACTTGAATATTGCAGAAAGTGTATAAACAAGTCATGCTTCTTATAGTTGAGTTACATTTTGCTCCATCACAAATTTCAAACGTAAATCATATTGACTTCCCACAGTCCAATTTTTAAATAAAATACACCACAAGCTTCAATGGAATGTCCAAATGTCTTATACATCACAACCAGAACGATCGTGCGACTTAACCCAACACAACATTAAAAAGAAGTTTGACCTGATCTCAAAGGGTCCACAAATCTTCCTGCGAATCATGGCGAATCACTTTTTTCACACAATAAACCACAGTCAAGATAATAATTGTTGTGATATTCATAATACTCAAACCATCTCCTTTCGATTGATGCATCATACAAGAATGGGAGTGAAATGTAACTATAGTTTTCATCCAGTTGGAAAATTGTACAATCAACATTGCAGAACAAGCGCAGCCGCTTGTTGCGACATTCAGCTGACACCCCTACAAGAGGTATGTGAATACGAAAGTGCAAATACCTGAAGTATATTTTTTTTATAAAAAAGGGTCACTGAATTTCCTCATCTATCTCAATCACAAACTATATACCGTACACCTATACAATCGTTAAATAACACAAAATATGCAAGTAATAACTAAAACATCTCTCTATGAACCTAAAAAAATCTTCAGTTAAGTACACAATATTCGAGTACTGCTCGGGGTCTGATGTTCGGTTCGGGAGACATATCTGGACAAGCGATCGATTTCACCAACCGCAAAGAATATCTCCGAAGTGTCCAGTCATGGAAAATCTCATTGGAAAATGACCCCAAATCATTCTGAACAGAATTCACGGTATGACAGGCTTCTAATTTGGCAGACTGCCCAAAATCCGGCCAAGTAGAACCATTACAATACACAGCGACTTGCCACTCACCATACAAGGTTTTGCGTAGTACGGGGCTTGAAATACTGAATGAGCAAGGAAGGCGACCAACGGTGATCCCCTTCCGAATGAGGTTTATGGATAATAGTTTCACCGATGCGCGAAAATGGTTGAGGTAGATGGTTGAGAGTGGCTTTGTGTATATTGCCACAAATTTGAGGTAGATAAAAGGCAGGTTAAAGCCAAATGTTGGCGAACAGTTTTCGCGTAGGTCTACATCTGTGAACCTGTCAATGTAAGGTCGCCATATTTAAGTGGGCGGGACGACCTAGTTTCTCCCAACTCTAAGCCAATCAGAACGATCGTTTTTACGACAACTCAGCATGCAAAATGCACGTATGGTTGACCGATTGTGCACATGTAGACAGTGGATTATGAGCTATGCACAATGACATTTATTAGCAATCACGCGCCCTCTAGGAGCAGATACAATAGTATTACTTACATGATTTTAATTGAAAACGTTTTATAGTGCAACATACAATACTATAGAAATACCGTATGACCAGAACTAATTCTACCGCAAAACAGTGCACATTAAAGCATAGTAACAGGGTTAATTTTCTATATTAGGACCACTTACCGAGACACGTGCACCTGAGGGTGGTTGGCCATTTAATGCCAGTTTCCTTATTTCAAGTGAATCCGTTATATATTTGCCAATATTTTTTATTTTCTTTCCTCATAACCCATATCTTTTTGTCGTTGGATGACAGGTATGTAAATTTCCGTTGCTTTTGGCAATGTCACTGAATAATGAGGCTCTTTTCTTTTGATGTTTGGGACAGGTAATCATGAAATACGCGTCGTCTTCCGTGGCTTGCATTGCGCAAAAATGACATATTCTATGTTTTGCATTGGAGATGACTACCCTCATTGATACGATATTTAATGGATGCAAGCTTAGATTTAGTAACGCAGTTCTGTGGTTGATATTGTTTATGTTTATTAAATATTCCTCAAGTTCAAGATGTTGTCGGAAAAATGAGTAGGTTCTCACTTTGTTTTTTTTCAGATAGGCGTATCCAATCATTTGTGCAAGAAAAAGGCTTAAATATTTACATACTTTATTTTTTTTTAATTTTCTGGTGACCATATATCGGGAATAAGTTTCAATAAGGCAATAAGTTACTTTCCGCGTCACAATTACTCGCAAGATCTGACCCTCACCAGCACCACCCATCCCTGACGTAATTAAAGCGCTTTTTAACCTATTTATCAGGAAATGTTCGGGTCAAAATTGATCATTATAGACCATCAACAAACACAGAAGTAGCTCTCCGTAAACATCTGAAGAATGTACATAGATATTTTAATTTACAAACAGCCTTAAATACAATATTACCAGCGCCTCGAAAAAAACACGCAGCTTTGAAATTATCGTGTAGAATTTGCAATATTTTCATTTTCAAATGCCTCTGCAACGAGTGTCAATTGGGTTCCTGTCTATTAATACTCTTAAAATTAAGCAGTCAGCCCCGTCATTGAACTTTTTATTTACTCTCCTCCAAGGGAGCCAAATCCATAAATTCGCCCTTTAATGGTATATCGTAGCCGTGATCATGCTTGGCGGGTCCGCTCCATAAGGTAAAGGCTAGACCAGTTTGTTCCAACCACCAAGCTCGCCTGCAGTGATATTATATAGGAGTCTTCATTGTGTAACTAATGCATGAGACCTTGATGGTAGGGTCTTCAAAATATGTTGATACGACCTTCCTCAGGGATGGAAACGGCACGAAACATTCACCCAGCATGGAGAGTTCACGAAACGACGGTACATTAAGCAATTTGACTTAACGCCTTCATGCAATAGGACGATCTCGCCAGATTCATGACTGTATTTCCCTTATTTATATATTTGCGTTGCATAGGGGATTTCTTCTAAGTTTCGACATGGATCAAGTTGGCTTTGTTTTTTATGCATTTCTTTTATTAATAGCAAGTAAATGCACACAATCAGCAATAAGGGACACTTTGGGAGGGTTCCGGAATCGGACAAGAAACTGTTGTATCCAGTAATACTTGGTAGGTAGATCTAGCCTGTTAACATGATGATTGATTGAGACATTGCTGAATACTGTATTACTGGCATGTGACCTGGTAACTAGGACATGGTGACGCAGCGAGAATCATGCTATCAAACTTTGAGCTGTCTACTACTAAAAGTGCACTGATGTTGTCTACTATATTTTGGATATAGCCAAGAAAACAACAAATTTCGCCTCTACAGTTGTAAATAGAGCCGCGCTGTCAGAGGCGGAGTTTTATTTGCCTACCCCTATGCCTATGCAATTAGCTATGCCCCCGGCCTATGGGCTATGGTAGGCAAAGAAACTTCGCCTCTGACAGCGTACGCGCTATTTACTACTTTCGATCTCTCACATCCGAGTTAGGTAGTCCATAGGCAACCAATGGTGCAACAATTTGTTCCTCTAATATATGAAATGAAGAATAGCTTTTCAGGGGTCTTGCGGGCTCGAGCTCCCCTGCCCCGGGCGCATGGTTTTTATGTGGGGCGCACAATGTACCGCGCCCGGTGGGCGTGCGGCACTGCGTCCAGCGAGCCCTATCTTATTGTCAAATAAAGCCTCACTGTCTGTTGTGGCACTTCAAAGACGCACTGTTACACATATTTAACTTGCCGTGTGGACAGCAAACGGATTAGGGGCAAAATGAAGACGCTCCCGCGTCTTGTGCACCGCGACAAAAGCAGACATCAAAGTCTAGACGCAGAGTTAATCAGATGTCAGTTTAAAACCAACTAACCGTTTGCTTAACTCTTCCATTTTTGAATGTGATGGGGTTTTACAACAGCGTGTCTGTATGAAGCGAAATGCAAACATGACTCAATAAGACAGTTCAAAATTGCTTCTCTCTCATTATTGGAGGATATGGACAATATCCTCAACCCTGCCAGGTTGGATATTTCTGCCTGTTGTATCAGGTCATATGGATTATCTTCACTCACAAAGATCTGTGACCATTTTGGACAGCCCAAAACAGTTTAAGGTGTTGATTTCGCACCCTACATTGATAATTCACGCATTATGGGAGACTATGAACAATTTAAGTACCTTCTTAAACCATTTGTGAACCGTCAAGTACTCCCAATTTTGTGTGCTCAGTCAATGTTTCCTGATTTTGCTATCCTTCTATCTGTGAGTCCGGTGACATCAGTGGCCTGTGAACGGGCTTTCTCTGCTCAAAACCTACTTAAGACGAAGCAACGTGCTCAGCTTTCGCATACTGTACTTGAAACCCTTATGAGGATTAAGCTTGAAGGCCCCCAGGTTGCTGATTTCAACTGCAAGCAGGCTGCAGTACACTTGTTTTTATCCAAAACAAGAAGGAAATGATTTGTGTGTATGTGAGCTGCCGGTTGACAATGATTCTTGTCGTCAATTGTTCTTGTACATTGTATTCTTAATTTATGCAAATATATTGTAGTTTAAATAAATACCTGAAAGTAACAGACTGCATTTATTGTGTTGTGTTGTGTTAGCAAAACACTCGAGTTGTTGCAGAGTAAGGCAATTGATTTGGGCTCTACACATGTGGATGGGGAACTTGAGGATTCTGGCCCAAGCTTCCTGGGCTCTTGAGATTTTGTGGCTAGTGAGAACCCTGGCTTTTTCATTTGATACCATTTGGTTTTTCTTGGTGGTAGTTAATGTTTTTTTTCCTGAGGCCATTTAAGTTGTGTTGCAATTCATGTACATAAGGAAAAAGGGTTGTACTGCTTTATTCTTCATTCATTGCTATATTAATTACTGATTCTTCTCTCCATCCGGTATCTTTTAAGAAATACGGTAGAACTATGTCATGAAACTCGGAGTGCGACAAAGTGAGTGCCAGTAGATTGGCAACTATCTTGGAAATAGAACCTTTATCTTTCCACATGGCGCTGCCATTTAAAAGCGATCCGTCAAGAAAACTTCATATTGCCCTCCCTTCTAACATATAAACCCTCTCTGCTTCAAAGAAAGATCTGACAATGCTACTGCCAGCCTGACAAATTGCAACAGGATCAAATGCATATCTTGTGAAGGTTTTCTAACCATAAAATCTTTTTCAGACTTGCCTGTTCAACATCCTCGCAGGCAGTGACCCACAATGGAGTGAGGAACTTTTCCCAAACAAATTCAGTTCTAACTTTCTCAGATCCACAAAAATAAACTTGATTATAGAGATATTTTAAGGTATTTGTATCACTTTGTGTTTGTATATGTCAGCAACATTAGCCTCTAACAGGAAACCAAGTTACTCCATATTGCATGGGGGTGGAAACCCCTGCTCCTCTCATATTTTACCAACCTGCCAGTCTTAGCCTTCCTTAACTATTGTTATCCACTTCCTCCAACAAAGTTTGCCCCACCCACCATTAGTTAGTACCACTTGCCTATGTATACCTGAGACAGGGCTGGAAATTGGCACGTGCTTGTCCGCTTGCCAATGGCGAATAAAATTGCTGTAGGGCAGGTTTAGCAAGCACAACTAGCCGCCCGGCTGGCGGGTAGATTTTTTTCCCCATGCACACACCTCGCGAACAGCTCAATACAACAGCAGCGGCACATAAGATAAGAAAGATTCCCGGCTGTATACTATCATGTCTTATGTAATTACATTTATTGACCCACTGTATATAAACTGAAAGTAAACTGTTAAATAAACCAATGTCATGGAGAGGCTCACAGAAAATTTTAAGCTTACTAAGCCCAACAGACCAATGTCAGGTTTTATCACCTTGTTGAGGGAATGCAGCAGCTTCTCCCGTACTTGTTCGAAAGAGCTAAGCTCACTAGCTGTTTCAATTTCTGCTGCAACCAGTTGGCAATATGCAAGAGGCAGCACTTTTATATATTGCCGTAAATCCCTTTTCTGTCCTTTCATTCAACAAGTTAGACAGCTGCCCACGCCTCTCCCTCCCCAGCTATCTAATGACATTTTAAAATACAGCATGCAACTGACTTTAATAAGTTGAACGGTTGCTTGGCAACAACAAGTCAACCAGGGTCCCCATTTCCTGCCTGTTTTTATTACCGCATTTCCATCGTATAAAAGCATTTGATTTCAATTACCATGTATCATCTGTGACTGGTATTCATAAGAATTGAGATGAGGGCTTACTTTCTGACTTCGTGGGCCTAAAAGAGGCATTCAAGCATACAAGGGCATTTGCAATGGTTATGTGAAATCGTAGTAACCACAACAAAACAAACTTCATGCAACAGTGAAAGTAGGCAAGTCAACTCTTCTCATGCTAGTGATATTTTTGAGTGACTGGCTTAAATGCTGTGTAAGATGCAACAGAAAGACGTAAAATCACCCATGAGCGCGTGCTATTTTCTTTGCACGCTCTTGGTGACTTTTCTTCCGCCTCTTCTTTGTGATTGCAGTGCGCTCTATTGAACGATAGGCCAACCAACAGCTGTATGACTTACGTAACATCATGCGCGCGCGACTTGGCATGTTTTCTCTTAGCGTTTCTTGTGAGCTGTCTTCCACCCATCGGTAAACAACCCTATATAACGGCATGCAATTTTTGAACAGTATGCAATTTCTGAAGATGTGTATGTGGTGTTATGTTCACGGTAATAAACCACCGTTGCCTAAGAAGTGCAAATTCCGAGAGGATGAAAAAGCTCGGCGAGCACAGCTGAGGACTGAGAGGTCACAGACCAGATGTCAGCAGTGATGATGTAGATGATGATGAGAAAGGGGAGTATGTGTTGAAAAATTGTGACAGGGACTGAATTGGATAAATGCCTGGTTTTTGTATTATACAATGACATATTACGTTTGTAAATATTGATATAAATGTTGCATTGATAAAAAGAATTAAATATATTAAAAACAATAAAAACGTGTTGTACATTTGCATTATTTACCATTATTTTTAACTGAAAAATTAGGGCCCGTAGAAATTTTTTAGGGCTGGTAGAATTTCAAGGTTACCGGCCTGCCTGGCTGGTTCAGAATCTGGCTGATTACGAGCCCTGCTGGGGTGTAAAGGAAAGCTGAGGTACATCACTTGTGTTGGAGGTAGTTCTCTTAACTGAGGCTCGGGAGCTCTCCTTTCCCATGAAATTAAATTACCCTTCCTATGTAAGAGCTTATCCTTCAACACACCCGGTTCTGCTGCTGTTTACTTGAATACCCACCCAACCTATTTGCTATGGTTTTTTCTTTATGAAACTAACCAGACAATGCAGAAAAGAGTATATATTAATAAATATTCGCGATTTATCGCTGTGAATTGGCATATGGTTTTATAAGTCACTCGGTAATTTGTTGTGTACTCCTCAGGGGATGATTTTAAAATACATGGCTGGCTAACATTGATGTATAGCATAAGTGAACTGAACTTGATCAAGTGAATGTGTGCTCCTGTTTTCAGTAATGATCCGCACTAATATGCTGTCATTTTCATGGATTTCACCACAGCAATAAGGGTTCTATATGAGACATGTGATTTCAGTGCCTGGCGATGGTGGCAGTCAGTATGAAGCTAAACTCAACAAGCCCAGTACAGTGCATATCTGGTGCACCAAGCAAACCTCTGACTGGTTCGCGCTCTGGCTCAACCTTGAGTTACTCGCCCCTTATGTCCTCGACTGCTTTGTTGACAACATGAAGTATTCAACTTAATCATCGTTCAACCATTCATACTTAAGGATAGTTCAATCAAAGACGTCTTAGAAATTCAGTCATGTTACTTTTTATTGCTACATTATTGCAGGTTGAACTATGACCCTTTGACCCGCACAACACATAACCAGCCAGGTGTGCAACTCAGACAGCCAGGTTTCGGCAACACCTCCACAGTAGAGTGGCTGGACTCTAGTCAACTGGGTCCTAGTAGGTCCACAATGACATGTTAATTTGGTCAAACTCAAATAAATTCATATTTGGCATCTATGTTATCAAACTATATGGAGCTATGAAGTGTGATCATCTAATCCTTTTATAGAACTGTATCTGCAGTATATGGAAATTTCCATTGGAGGCTATATTGTAGTGATTTTCCATTTGCTGATCATTCTAATGTAGATCCTGTTGAAATCATTAGCATTTATCTCGTTGATTTCAGCCTCTTACTTTTACCACATCTCAGAAAGGCTTGTCAAGAAACTTGGGTATATCAGAAACAAAAATATCCGTGGAGCTCCATATGACTTCCGCAAAGCACCAAGTTTGTGTTGCGTCTATGTATACTTTATATAAACAACTTTTCTTGATCAAGGATCTGATCTTAGCCTATGTAATTGATTAAAGGCCATGTTTTGAAGGGGGAATATTTCAATTGAAGGCCTTGGTGATCTGTTGCTGTAATTTGCCAGTATCTGTCATGAATTTTGTTTCTGTTTCATCAGATGAAAATGGCAAATTTTTAATGGACCTTAAGAAATTGGTTGAGGAGACATATGCTATGAATAACAACACACCCGTTGCTATGCTTGGTCACTCAATGGGGAACCCCTATATCTACTACTTCCTGCGTAACCAGACTCAAGCTTGGAAGGATCAACACATCAGGTTTTTCCTGTCCTTGTCATCGCCGTGGGGTGGAGCTGTTAAAGTGATGCGTCTCATGGCTTCAGGTCAGTGAGTGCACATGTTGTCCTCATCAGCATTTCACTGGTGTGGAAGGGGAACTAGAACTATAGTCCATGTTCAGTTATAATGGATCAATGTGTCACATGAATCCAGCAGAATTTCCTTATTAATGATTTCCATAACAAGATTTATCGAGGTTATTGTAAATCAAGATTAAAACATGGTCATAGCCACACTGACAGCAGTTTTTGTGAAGCCCACTGGCAATGGATTACCACAAACGTAATGAAAACTCTCATGCTGGCAACCATATTGAATTTTGTGAAAGTTAACATACCTGTAAAGAAATTCTTTGCTCCAAAATTAATCTTTGAGGATAAACCTCATTGATTGGTGTATAAAATGCTTTTTTTGCACCTGGATTCAAAATAAAATTGGGAGTGAGTCACATGCACAGGAAATTGTTCATGGGATGTGACCATTGCTTGATCATCATATAATTATCATAATGGACTGTCCCAGAAAAAGTGCACATGATCTGCCCTGTAGATCTCTCAAAATTGCATTTCAATATTCCATATCTCGGACGTCGGTCGCCCACATTCAGGCATCCTCAATCTGTTAGCACTCACTACTCAGCAAGACGTTCAGTGTCTTTGTAAAATCCTTCCTTTCCCTTAAGCTCTCTTTCGCACGTAAGGTATTCTTTGTACTACACAGCAACATGGATCACCTTTTACACCACACCTACCCGCACCCACTCTGACCTGGTGGTGCAGTTACTTGCCAGGCCACAACATTTAGATGTGTTCGTGGTCAAGAGGTTTGGCAACTGGGTTGCCATCTGATGGATCCTCCATCTTGTACCAAATAAACATTGGCAGCAACTGCATCACATTTTGGTGGTGGGGGTGGGCAGTATTTGTTTAATTATTTATCTTACCCTTTTGACATTGATAAACTTTTCTCTTTGTTTTTTGGTAAGGTCAAAGGGTAGTATTGGAACGTTGTGAACCAAAGAGTTCAGTGACTGTGGATGCCCTCCCAGTCTGATACAGTATATGTTTCTTAGAATGGACTGTTTGATTATCATGAGGTTGTTGATATGGTCCCCAAACACACATCCTATGGAGTAACAGCATAGTGTGTGTGTTTAGGAGACAACCTAGGCCTGTTTGTGGTCAACCCGCTGACCGTTCGCAGTGAACAACGCACAATGCCCAGCTCTGCCTGGCTCATGCCCTATGACACTTTCTGGAACAGCTCAGAGGTCTTGGTCACTGGACCAAAAGGCAATTACACTGTCAATGACTACAGGCGTTTCTTCAAGGACATCAATTTCCCTGTAGGAGCCATGATGCGAGAGGATACAGAGGGACTGATTAAGGACCTGGCACCCCCCGGGGTGGATATCCACTGTATGCATGGTAGTGGTGTGGACACTCCTGCTTCTCTACTCTACTCCCAATCCCAGTGGTATGACAACCAACCAGACGTTCACTACGGACCTGGCGATGGCACAGTCAACATGCGATCTCTCCTCGGCTGCCTAAAATGGAAGGGACATCAAGGCCAACACCAAGTCATACATAAACAGTTTGAAGGCAGTCAGTCGGAACACATGAAGATACTGGATAATGAAGATGTGAAGGCGTATTTGGTCTCCATCCTGCAACGCTAGTCATCCATGGCTGTGCAGTAATTGCCACCATGTCTTCCAGTGCCTGTTGATGCCAAGTGTTGTATAGCATTCCTCGTCCCTTGTTACAGCATTCATGTCACTTGGTACTTCTCCAAGAAATTCATTTTCAGTACAATATGAACATCCCATATATTTGAGCAACTTAACCCACTCCCAATTGATTTGTGTATCATTTTTTATATTTGCTTCCTTTATATGCAAATACATCTATTCTGATTGGCAAGGCCAATGTCACCTTGCTCATGATTGGTCAGTATTAAAATGTGTCTATGGTCATGTCATTCTATTTGCCTGATGGGTGATTTGTGTTTTTAATGAATGCTTCGTCATCCTCATTTTAAATCTCCCTATGTGCCACATGTTCCAGGATATGCTGTATTTTATATATTGGTCTACTGCAGATGTTTTTATTGGCTGAAATGTATTCTATTTTAGGCCTTTTTCTGACTAAACCTACCTCCTGGGAATCTTGATGTTACTTTCTGTGCATTTGACCTCATTACCTGCTGATCACCTTTGCATTTGGTCTCATTACCTGCTGATCACCTTTGCATTTGGCCTCATTACCTATTGATCACCTGTGAGTGGCATGTTATATAGTAATTTATTACCGTGATTTTGGAATAGCAGCACTGACAACTGAATCTTTATAATCAAGGATGCTACACAGTCTCTTAGCAATCGATAATTTTATATCA
This sequence comes from Urechis unicinctus, assembly GCA_034190875.2. Taxonomy (NCBI): domain Eukaryota; kingdom Metazoa; phylum Annelida; class Polychaeta; order Xenopneusta; family Urechidae; genus Urechis; species Urechis unicinctus. Next base: position 49,530,916 of record CM067342.1, read on the forward strand.
ATTTCATGTTATAGCTTAATGACCAGTTGATGTGTTGTGACTCTTGTGAGTCAATTGTGCAAGAGGGATATTCTGGCAATGATTAAAATACACTCATACATCTTGTACCCACTATGTGATGTACAGACAGGCTCCAGTTTATCAAGACTTATACAGGTTGGGCATTGCTTGGATTATTGTTTGAATATTCAGGATATCTGATGTTATCCTCATTCTTATTGGGTATTCATCATATTTTTACAAATGCTTAGTGTATTTTATTTTACTGTAACCTATGCCTGTAGCATTGTGCCGACAGTGTTTCATTGTTTGAATTGAATTTGTGCCTACCTCTGATATCAAATAAAGACTGTCAATTGAATATCATTGTATCTTTAATCTATGTTTTATGATGAATTCAAACAGTTACCCGTATGATATTTACTTCATAAAACATTATAACCTATTCCCCCTCTATCTATAATCTGAATGTCTTCATAGTGGCACAGACAATCATCATACAGAATTGTCTTCTATCTTAGTCAGGGGTTGGCTCTCTGTTTCTGGGGAGAAAGGATTGTCATGAACTTCATGATTGGTGCTTCTAAAACATGACTGTCATTTTTTAATCACTGCGCTACCTGATACTGGGTGGTGGAATTGTTGTCTATTCGTACTTATTAAATAGGATTCGTTTAGCCATGAGTGTGTTATGGGTACGCTCTGTGAAGGTAAGGTCAGTATTGGGTTTAAAGGAACATGGTTGCAACAAAGGTGAGGGAATAGGCACAGATAAGAAATCATAGATTAAAATGAAGGCTTTGTTATTTCATTAGTTGGATTGTGTCATTTAAAATCTGTACTATAATCCAATTTCTCTAATAAAACCAATGATATTATATGGATCAACCCTTAGGAACAATTCTGAAAGATCGTTATTTTTCTCCATGGATATGTCAGCCGATGTATGACGTCACAGCCATCATCTCGTCCCAGTCATGGCGCGCAAGGTGCTGCCTCTTCGTCAACGAGATTTCTACTTTTCCAATCGATTCCATTGGTGAATATAAAGATCCTGGTTCGCAGCTCGATGTGTGCGCTTGGGTGGCATCTTTAGAGAGAAAGTTCGGTAGGGATGTGTCGAATCCTCTTGATCATCTTAATGTAAAACCGGCTCAACGTGATACTTTAGTCCATATTAAACCTCGATATTCCATCGGGTCTTTATACATGTGCAAATATGTACCACAGCGCACATTAAAACTTAAATATGAACGACAAATTATAATCCACATGATGGGTCTTTTTTTTCAGCAGTTTGCAGTATTTGCGCCTGGGAATGGTTGTTCGCAATGTTACACATATGAATCACTCAGTAGAATTTTCCTCAGGTGCATTTGTTTGTATATTGGGGTAGTTTGCTTTTGTTTTGGATCACGGTGACTATTGCGACCCTTATATCCACCATTTATGAACCGTTACATGAAATTGAATACTGTATCTAATGTAAATTCGATTCCCTGTTTCGATCGGTTGGACCAAAATGGCTTCAGAAATACCAATTACACTTCTCGATCCAGGTGTTAATATACATTTCAATAATCATTCCATTGACAGTCGTCTGTTACCTGATTACGTTAAGAATACGACAGATTGGTGGTCTTTATTCATCAGGATATTTGCATTTCTAATAATAAGTAACAACAACTGTTACTAATTAATTAATGATATATCATCTTTTTTTATGCCCGGCCAGAAATTGTTACCCGCTTTGCAGTTTCAGTCATCTCGGTTAGACAGCGATGTTTTTCGTTGCTCTACACCGTGTTGTTTGTTGACGACGAGCTGCTTTGCTAATTATAACCATCCATCACATCAATTGTGATATGCAGATGTGTTTCACGAGATCAATATCTGTTCGGAATTGACCGCAATGAGAACACAAACAATGACTATCCGGTCACTTTACTAGATATCAGTTTCCAGAGGTTGTAGTTAATTTTCTTGGTCAGTGGCCACCGATGAACCCCATCGAAACTGACCGTATCACATGTATCTCTGGTGAGGCTGGACACGTGCTGAAGCATGGCTGTTTACGTGATGAGATCAATGCCATCCTATCTCCCTTATCGACCTCTGCGTGCTTCTCGTGCACTCACAGCGGGTCCGATGACAGCCTTTGACCAGTACGGAAACATCCTGGTTGTTGTGTCGAGGAGATGCTAAAAAAACACTGAATGTCAATTGTGAGAGAGAGGGTTCGGGTACTTCCCCATCCGTATGCACCCGTTGGGACATTTATAAGATTGTACTATTGCAACATTCGATTCTGGTATTTAAAACATTCATTCACAAAACAAGATAACAATACACATGGAATTACTAATGCGTGATCTGAACTATATACAAACGTGAATTTGGTCTGTTTGTATGATGGATGGTGCGTGAACGAATGTGTTTTGTTCCATTTTAACCATACATACGCATAAGATAAAGTATTGTGCGTATGGAGGATGTCAGTATTCTGGTCAGGTGCAATACGGGCTGTCACAATCGGCTAACAAGACACAATGAGGCGCGCGCCCATTACATGGTCAGCGCCAATATCATCATACGATGCCACGGACGGTATGTAACACCGTGCTCTCCATTACTGTTACTTCAATGCCTCCAGTCTATGAAGAACTAATAGCAAGTAACCATCAATAATCCTCTCCTTGTTGTATTGTATGTAACACCGTGCTCTCCATTACTGTTACTTCGATGCCTCCAGTCTATGAAGAACTAATAGCAAGTAACCATCAATAATCCTCTCCTTGTTGTATTGTATGTAACACCGTGTGTTACTTCGATTCCGAATAATAGCAATTACCATCAATAATCCTCTCCTTGTTGTATTGTGTGTTCGATTCCGATGATTAGAATACATGACATCGCATGAAGACGTGTTTAATGATCTCCAAGACTAAAGACGTGAACATAGTGCATTCCCGCCCAGGGCCTTTGCCGCGACCAACCAATCAGGTTTTCATTGATCTCATCAGTTATCCCGGATTGAAGTCTTGCAATTACTGAAGGTTCTGTGTTTCCGTTAGTAGCGCATGAGCCCTAACTCGTTGTGATTCGATCGTTATGTCGTGTTTGCTTCGATTAACACCACTGATGTGTGACGAGTGTAATGTTGGTCGTACTCTAGCACCAGCAGCCGTCAGAGACTCGCGTGTTGAAACCCTCGCTCAATAAGCTCACATGTGTAAGTAAGGTAAGTATCGAGCAAATCACAATACCACGCACAAAATTAACCTGCTCCTATAAGTTATATGAAGCTTTACAAGTACCATTTCGCTTACACGTCTAAAACCCTTGCTGTCCCACACTTTCTCACACTATTCCATCCTCGTCCTTTTATCCCTTTCAATCGGGATGGCTAGCTGTCGGGACAGTGCACGATGTCCCCTCCCCCCCACATAATGGCTTGATGAGTGTTTTTTCATGCCCATCAACCGTCGAGTGACAATCGTCGTCGTACCATCTACAATCATATGCTGTCTCACGCTTCCTCCCACCCATCATCAAGCTATTCCTCTCTCCTAGCTTCCCCATCCATCATCAAGCTATTCCTCTCTCCTAGCTTCCCCATCCATCATCAAGCTATTCCTCTCTCCTAGCTTCCACACCCGTCATCAAGCTATTCCTCTCTCCTAGCTTCCCCACCCATCATCAAGCTATTCCTCTCTCCTAGCTTCCCCATCCATCATCAAGCTATTCCTCTCCCCCAGCTTCCCCACCCGTCATCAAGCTATTTCTCTCTCCTAGCTTCCCCACCCGTCATCAAGCTATTTCTCTCTCCTAGCTTCCCCACCCGTCATCAAGCTATTCCTCTCTCCTAGCTTCCACACCCGTCATCAAGCTATTTCTCTCTCCTAGCTTCCCCACCCGTCATCAAGCTATTCCTCTCCCCCAGCTTCCCCACCCATCATCAAGTTATCCTGATCCTTCCCACCTGACATCACCTTTCTCCGTGTCTCTTATCCACTTTCAATTTACACCCCCCCCCCCCCCCCACCCCATCCCAAACTCACCTCTACCCCACCCCCGTCCTTCCATATACTTCACAGCACAACAAAACCCAGCGTTAGGAAAACCAACCATCTGGCATCACGCTTTCAGCCCCTGGCCCTCCCCGCCCTCTGTCTATACCTGTTCAAACTCGATCAATAATTCAGCACGGTTCCTATGGAATAGGGAAAGACAGGCGGCTGCCAAATCTGGGCGAGTGGAGCAGGACCGAGCAGGCTGTCTTTCATGGTTTGTCCCGACTTCAAGCTACCCCGGTTATGCACCCATACTGCGGGATAGCAAACCCTGTTGCTAGGCAACACACAGGCGACGTCAATACATGATGCTTAGGGAGGGAGAGAGGGGTATACGGCGCAGCATGAGGGTTGGCACACTGTCAGGGTTTGTCCTCGCTGACCATATAAAGCACTCCATATCATTGCATACTGCAGGCATTCTGTAGATAGTCCGCATTCCCCAAACTGCTTTTACTGGGAGATGCTATCGTGTCAACAGTGGATACTAGCTGCTGATACGACGTAGTTATCCCAGGAGCAGAGGAGGGATGAACTCCACAGAAGGTATAAACCCCATATATCCCTGCCGCCTGGTTGCTACAGTAGTCTCTGTATTTTGCCAATATTGATCGGAACCCACCTCACAAAGCTAGGCGCAGTGTACAGTCGATGAGAAAGGGAGAAGAGCGCAAGTAACGCAAACACTGCTGCAACTCACTGCGGCGCCCCGATAATGCTGGGTCACAAAACAGCCGCCATTTTGAAATCTGTTCCCGAAGGAGCCTCGAAGAATATTTTTTCTGTTTAGGCAAAAGTCAATCGACCGATTGTCAATTATATTTTTGGGGGATTTCACCTTCACAGTCACAACTAGAAGCACCGCTTCTATGGAAGGGTAAGACTAATTTATTTGCCTCTTGTTATTAAAATAGTCAATGGAATACCCCTTTTTTATTACACTTAACAAATAACTCATAAGTGGTGCCATATATCTAATCATTTTATTATCTCGTAAAGTGACAATTTTGATACAAGGCTGGATCATAAAATGGAATTCCTAAAATGCATTTCCGCAGCGTAACAAAATATCCAACCAAACCAAGCCATTACGCGAATGACCTCTAACCAGGGCTTCTACACTCATTGGCAAGAGAAGTTGGTGATTGCGTTTATTCAGGCCGTACATTCCCTTGTGTCATCAGATGAAAGCAACACCGCTCCAGCCAGTAGTACGACTCCACTCACTACCACATCTATATTCTTCATTCAAGGCCATAACTCTTGTGGGACTCTCGTGAATGCTTGGTCCCTAACCACCAATATACATGCGTTGGCTCATGGCGATTTCAGCTAAATTGCTTCAAAACGTATTTATCTGGAGACTGTATCTCCAATCAAGCTTGGTTATGGTCCCATGAGAATACAACGAAGAAGCCATATTAAATGACAAGAAGCAGGATCGACTGGATGTTTGAGTGCTAGTTTGGGGGAGCACTTGGAGATCCAACAAACGATATCGCTAACGGATATTAAGTTCGTGCAGGGCTCAAGCCTGGATCCATTATGGATAGGTTGTTCAAGTCGATTCTCTCGATCCGTGAGATCAAGTTCCGCTCGGACGATGACTATGTGGACCGCCTCAGTCGTCAGTACTCTGTCTTCGTCCTCGTCAGCTTCGCTTTCCTTGTCTCCACCAAGCAGTTCGTCGGTAAACCCATCGCCTGCTGGTGTCCTGCACAATTTACAGAAAGTCATCGCGACTACACGAACACGGTCTGCTGGGTGTCCAACACCTACTACCTACCATTCGACCACACCATCCCTAAAGTGATCCCCAAACAGCAGAAGATGGTCAGCTACTACCAGTGGGTACCACTCATCCTCATGTTCCAAGCTGTGCTCTGCTTTGTACCCTGCGTAACATGGAGATTCATCAACAAGCGTTCAGGTGTGAACTTAGCACACTTAATGGATGCCGCCCACGTGTGTTCGCAAGCATCCTACCTGGAGATTCGAGAGAAAGCTGTCCGTTACATCGTGAACCACATGGACCGCTATCTGCTCGCCCAGAGGGACTACCGCACAGGCTGCTGTATCCGACTCAAGCACTTCATAGCCAAGGTGTGTTGTCTGGTTGGAGGCAGACTTTATGGCAACTACCTCACATCTGCATACCTCTTTATCAAACTACTCTATGTCGCAAACGCTGTGGGGCAGCTCTTTCTCCTTAACGCATTCCTTGACATGGATTTTCATTTCTATGGCGCATTAGTCGTGAAAGCGCTTATAGCTGGGGAAGACTGGAGCTCTTCCAACCGGTTTCCTCGAGTGACCCTCTGTGACTTCGAGATTCGTCACCAAACCAAGGTTCACAGCTACGTCGTGCAGTGTGTCCTCACCATAAACCTCTTTAACGAGAAGATCTTCATCTTCGTCTGGTTCTGGTTTGTCTTTCTAACTCTCGTCACCCTTGTCAATTTCCTCAAATGGGTATTCCGCTCTGTTTATTGGCCAGGACAGGTTCAATACGTCCGCAAACAACTACGAGCGTTTGAGACAACGCAACGTGAACCAGGCATACTGGCAAAATTCACAGAAAACTATCTACGAAGAGATGGTCTGTTTATCGTTCGACTTGTAGGGATGAATATGGGAGAAGTCGTGGCTGGAGAGGCGCTGTGTGGACTATGGAATAATTACAGTCCAGAAAGAAGACTGATTGCTGAGAAACCAGGTCGCAAAACGGCCAGTAAAGCCAGGCAAAATGGCGGCCAGCGAATGGAGGTGGTTTAGCCTCATCGTGTCAAATTAGGATTATTTTTAAGGCACGTGCACTAATTTGTAAAATGTATATACTTTTGGATGCATTGAGTTCTGATTAAGCTGTACATATGACGAGCCAGAGACAATTTAATTCCTTGTGACGAAGTTAAGAAGCAGGCTCCTCCCTCGTATAACAAAGCCCAAAGTTTCTTATTCCAGCCCGAGGAATTCAGGATAAAGTCTTTAATCATGTGCACTTCTGTTTGAAATATGAATCATTTACGATTCCTTATGAATCGTTCCACTGACTCTTATTGCGCGGATTTGTTGGTTAATCGTGAGCGCATAAAAGAAGTAATGCTGGCAAATTGATAACAACGAAAGAGGTCGAGATTTATTGGGGAAAAAACTTCCATTGTCCTGGTGTTAAATTGTCCCGTGACAAGTCCTTAATTGCATCTTACATTGCGCAATGGTACTATTTTCTGTATCTTTGTTAGTCATGTTTGAACTCGTTATCTAATTGCATAATATCAGTAATTGTTCTTTTATTACCTAGTCACCTAAGATTCTCGGAATGGTATTGTGTGAATGAAAAGACGAAATAATGTCAAATGCAACTAATATCAACCAATATTCATTTTGCTACAATACCTATCCCGAGTCAGCGGGGAATAGCCTGGCAGCGCCCTGCCAACAAGCACTCGAGTCTTAAAATGCCCCTCGTCCTTAGACAATTAGCCCCTTACATATATGGTTTAGGACTTTGAGCATTTAAAAACTCGAGTACCAGTGGCCGCGTGTCTTGAATTTCAGATTCCACGAAAATAATGTTCGAGTCAGTTGGATAACAGCGAATAAGAACATAAGGCCTCTATGTAAGGGTTCTTTTCTGGGCATGATCAGGTCAAAGACAGCGTCACGTCGCGGGCTCTTTGGCAAAATCAATTATATCTGCTCGCCTATGATAATTCTATCTGCTCGCTTATGATCCAATTATCGCACAGTGTTCGTGTTGATGGATCTGGGTTGGGTTGTGGAATATACCGAGGTGGAGCATGGTCGCCATCTTGGTTTGGATCAATAACTACACCGGAGGTCGGAGAGACGCTGTGTTCAGAATCTAAGCGGTGGTTATTTTAAGCGGTGATATGGCCTCATTTGGCGATTGCACTTGTAGCGGAAGAATGGGATAGGCTTTTTAATGAATACATCATAGAATGGTGCGCCTCTACATGCCACGCCAAAACATTTGCTTGATGCTTTCTTTCTTTTCAATATTTGTAAATTTTTGTACATTTTGTCTATTTCCACCTGTCACCTTCGTTTTTCGCCTTCACTCCCTTTCTCGCTATTTAATTGAATGCACGTCAGCCGCTATTCTCTACTACAAATCCTGATGATATACCTCATCTGAGGCGTTTTCCATACGACATGGTCGTTTAGCCCGTGCCTTGTTCAGTCAATAATATAGCCTCTCCTCTCCGATCCATGTATGGATTTTTGTTCGCCCCGACCTATTCAGGGGTATTACCAGCTGCCCCTGGTACTGGTCACCCCATCATCTGACCAGGGAGCTTTCTTAATCGCTTCGCTCGTAGATCATCATTTTGGAGTGTACAAACAACTCGATTTTGTTTTCGGCGGACGAAATCATCGAAGCTCTCTATAAAGTCTCCCTGGGGTTGTCTCTCAAAGAGCAAGGTTTCTGTTAAGTTGATCAATTAGTCTCATAGATGGGAAACCAAGCTGCTGTTACAATATGCAGATATCGATGGCTTGCCAGTGACATGGGGGTCCATCGGTAGATGATATGTATACAAAGTTAATGCACGATCTTTCTTATAAGCTGACCTGGGTCGTGGTATTCGATTTGATAGGCTTTAGCTGTGTTGTTGGATTTTCTGTGCTATTTATATGTCGGGTATTTATATGTGTTCGTTGATTATCAAGTCACGACTTCCTGTTCTCGTTGAGTGGCAATTGTTCATAGACCTGTTGTATACGCACATAACACAGTTTGTGCTCCAGATTGATAGTTTTATTGAGATTGCAATGGGGGATTTATCGTCCTCGTTGGGTGTCGTGAGTTTGAATTGATTAAGATTGACGAAGGTAAATTTGTGAGTGCATGTCGCCATTCCTGCGTAATGTTCATGTTTGATCATATACCGCGTTGCGTCATTTGTGGTGTCTACATATATTAACATAAGCGAGTGCATAATTAGAACGATGCAATTGTGTATACTAGATGTTCAACTCCATGTATCGACAATGTAATACGAGCTTAAACGATGTAAACCCAACTTCTTAACAGTCACGCCCTTTCTTTGCTTATGTTTCTACATGTCCTGTCAATGGAAACCCTGATATCAAATAGCGCATGCCTTGGCTCATCGTCAACAATGTTATTCTTTAGGACAAACGTGGTTTTTTTAGTTATCATTGCTCGCTAAAAATACCAAATTGTTATGACTAAGTCTTCTGCAGATGAACGGTTGTGACAGAACGAATGCGAGTTCTTGGAAACCATACTTTATGATGTCAGCTTTTTACTCAATGCAAGGTATATCAATTTGGTTTTTTTATGTATTTGGTTTTTGATATTTCAATAAGTTAGGTGTTTATGAATTAAGCCACTGAGAACTGGCCATGTGTCGGTATTTTATGATAATGGACAGCGGAACGTGTATACGTCACATGTTAATTTTTCTTTGATACTGTTTTTAATTGTCATTGTCCTAAATAATAGTATGTATAAGGACATATAGCCTTGAAGAGTTACTTAGCCATTAACTAATTTTCAAACAGGTTAATCTCACAGAAGAACCAATAAACACACCCATACCACTGCTTGACAACTGGCAGTGCGCTTGAGCATCCATAGTTATATACAGCGGTTCCTACCAATCCACATCAGTCACTCTAAACTCATCAAACATTCTCTTCTTGTTTAATCACTTTATCACAAAATTGAACCATCACCCCAAATTACTAACCTAAAGGCTTGTCTGCTGTACGCATGCGCAATCCCAGGGCAAATATTATCGTTAACCATGTATATTATTGTTAATTCTTTGTTTTTATGTCGTTGTAGACTGGTTATAATTGTTGTTGACCGCATAACGCTCCATACACGAGATGCTCTGCACTTCCCAACACACAGCATGCCAAACACACAAGAAAATTTGCTCTTTGTTAACAACACAAAACTGCACCCGCCTAACTCGCTAGTTTGTGTTTAGTTGTAAATTATTGAGTTACGCAATGAAACTCTTGTGTGGCACGAATAATTCAATGATGATTTTTATTGAGCTATCCGTAGCTAATATTATTGCAAAGGTTTTACCAAGTTGCTTGTGTTTGCCGACTACGTTATGCATGAGTTTTTTCTGGGTGATATTTGTGGTATTTGAAATGCTTTTGAATAATTATCTTACCATTATATCATTAAGATGAATAATTTTGTATAAAGTTGGGCGTGGAGTGGTTGAGTTGCATAAGAGATCCGTCATATAAGTCGAATAAAGTAAACATTATACAAACAACCATACTTGCGTGCTGATGAGAAATGAGGTTCGTTTTTGCTGATAAACATATACCGGTACACACATTTATGATAACGAACTACTCATATGTAAGTATCCTACATAACATGTATGTCGACATATCAATAGCATAGATTGCTAATGCGATGTCAATGTCTCTAGTGCATGGACTAGCTATCTGTATACCAGTACATAACGTAAATAATGCAAACGACACATCCATCGTGAATTACTGAGCAATGATACTGGCTCTGTCCAGCTGTTCACTAGGCAATGGTACTTACTGGCTCTGTCCAGCTGTTCACTAGGCAATGGTACTTACTGGCGCTGTCCTGCTGTTCACTAGGCAATGATACTTACTGGCGCTGTCCAGCTGTTCACTAGGCAATAATACTTACTGGCGCTGTCCAGCTGTTCACTAGGCCATGATACTTACTGGCGTTGTCCAGCTGTTCACTAGGCAATGATACTTACTGGCGCTGTCCTGCTGTTCACTAGGCAATGATACTTACTGGCGCTGTCCAGCTGTTCACTAGGCAATAATACTTACTGGCGCTGTCCAGCTGTTCACTAGGCAATGGTACTTACTGGCTCTGTCCAGCTGTTCACTAGGCAATGATACTTACTGGCGCTGTCCTGCTGTTCACTAGGCAATGATACTTACTGGCGCTGTCCAGCTGTTCACTAGGCAATAATACTTACTGGCGCTGTCCAGCTGTTCACTAGGCCATGATACTTACTGGCGTTGTCCAGCTGTTCACTAGGCAATGATACTTACTGGCGCTGTCCTGCTGTTCACTAGGCAATGATACTTACTGGCGCTGTCCAGCTGTTCACTAGGCAATAATACTTACTGGCGCTGTCCAGCTGTTCACTAGGCCATGATACTTACTGGCGTTGTCCAGCTGTTCACTAGGCAATGGTACTTACTAGCGCTGTTCACTAGGCAATGATATTTACTGGCGCTGTTCAGCTGTTCACTAGGCAATGATACTTACTGGCGCTGTTCAGCTGTTCACTAGGCAATGATACTTACTGGCGCTGTCCTGCTGTTCACTAGGCAATGATACTTACTGGCGCTGTCCTGCTGTTCACTAGGCAATGATACTTACTGGCGCTGTCCAGCTGTTCACTAGGCAATAATACTTACTGGCGCTGTCCAGCTGTTCACTAGGCCATGATACTTACTGGCGTTGTCCAGCTGTTCACTAGGCAATGGTACTTACTAGCGCTGTTCACTAGGCAATGATATTTACTGGCGCTGTTCAGCTGTTCACTAGGCAATGATACTTACTGGCGCTGTCTAGCTGTTCACTAGGCCATGATACTTACTGGCGTTGTCCAGCTGTTCACTAGGCAATGATACTTACTGGCGCTGTCCAGCTGTTCACTAGGCAATGCAAGTCTCGTTGACTAACTGTCATCCAATGCTATCCACAACGCCGAAACTAATACTCCTTTTCCCTTCTTGGGAATCATCTCGCGACCGTCGATGTGTCATTGTATGGAATACCAACCTCGACTACCACCAATGTCTCACCACGCTGGTGTATCCGGATGTTCCGTTCAATCGGATCCTTAACAGTAATGTCAAGCGACCGAACCATCGTTAGGACTAGCTATGTATATTGTGTAAATGTACAGCCCATTAGCCATTGCAAAATCTTTCGGTCAAAGATTTCCTAGTTCACATGACTAGCTAAACTTAATTCAGCGTACCAGCGTGCATACAGAATACATAGTTCTTGGAGGACCGAAATCGTGGTAGTCATATTGAATTGCAACTGGTGTATAACTACAGTAATGTTAATGCCATACATGACGTTTGCATTCGATGTCTTAAAACAAATCATTTAACACGAATTCCCAATCTGCCCGTAACAGCCTAATAGTACGTCTCGTTTGTCATCATGCAAAAAAATCAAACGTTAATATTATCACGCTGCGCAAGATGTTATAGTACTATTCTAGCTAAAGTTCCCCCTGCCTCCCCCATTAATTATCAGCACGATATGGCCTGCGCTTAATCCCATTGGTTCATGGCTGACGAGTCTACACCCCATGCTGGCTCGTTCGGCCAGAGGCTATGGTCCAATAGCGTAGGTTGATCAAAGGTCTCTTGGGAATCTAACTCCCAGGGCACGATATAACCAGCCCGCTCATATCATTTTTAAGAAAGGATTCTTCTAGTCAAGAGACGAGAACCCAGGGCTTCATTGTTGAACCCTAAATAAAACCAATAAGCAACTCTTCCCCTGGACTTGTGTTATTTCTCTGGCTAGTCCCCACTCCAGCAACCACAATCAGCAACGAAAACTATAACGAAGGAGCGCAGCATAAACAAGAATTTAAAGCATACGAAAGACAGTACGCAGAAATTATGATTATCTACCGAGGAACAGCTTTAGCAATTTATATGTAATGAATTAATCTGACGATGTTGAAGTTTATTCCATGAAACCCGTGGATAACAAACGACCATAGTCAGCTCAACTGCTAGCCACATGACCTGTCAGACCGCAAGATTAAGAGCAGTTGATTCACATAATGGCAATTCCCTCTCTGCTTTCCAAGAAACTCCACGGTCTGGATGATAGACGCATTGCAAGTCGTTATATTCTCAACAACTTTAAGAAGCGCTGTTGTAAATAGAACAATGAAATTACGCCTGTCATATTAATTACTTTGATAAAAGCGTAATTCATGAGCTTGTGAAAATAAAATAATTTACCACAGCACAGCAACATGGCGACACCAGTTAAGGTGCATTTGGTAGGGATTCTGACAGAAGAAAGTATCTGATGTGTACATCTGTAATTAGGTATCCACTATGTTACGTGCTGAGGATCTCTGCACTTGTCACAACAGCCGCTAACCATCGAGTCATACTTCAATTTACACAAACATGATGATATTGGTATTAGCCTACTGACGGCTGCAATTCTTTTAACCACAAGATGGCGCCTGTAATATCTTATTGTAATCACTGCGGTTAAGCGCCTTCTTTCGAGCGAAAAGACGTACGCGACGGTACTTATTATAACGTATGCTATCTTAGTTTCTTCATCGTAAAATATAAATAAATCATCTGCTTAATAGGAAGTACTTTACAGACGTTTTTAATTATTCAAGATGATAACACCTTCACCAGTTCATCTTGTCGTTCCCAGGCACAGGCATATATGAGGATCTGCCTCGTTCCTAATCTGAGAACTAGGTCCAACGCCTAATTGTTTAAATATATAGTGAAGTAATTTATCATCATCAATAATTATTTCATTTGTTTCGTCAATTATAACCAATGGTAGCAGTTAGCACAAGTCAGAATGAGTTATTTATTGTGATGTATCTTGGTCCATCAATAGAACCATCGTTAGGACTAGCTATGTACATTGTTTAAATGTACAACCCATTAGCCATTGCAATATCTTTCGGTCAAAGATTTCCTAGTTCACATGACTAGCTAAACTTAATTCAGCGTATCAGCGTGCTATACACGCGCATACAGAATACATATCTCTTGGAGGACCGCAATCGTGGTTGTCATATTGAATTGCAATTGGTGTATGACCACAATATTGGAAATGCCATATATATAATGTTGCATTAAATGCCTCAAAACAAATCATTTAACCCCGAATCCCCTATCTAACCGTAAAAACCTTATAGTACGTCCCGTTTGTCATTATACAAAAAAAATCCAAACTTTAGATTATTACGCTGCGCAAGACAGTACGCAGAAATTAAGGTTACCTACCGAGGTACAATTTTAGCAATTGATATGAAATGAATTAATCTGTCGATGTTGAAGTTTATTCCATAAAATAATTGACCACAGCGCAGCAACATAGCGACACCAGTTTCGGTGCAGTTTGGAGGGATTCTGACAGAAGAAAGTATCTGATGTGTACATCTGTAACCAGTTATCCACTATTTAACGTGCTGAAGATCTCTGTACTTGTCACAACAGCCGCTAACCAAGGCGACAAACGGCCATGTTTTGCAGGAATCACCTATTGTAGCCTCTCTTCCATCGCTGAGTTGGGAGCTGGAATAGACAAAAGAACTATTCTTTGCCAGAACCATTGCACTTAAAAATCAATGTTCGATATGATAACACTGATATCAAGCATAGATCACCTTTATAGAACGCCCATGCTATAGGGGCCTTGTGTCGCGTGATTCTTCTTTTACCAAACCCTCTGGCAAACGGCGATGGATCTGGAAACCACACGACGACATTTATGTCACTCATGAAGCTGGAATAACCACAACTTCGTCAAGACGAGAGCAAATAACAGTAGTGAGATATCGAGACAAAGCATTGCTACATCGACCAGACCAACCTCGTAATTGTGCTATTAATTACGTTCGAAGAAACCTTTTCATTCTGTATTTATTTGCACAGTATTCATTCAAACACGTAGTAATCAAGTTGGTCGTGTGAGCCATAATCAAGCTAAGAATTAATTTCTCCTTGCGTCTGTATACAATACTTGGTGCTGCGACAGCGAATTTTGTCGTTACGAAAACTTCTTGGTCAAATGACATCCATTTAAACAAAGGGGTTTGTATCATAAATTGACAATTGGAAATCCTGAGCAAGATTTTCATTCACCAGCTTATATATGGTACGAACTCGTGTGTATTTGATCTACTCCCGCCCACTTTGAGCAATGTGGTCTGATCAGCTGTGGTCAGTAAGACAGTGACACTATGTTGTGTCTATATCGAATTTCACAACCCAACTATCCAACCACACTATAAAGAGAAGATGTAGCCCAGATTTCGACCACTGATATCAACAACTTGCTTTAGGAGTCGCATATAGTTCTCTACAGAGTTTCTTTCTGACCATATATATGTTTATAGGTTAACAGAGGCCACTTCCAGTAGAACAAATGGTCGTCGTCGATGTAGATGACAAACAGAAGTGACTACCTATGCGACAATCTGACAACAAAAGATAATATGCTGAGAAGGCAATCAAATGAGTCACGTCTGGGAGAGGCAATAGACCATTGGCAGATACAAATTGTGGTACACCTGTTTGGTAGGTTTACAGAAGCCTGGCCATTATGGGCCGGGCAGAGATGGAAATACTGGGGTTTAGCGTCGTTTTAGAAACCAATGTGTTATATCAACGTTGATAGATGCGTACGATTGTGATGCATGGACTGCGCTCCTTGAGTATCAACGCCATCGTACTAGTTAATCACTCCTTGTGCTGGAAGTAAGCTGGAAAGAAAGGCAAGCTCAATATGGTTTAGCTCTGGTCGAACGGTAATATACGTTCTGATACAACATTATACGCGCGTCGGCGAAAACGCGTTTGGGTTGAAGCTGTTGAAGTGCTACTCTGCGCATCTAGAAAATGACATATATCAAGAGCCTTTACATGAAAAAGTCTATGCGCACCCAAAACTTACCCCCACTCGACGCTATTCTTCAATAAATGCCATCGATGTATCGTTTCCGAAAATCGCGATACGATGTCTGCCATTTTGGAAAATATTAATTCCCGCGATTTCCCGAATTGCCTTAGCATCCCGGGGGTGGGGGGGGGGGGGCACTTGCCCTTACTCGGATAGGGGTGTGCCGCGGGACCTCGAAAACCCGTACCCGTTGTACAAGTTGAGAAAGGCAAAAAGTATATCCCGTCGTACAAGGTATTATGCGAATGTATAACCCGTCGTACAAGATGGAAGGTCGAAAAAACATACCCGGTCGCGCGGCACATGTATACTACTTCTATACACTTAAGTGCCCCCCACGGGCTTAGCACGCGCAATGCAAGTGGTCTTGAACTTGAAAACAAACATGTTGCTGTGTTTCGGACTTTTTACCGCTTCCCAAATTGATCGAGCTATAAATAATTAATGTGGATGAAATCCCCCGCCGAAAAGGGATAAAATTGTCCGTAAAACGTCATCGCATTCTATAACTCCATCACTTGGGTATGTTTGGTGTTTGGTAGTTTTCTGAATCGATCTAAATTTTTTTTCATTGCTTCGTTTTAAGAGAAAGTAAGACGTCTTGTAGGGCTAGATTTGGTTGAGCTACGGTATTGAGCATTAATGCATTGCCGCTCAGACGCAACGCTTCATTTACCGGTCTCCGTTCGGGTTCATGGTAGCCCTACAGAACGTCAATTGTATAATGAAAAGATACGTCCGCGCTGGGCTAGTGTCCATGCGAAATATCTGCGATCTGCTTGTTAACTTGACGAATTCGCATTCGTTTGTTTGTGCATGATATGTTCGTTTGTTTGTATGTAAACATTATTTTTGGCACCCGATTTTTTTTTATTTGGTCGGCACCAAGACTACGCAGAACCTGGAGGGTTTTTTTTGACCTCACTAAGGTTAAGATCATCAAAAAAGGGAAAAATTAGTATCTAAAAAAACGGTGGATAATGGTCGGACCTTCACACAATTTGCACTATTGTGTAGCTTAATTCAATTTGAAACTTCTAATTGTAAATTCTAAATATATGTTATATGTTAAATATTAATAGTTTTCATAAGAACCCAAGGTCGAAAAATCGTGGTATCAGTCCAAATGTAAACAAAAGATTTCATGGATGTCGATGACGTCACTTCCGGTAACGAAATGATACAAGCCCAATGCTTGATATCTCCATGGAAGATAATTTGATTTTAAAACATATTCTGAAAGTGTAATGTAATAGTTAACTTTTTGAAAATATATAATTGTACATAACGCATTGGTAAAAAAATTCTAGCTGGTCGAACATTTCTGGTAATCAAAATCTATATACTTTTTAATTTCATAATTAATTAACCAACAATCCGACAGTCTTTAACCGTTGGCAATGTTATTTTATCAATTGTATATAATTTATATCTCCTAGTGTAACTCTTCATTGCATTGTAACAATGGGCAATATCTAAGGGTTTGCATTCATTGTAGTTTCATAGCATCACAAGGGCCTACTAAGAATTGTCTGGTCGTGCAGCAGCGAGGGTAGAAAAAGAAATAAGATAGTTTAGTGACTTAAAGAGCTAGAATTGAACATCGTGTCGTTAGCCCTAGCTGAATTACAATTAATCCGACGATGTCAGTGACTAGAAGCAAGTACGACTGCAACACCAGAGCACAAAGATTTACATTGTAATGAGCAAACAGCCAACTCACGGGCTTCTGTCGACTTGATCCAGTTGGGTTTGTCAACGGGTAGCGGCATCACCTCGCCACCATCGGTCAGGTGCTTGCTGAATACGAAGCTGTTGTCGATGTAGCCGGCTGGGGCTTTCCCTAGCGGAACCACGTCTCCGTCTCCTTCCTGGTACTCACTGCCGTGTCCCCACATGGGTGCCACCCAGTAGCCAGAAGTCGTCATTAGCTGCGATACCAGCATCACCAGCAGCAGAAATGTCCGGCCAGATTCCTCACTCATTGTTGGCCACTTGTTAACTTCTGCAGAAGCGATTGGAGATCCGGTCTTGTAATTTCTGGTCCAACCCAAACTCAAGTCTCGCAAGCAAATGCAAGGCCATTTATATTGTGGTTCAGAAATCGCTAATTGCTTGTAAAAGGCGATTTATGAGTGGGGTTTTGGCTTGGTGAGGCGGACTTGTGATTTACGGCTGAGAATAAGGAGTGTGTTGCCGTTGGTGTGGTGACGTGTAGCAGGTGTCCCCGTGGGCGAGTTATTAGCGTAGTTCCTTTACGGGCAGCCCGCAGTCACCCTACATCTCTACTTAACTTGTAACATACAACTGGTTTAGGACAGGTGCAGGATTGCCCCGATCATTTATCACGTGAACCTCGTCCTACAGCTTCCCCGACTCCCTCTTCTGTCGACACGGGGCGTGGATTAGTCGAGGCCACGTGCTCCGCCCAACTACGTCATTGGGGGTCCACTGAGATAGAACCACACTGGGCAAACAGCGTACAGTTTGCTCGGCTTCCAGCTAAACCTTCATCAACTGCCATATTATCTAAATGAAATCACCAACAAACATAGAAGCCCGAAGCATTTTCCATATTTGGAAAAAAGATAAACGCCTAATAATTATTTATCAATTTTTTGGAAATCATGGCATTGATAATAGTGAATAACGTGTCCTCAAAAGCCGCGGTAAGAATCGTTTGCTTAACTTTTTGAGCAAAAAAGCTGTTCGTAGATTGATATAAAGCTTCCTCTTACTAATGTTCGGGGAGTATGGTGCATATGTTCGGGGAGTATGGTGCATATGTTCGGGGAGTATGGTGCATATGTCCGGGGAGTATGGTGCATATGTTCGGGGAGTATGGTGCATATGTTCGGGGAGTATGGTGCATATGTTCGGGGAGTATGGTGCATATGTCCGGGGAGTATGGTGCATATGTTCGGGGAGTATGGTGCATATGAGCATTTAATGGAGATATGTGATAAAAAAGTCACAAAGACCAAGGAGTGAACGCTTCAAGTCAACCGATAATGCATTCCCATCTCCACGGCTTCTCAAGTCAGAGCATTTATCCGTGTTTTGGCAAAAAAAAAATTAAAGATACTACGCGAGGTGGTGAGGAATTTGTATTATACGATTTCATATAGATTCTGTATTCGCTTCTTTGAAAAAAGGGATTACGGACACATCAACAGGTGATGACAAAATGTATACGTATGTAAAATGTATGTATGTAAAGGATTACGGTACATGTATGTCAACAGTATGTGTATGTATGTTGTATGTATGTATGTATGTGTATGTATGTATGTATGTATGTATGTATGTATGTATGTATGTATGTATGTATGTATGTATGTATGTATGTATGTATGTATGTGTATGTATGTATGTATGTATGTATGTATGTATGTATGTATGTATGTATGTATGTATGTATGTATGTATGTATGTATGTATGTATGTATGTATGTATGTATGTATGTATGTATGTATGTATGTATGTATGTATGTATGTATGTATGTATGTATGTATGTATGTATGTATGTATGCATGTATGTATGCATGTATGTATGTATGTATGTATGTATGTATGTATGTATGTGTATGTATGTATGTATGTATGTATGTATGTATGTATGTATGTATGTATGTGTATGTATGTATGTGTATGTATGTATGTATGTATGTCTGTGTGTGTGTGTGTGTGTGTGTGTGTTGTGTGTGTGTGTGTGTGTGTGTGTGTGTGTGTGTGTGTGTGTGTGTGTGTGTGTGTGTGTGTGTGTATGTATGTATGTATGTATGTATGTATGTATGTATGTGTATGTATGTATGTACGTATGTATGTTTTTATGTATGTATGTATGTATGTATGTATGTATGTATGTATGTATGTATGTATGTATGTATGTGTTTTTATGTATGTATGTATGTATGTATGTATGTATGTATGTATGTATGTATGTATGTATGTATGTATGTATGTATGTATGTATGTATGTATGTATGTATGTACGTATGTATGTTTTTATGTATGTATGTATGTTTTTATTTTGAATGTTTGTATTTAAAAAAAAATGCATTATATATGTTGCATGTATATATGCATGTATGTAGTGCCTCACTGTCGAGAACGAAGCGGGGGCGTGTGAATTACCGCTCCAAAAGCGTTTGTGTCGTTTTAATTGGTCACACCTTATGCTTGTGGCATTTGTGTGCGTTTTCACAGTATTTGGCAGGTGCACCAATGCGACAAATGTCGCAGGCAATCACTCTTTGTCACGCCATATTCATTCTATTTTCAAACATCGTAGTGTATTTGTGGAATTAGTTTGATTCCAGAACACCCCAATCTGAAATTGCATGCTGACTTCAGAATTTTACTTTGCGGAAGAGATTCTTATAGAGCAGGCGATGGCAGACGACTTGCAGACAGGTACCAGTCTTATTCAAGGACATTAAGCTATGCTTAAAGAGGAACAAAAATATTTATTCAAAAATTGACACTGAATGACTCCAAGCACACTTGTCGAGTAAATATTACAAACGCTCTTATCCGCACCAGCCGACTACTTCGTCCACATCACGAGGCTCCAGCTCGGCCAAAGCGAATTGTGAACAACGAAAAAGCAGTTCTTCTTTCAAGTATATATTCTCAATGGCTGGCACAGTGGTGACTTCATTCTCAATCGTCAGCTGGAAATGCTCAGCTAAACCAGCGCTAACTAATTTCTCTTGTATTTCCCCGACCGCTTGTCTTGTTGTTTCCTCGTTCACATCGGCCCCGTCAATATATCCATCATTGTCAAGATCTATTTCATTTATATCACGAAGTAATACTGAGAGCGTATTTGAGGTCTTGTCTTGGGGAAACGGTGGATCTATACCATTCAATAAGCTTTGGACGACCTGTCTATAATGAGCGCTAAGTTGTCGCTTCACGCGAGCGATACGCGCCAGACGTAGCAAGTCTCGTCGTTTCTCGAGCTGTAACACTTCACTGAACATGAGACGCCGCGCGAACCTGTCCAGTTGCTGTTTCCATGTCGATGGAGAATCAAGTGCCAGTCGAGGCATGCGCATCCTAAGCTTGTCTCGCGCACGCGCGAATGCCACCATGAAGTCGGCCAGGAACTGACTGTACTCGGCGTGCGGGACATCTTTCTGGACCGAGGCTAGTTTCTGTTTGAGTAGGGAATACTGTTCTGAGACGGTCAGGTTGGTGAACACGGAACAGGAAGGGGCGCGTCTACCGGAAGAATCTGTCACCGCACGCGCACCTGAAAGATGACACTGCACTATCAGGGGCGTAACCAGGCTTGAAGGAATGTTACGCACAGGCGGAGGAGGAGAGATACGGTAAAGTCTAACCCCCCTTTTGACATTGATGCCAATTTTGGCAATATTTATTTTTTCACTTTTCAAATTGATGTTATGCACGTGCGTAAGTGTGTATCGTTGGCTACGCCCCTGATTATTGTAACTATGTTATCTAAAATACACGTTTGACAGGGATGATAACAACACTTACAAGCTTAGCTGTTTGCAGCATCACATATTTGCCCCAGAGCTTTTACTATTGTGTTAATAGCGACAATACTACCACGGATTTTTAGTATCGCTTTTAACAGCAAAGGTTATGTAGAAAAAGCCCTGCGCAATTGATACCACAGCATTGTGTGTATAAAAGGGGGTGGGGCGGGGTATTGGGGTGTGGTTGGGCGATGGGAACCAATAGAGTAATTAAAAACTTAAACCATAACTTCATTATATTCGAAAACAGCTTACAATCCGAGTCGGCGAGACACACGTCAACGGCCGCCTGGTCTGTGCTTTTGCGGCTGGTGCTGTGTTTGTTTTTGTCATTGAGCGCGTTCCGTACACGCTGTACATAGCGTGTCTTCTCCCTGTCACCCAGCATCAGCCACTGTTCCCGAAGCAGCTCCTCCAGCGCAGACGCGTCCAGCTTGGGATGCTGAAGCTGGAAGCTCCGTCGCTGCTCACTACCGTCAACACAGTTAGGAGTAAAGCAACCAATTAATCAGTGCGATTAGGTGTCGCGCATAAGCCCCTGTCACACTGTCACGAGTAAGGTCACTATGTCCTTCGAATGAATCATTACTATGACTCGTTATGTCTCGGGACAGAGGGACCACGAGTTCGTGGGGAACGATTATCAAAATATTTACCATAAACTCGTGGCCAAAAATATGTAAGACAAGTTGTTACGTTAACCCAAAAGTTATTTGGAGATACTATGATATGGCCTGCGAGTTGCCAAGAGTTATAATCCCGTGGTCACTGCTCGCACAAACCCGGTGAAATGTGACAGGTGCTTCGAACGTACTGCGCCTTTGACCAGAGCACTAGATATATATAATGAATAACTTCTAAATATGCATCGATGGCGTTCTTAATCTTAATGTCATATAATCAATATATCATTTACCATCATGCTATTTTCATTGAAGAAACACTAAACCTCGCTGTCAGTAAGGACACAAATCGACAATATCGGGTGGGAAGAACAAATCCACAAGGAAGACCACGAGATATTCTCGTTAAATTTATGAATCATCAAGCCACAGCTTCAGTCATCAAAAACCGTTACAAGCTGAATGCTGGTAATTACATAAATGAAGACCTGACCAAAAACAGAAACGAAGTAGCGTTCAAGCTGGAACTCGACACCCGCTTCTTCATACAACTCTCGGGGATATGAAGTCATCTTGGTATGCTAAACTCGAGCATACATTCTCAGCTGCTCAACCGTGTCAATGATATTGATACTGAACCAGAAAGAAACGTATATACCAGAACCAATCGGGAATGTAAAAGATATACAGAGGGACAAGGATGTGAGTACCTAAACACCATAGATGAAAATGCAATGGGTAAACTTTCCATTATCCATTTTAATGCAAGGAGTCTACGAAAAAGATATTCGAAATTATCGGTACCTTTATAGACTGGAACATAATTTTGACATTGTTGCTGTAACAGAAACTTGGTTAAATAATGCAATCGTTTACATTATCATGATAATGTAAACGATTGTAACATTAATTGATATACTAGTTTGCAAATTGTAGGGAAGATAAGATTGGTGGTTGTGTTGCTCTGTTTCACTCTCCATGACAGACATGTTTGACGCTACGCTAACATAACATATCTGCAATAGTTAACGGTGGGCATTCGATTTGACTCGGTTTTGACCTATGACCGGGCGATAACAAGCAGCGCGCGTCAAACATAAACAAACATGAATGGTCAACATGAATGGAGCATATCGGGGAAGCTCGGAAGTAAGCCCTTCTGTGGGAAATAAAGCTGTGTTTACTGCCCACAATGGCAGCATTTTTATGTCTTTGATTATGAACGTTCTTTGCTTTTTACGCTATAGCTATTTAGTTTATATAACCAAGGCACTGCAGTCACAAGTATTAAATTTTGGCATATCTTATTTTAACATTAGCTGTCCAAGTTTTGTTGGTTGTGTGTGTCTTTTTATTTTTTCCATCCGGGCGGGGAAGGGGTAGCAAATCTGGTAGCAAATGGTATATCAGGCTTTTCCCACACCCCATAGGTAGATTAGCAACAACGTCTTTTCCAACGAACAACTTCTCCAAACACTGTCACAGCTTGTCTGTCATGTCTAATCCCGGCTTGTAACTCTCTATTGCTTGTTTCAGTCGATTTTCGATAACATCTGACTGTCGCCATTTTTAGAAACGCTTGACGACCATGAAACTTCCGCGGAACTATTTTTCCGATAAATGCCTCATTTTGGACCTACAGAAACATTTACCATAACAAAATGTATATTATATTTCTAATCGAACACAGTAAAAAATATTTTTGTAACATTTAAGAGTTGATAATTCGTATCAATATTTCGTCGCGTAATGGCCCGAATTTGCCCCAAAGCGATCCATGTGGTGCAGAGGCGAATCCTAGCCAGCGCAGAAGCCGATACGCAAGGAGATCGGCTTTGTTTGTCAACAATCCAATGATGAATTCGTGTAATGGCAATATTTGTACAATGGGGGCAATTAGCTCTTCAATAGAAAACTGTTTTGAAAGTATTTCTATTCAGCTAGTTTCTCGTGGAAATAAGAAGGTTATTGCTGATTGCATTTATAAAGCTCCACATTCTAAGGTTAAAACATTCAACGAACATCTTTCATACATACTTGTGAACTCGATTGATATCGATTTGTATACTCATTAATGACATTAGTGACCATCTCCCCGTATTCGCTGTAAGTTCCATAATAAATTATGTGGTTGAATGATAGCTAATGCGTGTATTTAAATACACCGAACGATAAAGCGATATCTGAATTAGAGCTCAGTCTGGCATTATTAAAATGGGATGTTGTCACCTCAGAAATCGATCCAAGTAAAGCTTACTCAAAATTTTGCAGATACTGATGTTATAATACTATTCTGGCTCAGATATTCTTAAAAAGCCTCCCCCCTTAATTATCAGCACGAAAGCCCGGGTTACATTACACCCCTGATGTTATAATACTACACAAAAGTTACATACTCACTCACACTTACACGCACACATTGAACATTCATAATCAAGACACATTGATCGCTGCCGTAAGTTCATTTGTTCCCAGGTATATTTACGCCATCCAAGAGGGAGATAGCGCCTTCACCCGACGCGCAAGCACCTTGTAGCCAAAGCTTACGTCTCCCTGACCAAGGATACAGTGGAGACACAACGGCTCAACCAGGCGACGGAAAACGCACACCCCTCCCCTCAAGCGACACCTGGCGAACACAATTTGGCAGCCCTCCAGATATTTCATCGTCAAGAAACACCAAAAGAAATCCACGAATTTCACTTCCATGGCATTAGTCCATTGTTCTTGTATATTTAATTATCTTGACATAAGTTAAATACTTTCAAAATTAATAATTGAATTAGCTACAATAGGTTATTTTACTATTTTCACGATTGTCAAGTATAGGCTCATCGCTTTTTCCCATGGGGTTTTAGTGCGGAGTAATACTGTGAAAATGTAATTAATGTCATAACGGCTAGATTTATTCCATATTTTAATACTTTCCATTTTATTGTAATATATTTATTTTAATACCATTTAGGCTATCAAAATTAGAACATTTGAAAAATTATTATAACCTAATATAATTACCTATTATTGTTATGGACATGTGCCAATGTTAAACAGTATTGGCGCATGTCCAAGCTACCCTGGTCATTCAAAATTCAAAAACAAATAATATTGGGCTCATGTCGTGCTGTGTCCAATACTTTTAAACTCTTATTCACCAAATTCCATTTCATCAACCTTCAATTAGTTTAACAAAGTTAATTTTCAAAATTCAAGGGAATTCTAAATTTATTGAACAGTGGAAGTTCAACTTAATTATGGTTGGGGAGGATGTTATATACTATTCTGGCTCAGACGTTCTTAAAAAGCCTCCCCCCTTAATTATCAGCACGAAAGCCCGGGTTACATTACACCCCTGATGTTATAATACTACACAAAAGTTACATACTCACTCACACTTACACGCACACATTGAACATTCATAATCAAGACACACTGATCGCTGCCGTAAGTTCATTTGTTCCCAGGTATATTTACGCCATACAAGAGGGAGATAGCGCCTTCACCCGACGCGCAAGCACCTTGTAGCCAAAGCTTACGTCTCCCTGACCAAGGATACAGTGGAGACACAACGGCTCAACCAGGCGTCGGAAAACGCACACCCCTCCCCTCAAGCGACACCTGGCGAACACAATTTGGCAGCCCTCCAGATATTTCATCGTCAAGAAACACCAAAAGAAATCCACGAATTTCACTTCCATGGCATTAGTCCATTGTTCTTGTATATTTAATTATCTTGACATAAGTTAAATACTTTCAAAATTAATAATTGAATTAGCTACAATAGGTTATTTTACTATTTTCACGATTGTCAAGTATAGGCTCATCGCTTTTTCCCATGGGGTTTTAGTGCGGAGTAATACTGTGAAAATGTAATTAATGTCATAACGGCTAGATTTATTCCATATTTTAATACTTTCCATTTTATTGTAATATATTTATTTTAATACCATTTAGGCTATCAAAATTAGAACATTTGAAAAATTATTATAACCTAATATAATTACCTATTATTGTTATGGACATGTGCCAATGTTAAACAGTATTGGCGCATGTCCAAGCTACCCTGGGATCATTCAAAATTCAAAAACAAATAATATTGGGCTCATGTCGTGCTGTCCCAATACTTTGTAACTCTTATTCCAATTTCCATTTCATCAACCTTCAATTAGTTTAACAAAGTTAATTTTCAAAATTCAAGGGTAAATTTATTGAACAGTGGAAGTTCAACTTAATTATGGTTGGGGAGGATGCTATAATACTATTCTGGCTCAGACGTTCTTAAAAAGCCTCCCCCTTAATTTTCAGCACGAGAGCCCGGGTTACATTACACCCCTCCCCTTGCAGGCGGGTCCGCCCTCCAAATGGACTCGTCCTGTCATGCGGGGATTGTTTTAGCCTGACCCGCGGGACCCTTTATAAGGACCACAGATGGGTTAGTCACAGGGAGATCATCTAGTCAGAGAAACGATTCGGACCGCGAGATTCCAGGGAGCTTCATTGTTGAAATTAAATAAACCAAATAAGCAACTCTACTCCAGGACTCGCGTTAATTTCCTCTGATTAGTCCCCACTCCAGCAACTACAGGCAGTGAGTAACTTTACAATAACGAAGAGCGCGCATAAGCAACGAAAATCTAGCTTTCACTTATAATGAATCATGTTCTTCTAAAAAGATCCCTACCCAAAAACAAATAACAAAATGGGACAAACCCTAGATAACTAACATTGGTCCAAAACTTTCCAATAGTATTCAAAACGAGGTACAAAATAATCCACTAGATTATTTAGCACTAAATAACAACAGATCAATTCATTTGTTACCTATTAAAGAACAGGAAATTTTGTAGACTGTATCAAACTATAAAAGCAAAACTTCAAGTGGATACGTTGAAGTTAGCATGAAAACGTTGAAACGGATTATCTGTAAAATCACCCTGCCACTCATACATATTTGTAATCTATCATTCGAAAAAGGGTCAATTCCCTGATGGAATGAAAATGGCAAAAGTTATTCCCATATGCAGAGCCGGTAACCAGCAAAATCATACTAATTATAGACCACTATCTCTGTTAACCCAGTTTTCTAAAATAATTGAAAAACTATTTAGCAAACGGCTTTGTTCCTTCCTTAATACTAATGATATACTGTACAATTGCAGTATTGCTTTAGAAGTAAACATTCAACGACTCATGTACTTGTAGAATTTGTTGATGCTATAACAAAAGCCATGGACAACAACGAGACGACAAATAGTGTTTTCATAGATCTCTCTTTCGACAATATAGACCATAGTATATGATGTAGGAAACTATGCCACTATGGCACCCGGAGCTTAGTATTAGATTTGGATACGAAGTTACTTAACTCAAAGAAAACAGCAAGTAAAATATAGCGAATGAATGTCGGATGTACTAGAAATAGCTTGTGGAGTACCACAAGGCTCTATACTGGGCCCTATACTGTTTATATTATGTATTAATGATATATGTCGTATTTCCCCTCTCCTAAAATACACCTATATGCTGAAGACACTACCATATACTACGATAATCAAAATGTCAATGAAGCTATATATATTGTTAACTATGAGCTTACTAAGCTGATAACTTGGTTCAAAGCCAATAAGCTGTCGCTCAATGCAAATAAATCTAAATATATGATATTTAACAGGAATCCCCCGATAATCTTCTATTACCTTTGGAGGGTAATATACTTGGAAGGGTTGACCAAATAAAATTATTAGGCACTGTGGTTGATAACAAACTCAGCTGGAA
Organism: Urechis unicinctus; assembly: GCA_034190875.2. Classification (NCBI taxonomy): domain Eukaryota; kingdom Metazoa; phylum Annelida; class Polychaeta; order Xenopneusta; family Urechidae; genus Urechis; species Urechis unicinctus. The sequence goes on from CM067342.1 coordinate 49,558,627, forward strand.
GGCGCACATTAAACACGTATAAGCTAAAATATCCAAGAACATATCCGTTTTAAA
>CM067342.1:49563680-49686180 GCA_034190875.2 Urechis unicinctus
TTCTTCTGTATAAGTAAGGTTTTCTACATCGAAATTTGACATGCAGCCAGGGAAATGATTTTGTGTGCTATTGATTGCGCCTTTCTGCGTGTCTCTCGTCCCTATATCTTCTCGAGCGATACGCGTTCCAATCGTCCAAGAAGGATTCTTTCTGTCGCTTATCGTTCTGTCAACTCCAAGGCTTCCATAAGAAGATGTGGGGAAATCATAAGTCGATGTGTAGCTAATTTTCTCTGAATCACATCTATCAGTTTCTCCTTTGCGTGTGCGTGACATTTGCAACCTGAAAGGGAAGCCTTCCCATAAATCTGCGCAGTGCTTTTCACTACGCAGCTTCTTCCTCCTTGGGACATCAACACCGGATCCATCCGATTCTCTGGCTTCATCAAATTTGTTATTGTCAGTGTCTCTTACCTTTCCTATGGCACCGGCGGCATTTGGATCAGCTAAAGCATCCGGGAAACAGGCCTCCCCAAAAATTAGAGCCGATGGCGACAGGGTTGACTGACCAGATCCGTCCACAGTGGGGTTTAGGTCTATTTCCGTGTCTTTTGTATCTTCTGGTAGTCGCTCGGACGCCTCGCTGTAGACTGGAAGGGAGTCAGATTTGAGCTGTGGGCTGAGAGAGGTCAAAGGTTTGTTGCACAACAGTGTATTACCTATAACAGTGACTGAGTGTCGTTCTGAAGTTGGCGGATCTGAAATAGAACCAATTGGATCTACATGAAACAAATTGTGTGCTAATAACGTTGTTGTTTGACATATCAGATGAATAACAATCTAAGGCATGAAGTTATGCCATAATGAAATCCACAAATTAAATTAATATCAGGTATTCTATATGAGCCGTTTGATCTGGTGATAACATATGGTGCATCATTGACTTTATACAGATGCGTTATAATGATGAGTTGTTATGTAATTAAAACAAATCAGACTCAATTATGATTATGTATTTTAGAATTACCTTTGATGTTATCTCCATCTAGGTCTCTTGATATCTGGCCAGGGGTAGTAACCTTCGATTTAGACGGTGTTTTTCTGAGCCGGGTCTCTACGCCACGATGGGATGAGGAATCAAGGTTTTGTAGTTGTAAAAGGCTAGCCGCATTGTTGCCATTTCCTTTTTTTTTTTTGTATTTCAGTTTTTCGACTGACCTCTTATAACGAGATGGTTTATGCTGTAACATAGTAAATGGTCGTTCCGTTGTTTTTCTAAGCTTGTGATATCTTGCCATATTCAATACTCGTTAGCCAACAAATATGCGAATTATAATTCGAATTTCGGCGGTCCAGTGCGCACCAATAATTATAAATTTGTTTATTGTGCTCATCTCAACAACTGTAACTATGGTTACCGGTGAACAATGTCTCTATAGCTGTTCCTTCCACTACCTTCTTTCGCTTGTGACACAATTCGAACAAGCACCCCTGTTGACTTGATTTATTCGGGGTAAATACTACATACTTAACCAAGCGGTCAATATTGCAACTAACCAAAATCACGACAATTCGTAGGGTAATCAAGAAGACACGCAAAACAGAAGAGTGCTCAATGTCAAAACTAGCGTGAAAAGTAGAGCTGTGTTTACATTTACGTGCATATTTGTTATGAATACATACGTTGATATTTTTTACAACAATCTTGTATCTGTCGTTCTTTGACTTCTCAGTAAAACTCTTCCGAAGAATGAATTTTCTTGCTGATAAGGACGAATTTATTCCTTACTTATTTGGATTTCAAATTGGGCACGTTTATGCAATATTACCCGATTGTCTTTGTAGAAATGGCCTGTTGTTATGAGAAAAAAAATGGCGCAATGGTAAACAATGGTGAAATTATTGAGGTACATTTACAGGTGACATATGAATTTGATTGCGTTCCAAGATAACATGCACGGCAACACTAAACGTGATCGAACAATTTATAACTTAATCGTTACTTCAATATTTCCCTGGTGCATGTAATGAAAGTATATGGTTTAACGGCACGCCAACACTAGTGTGTTATATGGGGCCTTATGATGCATGTAATAAGCATATGCCCAAATCTTTCGCTGTTTCTCACGGACACAAAGTTAGTATTCTTTACTTTGATGTTATAGAATATCATGACATTTGATCATAACCCTTGGTACTGTGCATAGATCCATATCTATTTCACCGACCTTTTTAATCTATTGCCAAATATCTCTCTCGAAATGTATATCAGATAATATTCCGAATGACCACATTGAGCTTGTGAGATACCAACAGGTGTGTAGCATCATTTGCAAATGGTTCACAGCGTCTTATACGTTATGTCTCGCTCACGCGCGTGTGGGCAGCTGATAAAGGCCGCTCAACAACTGATATATCTTCGTGACCTCTCGTCAGCTGTTCAGCCAATAGGAAATTGACACAACTTTTCTTGCTTAACTTTCTCAACAAATGTTTTAATCAATGGATATTTTACACTGGGAAGCGAAGTGAACCAACCGGCTGTGGTGTTATTTCATAATAAAACGACAAAACAGGGAAGAAGTTCTTTAGTAGAAGTGGTCACGATGTCGCGGCAGTGGTATGGCTTGTTGATCCTCCTGGTCGTCGTCCACTTGATGTTAGCAAACGATCAAGAGTCGGTATCGGCACCCACTGACGGAGCTGAACCTTACGAGGGGTAACGTTTCTTTCTTATTGCCCAATCTTATTTTGCCCAAATCTAATCACATGCGATAAGTAATAGTGGATATACAGCAGTACTGCAATAGGTTTGGAAGCAAATTTGAGAAGGCACTAGCGCTGAAATGACTGTGACTTGTTTCTAAACCATTGCGACTGGTTTCAGCTACCGTGCTTTATGGACAGAACCACCGGAGTCTCGCAACGCGATTAACGCGCTGAACGATTTTAATGATATGTCACAGAACGATACATACAGCAAGGTGGGTATGATAATCAGATTCGCTTACTGTTGATTCTCAACTACCCCCCTTTCAACATCACCACCGTCATCATGATCATTGTTGTCATAGTCATCATCATCGTAATCTTCATTATCGTCACCATTATCATCATCATTTATCATCATCATCATCAGCAGCAGAGGCTTAAACATCAGTCTCATCATCATCATCATCATCATCATCATCGTCATCATCGTCATCGTCATCATCGTCATTATCATATGCAGCTTCCAACATCATTAACATCATAATCATCATCATCATCAGCTGCAGCAGCATTAACATCAGCACCATGCATCTTCATCAGCATCATCATCGTCATCATCGTCATTATCATAAGCAGCTTCCAACATCATTAACATCATAATCATCGTCATCATCATCATCATCATCATCATCAGCTGCAGCAGCATTAACTTCAGCACCATGCATCATCATCATCATCATCATCATCCTCGTCATTATCATTATCATCATCATCATCATCATTACTATCATTATCATCAGCAGCATCCACAGCATCGCGTACATCGCTGATACCTGACCGTGTCCAGGTGATCTTTGTAGACGACGTGATCACTGCTCGGTTCCCTGTCCTTATCTTGGTCTCACCAGACCGCCTGGAGGAAACCGAGGACTTCCTGAATAGGCTAGATATCAAATATGAAGTGGACAACGCGAACATAAGGAGGTGAGGCAGTTTTGAAAAGTGGCCAAACGTGTTTCGTGTGAGGTCTTCTAATTTTGGGAGTCCGGTTAGTTTTGACCAGTTTCCCTGTTGTTCTTAATGCGGTGAGAGGGGTGAGAGGGATTTGTGATATATATAGCACGAATGAATACTTACCTGTGTGTGATCAGTATGTTAGATCGCTGGGAGTTCGATAGCAACCAGGTGCAAAAAGCTAACTATGAAGGATATCGTGAGGAGAGGGGACGACCCATGGTCCCCAACCACTACATGACTTACGACCAGGTCGGTACTGAGCCCCACATTTCATACTCATACATTACCTGATACGATGAGTGCATACTTTGTCGTGCTATTACATCTAGATTGTGTATTGCTGAGTAGTTGGAGGCATTTCTACGAGACACAACCCAGGGCAGTAGTATCGCCGAGGTGTTCAGCATTGGCAAGTCGTACGAGGGTCGCGACACATGGGCTGTCAAGGTAAGGTAGGTCACGCTCAACACGCCATTGAACGACCGTACAATTTGAATTTGATCGTTGTTTCATTTCAAACGTTATGTCTGCTTGATTGCTCCTGTTACTGGAATTAACTTAACCAGAATTAGGTGCTAGGGTCGATTTTCATTTAGTTGTGTTTGACGAGATTCCGCCATGTTTGCCAGGTCAACGAGCATAAGAAGGAGTTGCCAGCAATCTGGATCGACGCGGGGTTGAATCCTAATAAATGGATGGCGACAGCGGTGGCTTCAGTGTTCATATTTAAAGTAAGGACAAACGCTACTATCGATTCATGAAATGCATATCCATCTATTGTTTGATACAATGCCGTCAGCGACCTCAACCTTCCATTGATCGACCCGTCAGCGACCTCATCCTTCCATTGATCGACCCATTCTTTAGTAAAGAATTCCTAAACCAGGCGCTCGTCGATTTACACTGTGTGTAAATTGTGGTGGGCTGAAACAGGACACTAAGGTTGTTGCTGATGTCTAGGTGTGTGTTGGGCTGTAACAGGACACGTAGGATGTTGGGATGTCTAGGTGTGTGTTGGGCTGTTACAGGACACTTAGGATGGTGGGATGTCTAGGTGTATATCGGGCTGTAACAGGATACGTAGGGTGGTGGGATGTATAGGTGTGTGTTGGGCTGTTACAGGACACTTAGGATGGTGGGATGTCTAGGTGTATATCGGGCTGTAACAGGATACGTAGGGTGTTGTGATGTCTAGGTGTGTGTTGGGGATGGTCTAGGTGTCGGGCTGTAACAGGTGTATATCGGGCTGTAACAGGATACGTAGGGTGGTGGGATGTATAGGTGTGTGTTGGGCTGTTACAGGATACGTAGGATGGTGGGATGTATAGGTGTGTGTTGGGCTGTTACAGAACACTTCGTATGGTCGGATGTATAGGTGTGTACTGGAATGTAACAGGTTCTTAGTGAAGACACAGACGAAGCTAGGTATCTCAGGGGCAACTTCCGATGGTACATAGTGCCGCAGTTGAATCCGGATGGATACGTTTACACGTGGACAACGGTATGTCTCCTGTCTGTCTGTGTGTCAGCCTGTCTTGGTGTTAGTGTATATCAGTCAGTTAGTCTGTCTGTGTCTGTCAGCCTGTTGTCGGTCTGTCAGTGTCTGTCTGTCTGCTTGCTGTCAGCCAGTCAGTGTCTTTCAGCTGGCTGTATGTCTGTCTCTATTATCTCCTTGCTCTCTGTCTGTCAGCCTGACTATCTGTCTTTATAACTACATCGTTTTGCTAGCTTTGCTACTCTACTGTCACACACGTTGTATGGTGCATTTAACAGGATCGCTTTTGGCGTAAGACTCGTTCTCCACAAGGGGAATGTTTTGGTGTTGATCTCAACAGGAATTGGAATTCGCCTGTCTGGATGAACGGTATGCATCTGCTTCCATCTCATCAGACTGTTTACATACAGCTAGACAACACCGTGAAACCTTACTTAAACCATTTTGTACTTTGGATGACCACGATTCTTCAGTAGGCGATGATGCATTAAAATTGCACTTCCGCTATTTGGGCGCTTTTTATTGTCAGATGCATGTGCTGATTTTGATATCGCATAGCGAAACAATGGTGCTTTTGTGAAAGGCTCTAGCCGGTCGCGGGCCTGTGTAGTAAATGCCATGGGAACAATTCCCATTGTAATTTCGTTCATTCATCACCGTTGGGCTGTCAATATTAACTCCCCCTTTGTCACTTCAGGGTATCGGGTTAATGATCGCTGTTCTTGGTCGCCTTCAGTACCGATCTCCTTACGCATCGGCTTCTGCGCAGGCTAGGATTCGCCTATGCACCACACAGATCGCTTTGGGGCTAATTCGGGCCATTACTCGAGAAAATTGATACGAATTATCAACCCTTATATGTTACAAAAATATTTTCTACTGTGTTCGATTAGAAGAATGATATACATTTTGTTATGGAAAACTTTTCAGTAGGTCCAAACTGAGGCATTTATCGAAAAAAAATAGTTCCGCGGACGTTTCATGGCCGTAAAGCGTTTCTAAAAATGGCGGCAGTCAGATGTGAAAACGAATTTGTTATCGAAAATCGACTGAAAAAAGCAATAGAAAGTTACAAGCCGGGATTGGAAATGACAGACAAGCTGCGAGAGTGTTTGGAGAAGTAGTTCTTGGGAAACGACGTTGTTGCTAATCTACCAACGGGGTATGGGAAAAGACCGATATACCATTTGCTCCCAGATTTGCTTACCCCCCCCCCCCCCCCCCCCCCGTTTTATGGAAAAAATAAAAAGACACAACCAAAAAAACTTGGACTGCGTTAGAATAAAGCATACTTGTGAACGTTAAATAACCTAAATAATAATCAAAAACGATCATAATCAAAGACATAAAAATGCTGCCTTTGTGGACAGTAAACACAGCTTTATTTCCCACAGAAGAGCTTACTTCCGAGCTTCCCCGATAAGCTCCATTCATGTTTGTATATGTTTGACGCGCGCTGCTTGTTATTGCCCGGTCAGAGGTTAAAACCGGGTCAAATCGCATGCGCTCCGTTGACTATTGCAGAGATGGTATGTTAGCATAGAGTCAAACATGTCTGCCATGGAGAGGGGGGGGGGGGGGGGGGGGGGGGTGGTGGTGTTATGGGTTGCGATTTATAGTTTACCGGACAATGGGTGTCTTTCAAATGGGAAATATATCACACTGGAGAAACAGTGACATCCCTGTTTCACCTCCATGTTTATTAAATTACGAAGTTCATCTATGACGAGAGATGTTGAGTGTTTTAATTTTCATCTAGGGCCGGGTGCTTCTGATGACCCCTGCTCAAGAAGATACAGCGGCGAATCTATATTCTCTGAGGTGGAGTTGAGGAATATCCGAGACACGATGCTCGGCGTTGAGGGCGGGGTGCAAGTCTATTTCGGCCTCTTCACACACGGGCAGACAATGGTGGTTCCTGGACTTGGCCCGGGCTCATTGGGTACCAGCTACCTGGGAAATGAACATTTTGATCAGATGGTAAACAGTGATTGCCTGACATACTCTGTGTTGTCCTTTGAAGTTTGACACACCTCTTTTGGATGATATATAAGACTGCACGAGGTACGAACCTTATGTGGTTCATCAGTTTTTCATCAAAAATGTTATATCGTTTGATTGCGTGCATTGATTTTCTTGACAGGAAAAACTGGCCCGGGTAGGATTAGAGGCAATAAAACAAGGCGAGTTCAAGCGGGACTATGACTTTGGTACAGCTTTTGATGTGAGATGTATGTATTTTAGTTTGTGACCCCTTACAAAAAAATTAAACTGCCGTTGGGCGTTTATAGTGCGTTAATTTAGATTTATATCTGGTTTTTATCTCATGGTTACAGATCCGCGGTCAGCGACAGAACTGGATTGGGTGTACTGGGACAAGTTCGTAGGTAATATCATACACATAGAAGACACTCTATGAGTTGGTTAGATATGACGGGAGATTGGGATAAAAGAAAACGTGGAACTATCCCACGAGAGAAAGCTATATTCCCGCTTGATTAACCATTTATCTTGCGGGAATATCCTCAATCCCACAAGAGTAAACGTTTATCTCGCAAAATGAATAAATTGTCTCGCGGGATAAATGAGATGCCTAGCGATATGATTCGATTATCCCGCGAGATAAATCATTTTCGGGATTTATGAATATTCCCGCGAGATAAATGATTAATCTCGCGGGAATATTCAATTTTCTCGTGAGATAATTTATCGTTTTTATCCGACATACAGTTCCAAGTGACCAAGCAAAACGAACGCATAAGATTCTAGGCAAGGCACTCGCCCCTGGTGTTTTGATGATCTGATGCCACCTCAGGTAGTAAATAGCGCGGCGCTGTCAGATGCGGACTTTCTTTGCCTATTAAGATCCTGACTCGGTTACACCTGGTTTATTCTACTTGTATATGTTATAAAGATATAGATGAAAGAAAGACCGACAGGGGATCAGATCAGTGATGAATAAGGTGTGAAATATAGCAATATATCGGAAGGAGATCGGCGTTGCATAGGATATATTCTGAACATTTTTGTGTTTGCAAAATCCCCCCCCCACCTCATTGACCACATTTTACTTGTCCATGCTACTTTTTGTTGTTGTCCATGAATCTTTATTTGTTGGCTTCCTTTCCTTACAGAAAGGTTTACAGGGGCTACGGGCTGGCGCAACTCTGACGACAGACCCAACATCCGGTATGCTTACTCTATCGACCTGCCTCCTCACCCTGCTGACAAAAGGAACTCTATCCACATGGCTGACCCGCCCACACAGATCGTACCCACTGGGTATGAATTCACAGATGGCGTCCATGCAATGATGAAGGAGTTTAATGCCATAAAAGAATCCAGTAAACATGATGAACTCTAGGAGATGTTGCAATTGCTTAATATAGTGTTTTTGTTTCAGAATTAATATGTAATCATTATCAAATCAAACTTTTACATGAACTTTTTTGGTTATGCTGTTACCAAGGCAATTCGTATTGTTTATTATACTGGACAACCAATTACAACCAAGAGCAGTATAGAGGTTATTGTGACAATTATGAAGGAGGTAGTGATTACAAAAGGGCCTTATTCTTATTCAAATCCCAAGATTCCAGCCCCCACTATGAGGCAGGTAGTTGAGTGGGGTAAGTATACACTGTATACTTGATGTCACACTCCTCCTCAGTCACCATGGGGAAGTGCTAACCAGCATCAGACCAATCACATACCAGATATCCCATGACACACTGAATAAACCATGCCAGAAACTAAAGGAAATGTTCTATTCGTTACTGCACACCAGGCTCCCTGGTGGGTTAGTTGATGAGGCCATTAGTACAGGCAACATACCAATGTTATATCATAGCAACAACCTAGTGTACTGGAGTATAGACAGATATCAAGCATGGCATGCAATTTATTTTGGTGATATACCAGTCAACAGATATAACCACAAACAAAACAACCTACATCATATTGCAACCAGATAGGGCCTACATCACAGGAATTCAGTGCAAAAACGAAGTCATAGGACCACAGAGCAAATATGTGCACCTTGAACCACCTGCCCGGACAGTGAATACATTTTTAGAGCAGCTTCATACAAAAAGATCACTTATAGTGGACCTTGCAAATTTATCAATAAATGTGATTCTGGAAACTGAATACATAAATAAATGATTATATATAAAACCACTGTCAGAGAATAAGGGAATTGAAATGCCAGTATTCTTAACAGTGTCACAGACGGGTATATGGTCATGTGCTGACACTAACTAATAACAGCTAGTTACTCAGCTGGTGCTGCCTCCTTGTGGCGACCTATAGGAGGCAGTGGACCTGTTGCTCGCTGCGCATCACTTCCACTGCCATCAAACACGGGTGGCGGTGGCACTCCCGCAAGAGCCTCATCGTAGCTGGGCAGCATGGCTTTTTTGGTTGGGGGCAGAGGAGCCAGGAGTCCGGCTCCTCCTGACGGTGACAGGGGTTCCAGTTGACCACCACTACTAGAGGGAGACGCAGTTGAAGATCCCGCCCCAAAAGGAGAGCCAAATGGTCCCGCCCCAACCGGTTTGGGTTGAGATGGAAGCGCAGCTTGGTTAGATTGTAAGGGACCTGCTGGGTGTGTTGAAGGGGTGGATGTGTAAGGGGGAGGGGCATCACCTGGAGGGGGCACTCTACTCTCCTGCTCACACAAATGAAGTAATGTAGTCAGTTAGATTGAATACTATAATACTTATACCTGGTGTCTTTTATTTTTCATGAAATGTAAATACAAATATTGCATCATCAAAATATTAAGAGGCTACAGATGAAAATTCACTCAGAACTTCAGGAAAATTGAGTAGCAATCTAACCATGGTCAAATCAAGTATAGATGATCAGGCTTTACTGCTGCTGTATTTGAACAAGATAACATGATTTGATAGGTTTACAAAATAAAACTAGCTGTACACACCTGGTTATCGTGGGCTTTGTTTATTGGCTGGGGTTGGGAGGGTGTTGGTTGACTTACAGGGACAGTAGGCTTGTTGCCACCCCACACCAGTGACTCCCCCACCTGTAGAGCAGGACCCAGCTTGTTGGCCACTTCAGTTATCTGACACAAATACACACATTGCAAAGATGATGAATGATAAAACAACACTTTTCAGCCAATTCTTATTGACTATTCCTTGTTTGTTTGTTCGAATTATGGTCGTTTTTAGCAACGTAGGCTATGTACAACTAGCAGTGAGTGTATCTCTGAGGGTGGTCACCGCCAGGGAGCACGTCATCTATCGAGGATCTTTTACATCCCCTTTCAGAGATGGGACCGCCATTTTTATGTGATCATCCTATTCAAGAGTAACCAGTCAGGTTGTCACACCTTGGAGTCGAACCCACAGCCTGTGGGTCGAAAGGCGAGGCAGTAAACCACCACACCACTGTGACCGGCTTGAATATTCATTGTCACAGCATTTTACTTATATAATAATGTGGATATACCTCACCTGCACATATACAGGTACAAAAAGTGTACATGTACTGTAATTGACCAAAAACATTATGTTTGACACCAAGTATACCCTGTGCTTCGTGGATAAGGGCAAGACTACAAGCTTTATATATTAGTTAGAGTAACATCCCACAATGCAACATATTTACTTTAAAAACATTCATCTATACCAGAGGTACACCATTCCTATGGATACCTACTTCTGGATCTACGTCCACACCGCCCAAGGACTTGAGTTTCTGCTCAAATGCAGAGTACTGCTTAGTGGCTGTTTTGCGATCACCTTGGTTGTAGAGAAAGACAGCAAAGTTCAGGTTGACTAAGGGATCCTTGCTGGAAACACACACCAGGATACAACATAATACACAACAACAAACAGCAACAAGGAAAGCACTATATACAGACCAAATCTTATGATATTTTGGGACTTAGCATGCTGGGTATCAATGGCTACTGACTCATCTATCAGGACAGCTTGTTCATACGCCTGCTTGGCATTGTCAGAATCGTCGAGATGGGTCAGTGCCACTGTGTGACACAAAACACAGACAATGAGATTTGTTATTGATGAGAATTCAAAGAGAGCATACCAGTAAGACAGCGAGTCAGACATACCAGCCAGCAGCATAAAGAGTTGCCCCATCTTCGGCCTAAGGTTGATGGCCGCTGAGAGGAAGTGGAAAGCAGAGGCATACTGCTGCATAGAGAGGTGGACCAGCCCCAGGTTAAAGAGGATCTTCCAATCAAATGGGGCCAAGTAGTTAGCTCTCTTCAGACAGCTGATTGACTGGGCAACACACACACAATATGGCACAGTGTAACCCAGGTGTATAACTGGCTCTAAACAATGAACCTCAACATCAAGCACTAGTTTCTGAGGCATGCCCCATTTAGTAAATAAATTATCCATCCTCAAACAACCCTTAACAAATAAATTCAAATAACAAAATTCTAGTATAATTGACACAAATTTGCAGATCAAACACATGGTTTAGAGAACCACTGAATGCTCACAGCAACATATTTCTTCTTGCCGAAGAAGCACATGCCGATGTTGTTCCAGAGAGGGGCACTTTCTGGCGTGGACACGGCAGCAATACGGTATTTGGTGAGTGCCACATCATAGTCACCATGCTGCTGCATCATACTACCAGCAGCCAGGATGGCCTTGACATTACTGGCATCATATGTCAGAGCATTACCAAGGTGCTCAAATGCTTTCTGGTGCTGTCCAGTCTGTGATGAGATGATACCATCCAGCATCAATGAATAAGGTCTCATGAATAAACTGACAATTTAAAGAGGTTTTCAAATTTCCAATGCATTTAATGTGAAATTATTGATCCCATCAATCCATAATAATGCCAATTATGATATATACAATATATATAGGACAATATAGGCAGATACCACCTCTTACTTCTATGATACCAAATCAATAAAACCAACGGTATTTCAGTAGACATTTAAGCCATAACCAGATCTGAGGAAGTTAAAGCCAACGTCATAATAGTGGATGTTAAAGTAAACAGCATATTGGTTGACATTCGAGTCAACCCAATATCTGTCAAATAATAACACAGTAGCAGTAAATAGTTAAGAGGTCATTTGTTCATAAGCAAGCAGGTAGTTAGCCATTTCCATCAGAGCTCTGCATCACAGACTCACCTGCATGTAGAGGAGTCCCAGTGTTGTAAGAACATCTGTGTGCTCTGGCGAGAATCTGGTACACACCACACAGCCATCCCACAGTCATTACACACGTTATTAACCATATGTGAATATGACTGTATAAACAAGGCAACTTACTCGACTGCTCTCTTGTAGACGTCAATTGCCATATGGACATCACCCTCTGCAAGATACACCTTGCCTAACATGATATAGGACAGCTCATGACGACTGTATCCTATAGCTTCCTTGAAACATTCCTTGGCCTGTCACAAAGTCAATTGACATCCTCAAAAATCTGATAAGGTTGTGAGATTATATCATGGGCACTGTTATGACCAGGTGTTATGATTCATAAAGGCAATATCTAATTTGATGACAAGCCCAGTTCCACTCAATGTGATGCACATCAGTAAATGAAGTGATGGTACAAACCTACCAAAGTAACACTACACTATGTACTAATGTATTCTATTTACCAATCGCTATTTACTACAATACTGCACCCACCTTGAGTGAATCTTTGAGGTACATATAGCATATCCCCTTGTTGTGAGCAATTTCCTGCAATAAAATATCTTATTCAATGTATATACAGTTACTTTTTGTTGAAGTTATTTATATGTGCATTATAAAGAATGAGCTTCAATATTTTAACAATAATATCAGTGATATATGTGTACCCAGTCATTGGTGGTCATCTTTGCAGCCTCATTGTACACATCAACAGCTGCCTTATGACGAGCCAACAAAACACTGACACACAATGTACAAAACAAGTCTAAATATTCACTACTAACACATGCAACCAAATTTATTTCATATGTTCAATGGATGCTAGACATGGGGAATCATGTGAACCAAACACTCAACAATTTCTGCTTGTAATAATAATCAAGAATTTTTGCTCTAATTCAAGTATTTTTTTTCACATCAATGCATTGTGAGGACATGCTCCTCTATTAGCTTGATGACAAGTTGTCAGTGAGCTTACAGGGAGCGTGCAACCTGCTTAAGGTTATCCACTGAATGGGGGTTTAAAAGGGTACATGTTTGGAACATCTCCAAGGACTCTTGTATTCTCCCCTCCTGTCGCATGATCAAAGCTACAAAACAAAGACACGTGCAGTCAACGTAGATGACAAGCAATGTATAGCTGTACGATTGAAAACAAAATAAATGCAAGTTATCTAAGTATGATAAATTAGGGAACTCTGGCACTTGCCTCTAAGCCTGCGACATTAACATATGACACATACCCTGCACATAAACGGCATATTCACACATGCCGTTAGTCTCTGCAAGTTGCTCCTTGATCACTACCTTACATGTCTCGTATTCTTTACGGATGAAGTGTAAATGGATCAGCCAGTTCCTGCGTTCAAAGATTGGAAGCTCTGGGGCTGAACACAAAACAAAAAAGCAATAGTTACAAAAGCTGGCCAAGTGTTTCATAGGAAAAAGGACAAGAAGTATGTCTACTGTTATCACCTTTCTTTGGTTTAGGTTTGGGTGGTGCTGCAGGCAGGTCAGGTATGGCTGCCTCAGCTTTAGTGGGCAAAGCACCAGCTTCTGCATCTGCATAAAGGGCAGTGTCCTTCGGCACTGGCTGCATCAGTCAAATCAGACAATATTATATCAACATTATTTTGGAAAATTCTAATTTTATATGACTCATTATACCTCCAACAAAATTGAATCTTTCAAAAGTCATTTTGTCTCAGCAGTGCATTCACCCACTGCCAGATGCCAATGCCACAATGGACGCCTTACAAGGCTCTGGTTAGCACTATAGGACGTCTATCTACAAGTCTTACGATGACTGAATCCAATGCACTGAATGCTTACAACCTGACGGTTTCATCATGTTTGGATGGTAATTAACAATTTGCACCCGTACTCATGAGTGATTTACCTATTATGATTGCAGTCCCAGTGGAACCATCAGTGAGCACATGGCACCATGTTTATATTTTCCGCAAGGGCGGCAGTATCCGGCATCAAAGCCACTTAGTGTCAAGCAATATTTGAAGCCCTGCTATATGGATCGAGAATAGAGATGGATATCTCTTGTTCTGTTTTATTTTGGTTATACACAGTTGCACAAAGCTTGAGGATAGCAACTTTCAATTAGAGCATTGCCATGTTGCTCCCAAATAAACATGATGTTGGAGATCTGAACTTTCAAAGTTTCTCTTTCAGTGCTCAATCACCTAGGGAACTTACTCAACTTGTTGATAAATATACATAGATGTGAACATTAATAGGTCATATGTACGTTTTTTGTGTGCATTGTGTGTGCATTGTTTGCATATCATTTGCTTCAAACATTGAAGGATGTCAACAAGATGTTTAGCCCTGGTCGGACAGTAGTATACATATATACCGTCATGCAAACATCTCGACCGTCTTGTGGTGAGATTTATATTTCGAGCGTTCATACCTTCACATCAATGATGTGTATTTACATATCTATATGGGCTGAGAACCGAGATGAATATGTTGCAGCAACCGTTCATATCATATCAAACAAACATTGCGCTACAATGGCAGAGATTGTGACTTTTTAAAACTCGTCTGGCCGAATATAATCGCCTTTGACGAAATTTCACTCGTAAACAAACTCAACTTGTTCATAAACATTGCAGGGTCAAAATCAGCTTGGGCTGGTAAAAATTACGAAACTGGTCGCCCAGGTGGCAAGTAAACAATTTGCCTGTATGAAGTATTTATGATGCTTGTGGCACGTTCTGAAGCACCAGACCTTTGATTTAAGACTCATTCAAGCCCTGAACCCTGATTGAGTTCGGCAGTAATTGTTTACTCCAAACGCAGCAGTTATTTATTAAGAGGGTCTTCATGTTAGTATTGAATATACAGATTTGGACACCTTATACGACCTTATCGGATGTGCCATTGGCATTGTTAATTGGGCGCTAATATACCGTCGCTCACTTGGCTGACCACTTGTTCACATAGCTTGCCTAACTAACGCAGCAGTGTGACGGTTATACTAACCTGACGCATTCTCATTTTTATGTTTTCTGGTCTTTTATATATCATATAACTGTGTTTGTGTAAGCACAACTCCAGCAACAACATCATTTTCACATCACCCCATCAAAATTGTAGCGATATTTTCCGTACTTCAGCAGTAAAACACCTGTCACCAGCAGTCGTGATTTTTTGTGCTAGAATTGTATTCAAGTACTTGGTTAACTTTGCATGCGCCGCTGTAGGCCGGGATATTGTTAATTGTTGATGTCTCAGGTAATAATGTAAGTAGATGCACGGAAGACTCCAAGGTAAGTGCCATCTTTTTAACAGCTGTGGCAGGAGCTCGCACTTTCAACTGGTCAGCACGTCAAGATGAGGTGCATGCAGTCAACGTGTCACATCATGACACGTCGCCCACTGTGTATATTCACGCATCATGTTTAGGTCTCTGCGAACTTACATGGATATATATATAAGGCTACGTTTGGTGATGATTAATCACCAAGCTCTGTTTTAAGAGTTGACCAAGTCAAATCTTCAGCGTCTAAATCACCAATTTTTCAACACTATGTGGAATTTTGTTGAAGGGGCCATGCAGATAGAGCTGCATAGCAAAGAGACGAGAATATGTAACTAAGAAATTGTGGAAAGATTCTGACTGAGATCCCAGCAAAGCCATAATGCACAACTTTAATAAACAACAAGAACTCCTTTTTCTGGCCACTCCCCACTCCAGCAACCCCAAGCAGCAACGAAAATAATTACGAAGGAGCGCGCATGAACATGAAAATTAAAGAATAAGTCAGGCCCAACAGAAACCTCCGGTGGCTGTTTAATTTGTGTGTTATTTTCAGTAATTATCCACACTGTGGAACCCAGTATGAATTAATGCACATAGTTTGCTGTTTCTAACAGGTTGGATGCTCAGAAAGGAAGGCGAGGAGGAGGGTGGACCAGGTGAGGACTTTGTTTACGTTGGTTTGTCCAAGGCGCTTGAAGCCACATACCAGAAAGACAGTTGTTGAGTAGGGTGTAAGGTGTTTTGGTTGGGTATTACATGTTCTTCCCCAAGTGTCAGTGTGTATATCAAGAGATTTAAGCGGAATAAATGTGTACCTCGTGTATCCTGTACGATTTTTTTCAATGCGTTGGCACTGATCATTGCAGGACGTCAGTAAATGACGGGCTACAAGACGTTCTGAATGGTAAAGCTCTGGTCAATGGACGATAATACGATAATAATCTAATATTATTAGCTTCGAACGAAGTTAATCAACTGATTTACCCTTTAACGGGAATCAGACTCATGCATAAGTAATTAACGAGTATTTCCTCATCTAAAGAAGAACCATGCATACCTCAGAGTTGTCCATCGTCCGAATGCAGTGCCAAAATTTGACAAAATTTACTGTGAATATGCGTCCATCGAAACTATTCTGACGAGTAAGGCTTTTGATCCAATGACAAATCAGGATATATTTACTGCGCGAACGGCGATTCCGCGCAGAGTATATCATGACGCTACCTCCATGGATCATCATAATGTTGCTGCTACTGGCGTAGGCAAAGAAACTTCGCCTCTGACTGCCCGCGCTATTTACTACTTTCGATCTCTCACTTCCGCGGTGCGAGTGCCTTGCCTGCTACTGGCGCTACTCTCAGCTTATCTTGTTTAAAAGTCATCTTAACCCAGTTGAATGACTGGTGTTAAAACTGTTTCCTTGATTGTCAGAAACTAAATGTCGACCAAGCATTTAGCCTAGGCAAGGCTAAATGCTTGGTCGTTAAACCTACATTCGCCCCTGCCCTGGTGTTTTGATGATCTGATGCCACCTCTACAGTGCGAATAAGAGAGATCAAAAGTAGTAAATAGCGCGGCGCTGTCAGAGGCGGAGTTTCTTTGCCTAGCATTTAACCGTGCACGACGTCTTATTGTTTATATTTATATTACCGTCGTGCGCGGCTAACAAGCATTGTGCTCACCAGCTCACCAAACACGCGAAAAAGAAATTCCTGCACAACTTATCCCAATTCTATGCAAAGTAACAATTGACCATCACTTCCTCACCAACACTACGTTGTTTTACACATTTATCAGCCACAATATGTCACAGAAAAGAGCTTTGTCAGGATCAATTCACCAGTTGTTTAACCGAAAACACTGCTTGGGATGATATTTTAGGGAAGACTTGGCAATAGCAGGGAATTGGGGGATAATAAGCCCTACAGGACGTCTATGTCTATGCAGGGCTTGATAGTCTGATGTGGTAAAAACTGCTGGTCAAAAGGCTTTGTATATTTCAAGCATATGATCTTGTAATACATTACAAATTGCTGTATGCTATGGGAGTTAAAAAAAGTAGCTTATTTCAGTTGTGCATTCCTTCAAATATCTGTTTAATACCAGTTGATAGGTTTATGAATGAATGATTCAATACAATTTTTTATTCAAATTTTATTCAACATAAGCCAAGAGGAGTGTAAATAAATTTAATTGTAAACGTGAATACTGGTTGAAGCAAGATGAGCAAAAGACAATTTCCATCATGAATTTGACTGATGAAAATAATACTGAAGTACGGTACATCACACTATGTATCACAACAAATGCACATTAGGTTTTTACATAATACTTAGTGGTTGACCAATGTTTTTGACTTTTAAACCAAAATGATCGCATTCTACAATATGAATCTTTGATCCACAGAGTTACTAAATTTGCGAGACTTTATGTATAAATTTAAAAATCAGTCATACATTGTTATATCAGTAATATATACATGCCAACAAAATTTGTTGTTAAAAAAATTAAATAGCCAAGGACTCAATTCAGACCACACATACTAAATACGTCAATAAAAAACACAATACAATACTGTTTAAATGACCAATAACCTTTGGTGTGGTAATACTGTGATCAAAATCAGTCTTAAAAATCTTGAACATTTGTTTAACCATGTTATCACAGATATATGCAAATTACCAGAAACACACATGCCCATGCAGACTGCTTTGATTGATTAATGGTGCCTCATTGGAAGTGCATCACTTTCAGTACGAGAATAGATCCAGTACTCATTCATCGCCAAGCTTCAGTGGCAATGTTGCGACTGTACTGTGGATAGGTATCCCGGTATCTGGCACTGGAAACAAGGAAATGCCCTTTGGTTACCAATTAAAGATAATTACCATGTATGCTTTAAACAAATCTTCATCAAAGCAATTGCATACTAAGTTTAATTTCCTTCACTTCATATATCACCTCATCATTTATATTAATTATTAAAAAAAAAAATTGAGCTTTTTCAGAAATAGAGGATAATCGAATAGATGGTCATGATCAGCTGAGAAATTTGAACTAACTATATGTTTGCTGGGATTGGTCGCTGCCCGTACTGATCCAATGTAGGCTCCTGTTTGAGTGTGTACTGTAGATACAAGTTTACAAAAAGGGAGTTTATAAGCATATGAGCAAATTCATATTTGGTACAAATTAAAAAATATTGTAAATTGAAAATGGCATCACAAATTATGGAAATGACAACGCACCTTCCATGACGCAGTTACTTCAGGTCTGAGGTATCTGACATTGTATCCTTGGAAGTGGAGGTCTATAAAAATAAATATGATATTAGATATCATCAAATACAAATGACCCATGTACAACATTGAGAATAAAATTATGTATATTACAGTCATTTTTTTTTTCAAATTTAGAATGACAGTACAGAACGTTAACCAACCTTTGTTTTCTGGCAATTCTGGCAGACGTATGTTGTAGCGTTCAGGACATCTGTCTAGAAAGTTAGACCAATCAGTTCTTGTTTTTCTGCAGGCAAAAATAGGTGTCATATGACCAGCACACAAAGAAAGAAAATTGCAAAGATATTAAAATTAACTCATGTTAAGCTTACTTCAGTTCATCAGGGGTTGAGTAATGCTTGTGCAAGCTGCGTCCTGTATCAGTGATATTCTGAATACAAAATCAATAAAAGAACAATGTCACAGAATTTCCTTAAATATATCTGTTCTCATCACAAAAAACATTGTCGTCAGACAAATCCTATTGTTTGCTTATGAGTTTAAACAATTCTTCATATTTAATGCACTTGTCATATGAGATAATGGTAATATTGGTGTTTTACATCACTTTCAACAACAAAGTGATGGCTTGACGATGATGGATGAGGATGATTGTAGTATTTGGACAGCTCCCCATAAGTGCCTGCACCCATGTGAAACACATGCCACTCGGACAAAGGTCCAGCACAGCACTATTGAGAGGTCGGGTGCTTTCAGAGATGGGACCGCCATTTAATGTGATCATTTGAGTCACGGGGAACCAGTCAGGTTTTCACACCTTAGTATCGAAAGGCGATGCAGTATACCACGGGAACCAGCTAACTTGTCGTAAGAGAAACAATTTAATGTAGTACATGAAGTACAGTCAAGGTTTCCACATAAATGTTGAACAACTTACAAGAGCTGACATTGGCTGCTTGGGTGGCTTAAACAGCGTACTTGTTGCCTTCCTGAAGTCACCTATTCCATACGATGCATACTATATAAGCTGAGATTCAAGAAAAACAAAAAGTGATCATAACTTATACTCCATTACTCCAATCCAGTAAGCATAACTGGTATTTGTAGAACTGACCAGGTCCACATGAGGTGGTAGTGCGGCAATGCTCATCTGGAAGTTTATGCCCTGCTGTGTCCATGTCCATGCGGCGGAAAGTAGGCAAGCGCGGATGGAAGAGGCCTTCTTTCACAGCAGCCAATTTAACACTGGACAAGGACGGATACTGGTATGCATAGCTTGGTATATCAAGGGGAAGCACCCTCTCAGCAGGGGCAGATTTCACTCCAATTGTCGTCATTGTCAGACTGCAAAAATGGCAATATGACATTGTTAAATCAGTTGCAGTTATTTAAGAAGAATATGAAAGGATATCACCATATAACACTCATCAGCAGAATATCTCACAATGAAGAAGTTTAACATACAGCCCAAGTCACCTTACGTTATAGTAGAATATCTCCTATACACCTCTGAATAACTGATGTGGGACAGCTGATGGCCCACCCTACACTATAAGTTCACACTCTTTAAAGCTACGACACCTGACCATCACAAATTTAATCAAGCACCAGGCTAAATCAAGTTTAGGTACAGCACAACTCCAACATCTAGGTCTTGTTAATTCAAAACAGAATGGAAGAAAGAAAGTTTCCGTAATTAGTAGACTTAGTAAGTAAGTACACAGTCGGGTTTATCGCCAAACTGGACGTCAGTTGGGGCTAAATGATTTCACAATGTAATGACACGTTCGTGCAGGGGAAACCTGCAAACTACAAGCCTTCATACAAATCAGTGGAGCAGTTTGTGCAGGGCATTTCATCTGTTCAACAGCTAGTTTATATACTGATCGCGAGAGACGTGTAAATACCTATTCAAACAAATTGATACACATTAGATGGTAGTCCTCTCATTGACCCTTCAGACGATGTCCACAGGCACTTTTTCCAATTTTTACTGTCCCTGCCACAGCTGCAGCTAGACTGTCCCAGTCCCGTGATAGTCAGGTCTGCCGCTAGCCGCGCACGGCGGTAATATAAATATAAAAAATATATACATAAGACTGTAACAGTGTAAGACGTCGTGCACGGCTACCGGGCTAGTCTACCGCCGGCTTATCCCTGCACTAGCCCTGCGCTGACGTATCGTTTCACTATAACGTAGACGTCGTGTAGGGATACCCTGGCCCTACGCTACAGCCTACATAGTCATACAACTATAGGACGTCCGAGTATATGTTTATAATTATATAACACTTTATTAACAGGACGTCTGTTCTAAAAATAAAATGCCCCAGCTACAGTTTGAGTTATTTAAAACCCGTTACACAAAAACATATCACTATGTTCACTGAATTGATCGAATCAAATGTTGTTTATCATACGCTTAATGATGTTTGTTTTTCACGACCAACCTGCTGTGGATCCAATCGAAACGGGCCGCCTCCCAGTATTGGCAGTAAGCAACCTAAACGGACTCACTAAGCTTCACGTTGTCAAGGGGGACTTCAAAGCGCCATCTAGCGAACAACTGAGTCACTAACTGGGGCATAATGTTTACATGAACCGTTATGACTTAGCAGACGATTTGGACTTACGTGAAATTTGCACGTATTGCGGTCATAGTAATTTTCAATGCGTGTAGAATAGTTTAGCATGACTTAGGTATATGCAAACTTACTCAACGACTTGGTCATCAAGAGTGTATTTAAAATTCATTAATATGTTGAAGTAAACACTCATTTGCTACGGATATTTCTCTTGATTAATGAGCGATATTATGCATTTCGTAGCAGCACGCCACACAAATTGTTAAGTATTCATTGGAAATGATTCTGCTCGCCACGATGAATAGAAGGCATTGACATTTTACCATGATCTGTTTTGCTTCAGTTATATCCTTGAAGAAGTTGTGCTTGCTGGGCATCCAACGCCAATTAAGGCTAGTATGACAACTACTTCAGCTGTCCATTGTCACGATTGTGTGTGTCATCTTCAGACTTCATTCCGTACGGGAGGATCCTGATTATACTTGACGTCGATCCTTGATGGTTCCATAATGGCAAATAGTTCCAGTTCAAAGACATCATGTTCAATCATCTTCCATGAGCTCAACACCAAAGTCGGCGGTATTATGCCCGAAACAGTTGACGAGTTCAGAATGCAGCTTGATGGAGATTTAATTGGTGAAGCCTTCCTCTCTCAGTGTCACATAGCTAAACAGGCCTTGTATGATGGTGATTATATTCCATGTAAGAGAATCAGCAAAGCTTTGTTGGACATCACTTGGGAGCACCTGAATACTGGCCACTGGTCCGATGTCAATATCACCTGGCGTCACACCTTCGCCTACCTGTCACTAATCAAAGCTTTATGTGAGTGTGCTTTGGCTGAGAAAGACTGCATCAAAGGAGAAATTACCATCAAAGATGCTATAAAGACATGTGACCTTGGTCTTCTTATGGGGGCCCCAATCATGGACAACATACTCACTAAAGCCATTAGTCATCTACAGCAAATTCGATCTGATCAAAATGTTGGAGAAACAATCACTGATTCACAGTCTGTGAGTAAGTTACCAGTAAATGTGCCAATACTCACATCTGACCATAGCATTCCTAGATCTATGTCCCCATCTTTGGAGGCTTTTAAAAATAATTGGTTTTCAAATTGTCATCCTGTTATTGTTGGAGGAGCTATTAACTTCTGGCCAGCCCTTTCCACAAGAAGGTGGTGCGTGTCTTACATAAAGCAGGTAGCAGGGTGCAGGACAGTGCCAGTTGAGCTGGGATCTAAATACACAGAAGATACTTGGTCCCAGGCCCTTATGACTGTAGAAGACTTCATCGTCAAGCATGTCGAAGATGGGAATGTTAGACAAATCGGATATTTAGCACAACATCAGCTGTTTGATCAAATACCTGAATTAAGAAGAGATATTGTTATACCAGATTACTGTAGTCTTGGTAAGAAAGAAGATGTCGACATCAATGCTTGGTTTGGACCATGTGGCACTGTTTCTCCTCTACACCAAGACCCTAAGCACAACCTCTTGGCACAAGTAGTTGGTGAAAAGTACATCAGACTGTATGCTCTCAAGGACACAGACTCTGTGTACCCTCACAAGGAGAGGCTTCTTGCCAATACCAGCCAAGTAGATGTTGAAAACCCTAATTTCAACAAATTCCCTAAATTTGCTACAGCTCCATATATGGATTGCATTTTAAAACCAGGAGAAATGTTATATATTCCCCCAAAGGTGTGGCATTATGTTAGGTCCCTGTCTGTTAGCTTTTCAGTAAGTTTCTGGTGGGAATGAAGGTTTTAAGCATTGGTGTGTTTCTGTTTAAAAATGACTGTTATGGTACAGAGGGTAAAATCCCATGTTGGGCTGGTGCATTCATTATGGTTTGTACCTAGCATATGAAACTCCCTTGTATATTTTTATTCTCCAGATGTGTTCTGTTCAGGTTGTTCTTTTTTTTAACAAATTTCATGTCATAAATCTGTTTAGATTAGATCAGTATAAATAAAGGTGAATTGAATGAGATATTGCCTTTAAAATTTCATTAAAAAAAAAAATGGTTGTAAATACTGACATGTATTATTGTTATGATACTGTTCTAGCTTATTCGCAATAGTGACAGGTTATCTGTGAGGTCTCTCGTGTATTCCTTAACGGATTCTTACCTTGATTGCAGTCGAAAAGGCGAGGGGGTTGGATTCAATGCTCCTCCTTGGTGAAATGTTGGCGCATTGCAGCGGTCAGTCTGCTCACATTTTCCGCAACGTCAGTGGGTAATGAGCGATACCAGTTGTATGCCCTTCCTGTGAGCCCAGTGCCGAGGGCAATACCCTGAAGCCTGTGAGGCACTCTGTTGAGCCTCATGTAAGTTGCGGATCTGTGGAGAAAATCCTCCACATTTTCCGATAGCTTTCCCTCATAGGATATTCGGTCAGGCAGGAAGGGGCTCTTTGCGGATGGCTGCAGCTGGTGTAATATTGACTTGTGTACCGATATCTGGTTGTCGGCATGGAGGCGGAATATCCCGGCTGTGAAAGATGCCATGTCGGTGGTGGTCGTCGCGTCCTAGTTTACCTGTCTCTCCTCCTCTGTATGTGGGGGATGTTTGTGGGTCTCAGGCTTGCGGTGTCCACTGTCAAAGCCTCCTGATACCAGTACGCTTGTGCTGCATTTCTGGGACATGGTTGCAGATTGTGGATTGGTGTAATTTCTTTGTGAAACAATAGTCAGCTGTTTCCTTGAACATAGGAGCATGTAGAGCACGTGTCGGGAAGTTGTGTTCTGATAACAGTAGAAGTAATCAGATATCCGGATTCTCTCACCACTCTTAAGCAATGATTTGTTGCTTTATGCTGCACTGCTTCGTAATGTTTTTCGTTGCCGTTTGTTGTTGCTGGAGTGGGGACTAGTCAGAGAAATCACGCAAATCCAGGAGTCGAGTTCTTAATGTTTTTTTGAGGATTTAACAATGAAGCTTCACTTGGAGAAGAAGACCAGACAAGGGTCTTCTTATAATTTAACCTGGTATGGAGGTTGAACCTGCATCCAAATTAAAGCTATAGGGATTGCTGTTAATGTAGATAATTAAGTGGGGTGGGGGAGGCTTTTTAAATGTGGATGAGCTAGAAGAATATCATAACATTATTCATTATTTTAATTTAAAGCTTATTCATTTAGAATAGGGCCATGGCTTCCACCAAACTTGCCATTATGAGGACAAGCCAATCCCAGAATGTTTTCCTTGCTATAGCACTTACAATGTTAAATTTGATAAGGAAAATGCTTTGGCTCTTTCACTCAATCATACAGTTTAGTTTTAGACTGAATTTATGTACCTGTAATGTGGTCATCAATATGTTAAGTCAAAATATTTCATACTGTAAAACACATCAATAATAAAAACAAAGAAGCTTTTATTGGCCAGCATTAACATTGATTGTTTGCATTTAGAGTTAACATTTACAGTTTCTTACTGATGAACATACATGGGATAACACATGATAAACAACAATTTACATAGATAACTATAATTTCACTTCAATGATTATTAAAATTAAAAAAGGATACACAACAGATTTATTGATAAAACTGGTTATCCAAAAGAGTGGAAATGATAAAATTTCTAAATTGCTAGATTTGTCAAATATGGTTAACTAATTGGACACAAAAGAAGGAATACTATTCTATATTCAAGTAATTAAATACCTTTATATCAACACATAAAACATGATAATTTGAATAACCCTTAGTAGTCTATTGCGTAGCAGAACAGTTATCAGGCGATACATCGGCCCACATAAGAGACTAAGCAATGTGAAGTGTATACAAATCAAACATTGTAATGAGAGTGTACTGTACATAAATTGTAAGATCAAAAATCATTATACGTAAGTCAATCACAATGCCTCAATTATTTTCTCCTCTTCAAGTCCTCGAAGCGCTTTGTCAAATCATCAAAATCCACGTCATCTCCACCTGCCGAACTGGCACCAATTGTGGAGCTGGGGACGCTGGGTAAACCAGGCACATCAGGGAGGTCTGGGAGGGGAGACATCCCACGTGCTGGTTTAGGTGGACCAAGATTCCTTGGTGCCGGATAAGGGGCATTAGGCTGTGATAGAGGCTCTAGTTTGTCACAACCAATGAATTAAGAAAAAATTAATTCCTGAGAGTTGAGATAATGCATTACAGATATAATTGATGGATGATAGTGTACAAAATACATTTTTAAAAATAAATTTTACTGCAAAACAGACATGATTGATAGATGTTACTGATGTCAGGTTTACATCTGCATGCTTTAAAGGGACCATAAAACGATCTTCTTTACCTGACATTGTCACAAAACACGGAACTAATACCACAATACTCTTCATCTTATATAACAAAACAGTGGTACGAGCATAACATAGTCACCTGGAAGTCCAGCGACTGAATCATAAGGTGGCAGTGACTGCAAAGAAAATAATATGATATAACAACCCACAAGCTTCATACCTCAATCCTGATGAAATAAAATCAAAAGTGGAATTTTTATACAGGATACATTACTATTAACATTACACAGTGCTTCTTTAACTATTTCAGAATCATTCACCTTCGACTCATGTCATAAAAATACTACTGCCCACGTAATTCCACACGAGCAGTTGACATAAAATACATATGACATTACCTCTGGGTGGTTGACATGAGGGCCAGAGCTTCCTCCTCCAGCATTCGGTGGCTGACTGGGCAGTGGGGGCGGGAGGCCATGGGATGTACCTAGAGAGAAAGCACTGCCTGCTCCTGGGGGCTCATAGGGGGGCACTGGCCCATGATCCTGCTGTGAACAGGTCAACATCATTAAATGGGTTGGGGGGGGGGGATGGATGCGTACAAATATAGTCAAGCCTCAATGGGGCATCTGTCATGGCAATTCTACACCAATATATCAGGTCAGTTTTCTTTTTCAATTGATATGACAGCTATCAGTAACTACACATGGTATTTGATATATTGTTATGAAGTACAATATGTACAATCAATACACATAACCCATCTAACATTTGTTACAACCAATGCTTGACATACCGGTGGGTAGTAGGCAGCTCCAGGGTTGTGAAGATGAGTGGGGTGCACCACAGGTAAACCGCCTCCCCCACCCCCACCCCCACTGCTACCTCCCCCAGCCCCTGAATGCCAGCCTGGGGGAGAGGGGGGTCGCTTCTTTTCATTTTCTGCATTGTCATAAGATTCCTGACCCACAGCGCCACTGGCACCTCTATTTGACCCCATCATTTCAAGGTTGATAAGGTCACTGACCTCAGGAGGCTCATCCTGGAAAAGAAACAGATCTCAAATGTGACCATATCATACAATTCAACATATAATTGATAAATCAAACACAGCTATCTTAATGACCCAATAATCAACAGTGACAAGCAAGTTTTACAAGATTGAGAGCCAACATTAATTAAAAGAAGTTCTGGTAGTATGATCTGAAACCTGCCCCAGGTTGTGACTATGATACAAATCTTACCAACATGACTGTAGGATCTGCTTCAAATGGGACTTTGTAAGTCCTTGCGATTTCTATCATATAGTTCTCAATGAGGATCTTAGGTGGGGCTGATATACTCATCTTGTGCATTACCTAAAGCAGGTCCATTGAAGTCAACAATAAAGCAATTATTTCATGGATCACCACAGCCAATTCCACATTTTCATTAATTCATTTCTTTACTTCATAATTGTATCAAGATAATGAATGTTATCATGTGTCATGTCATAAAATTATCTACCTTTTCATTGACATTTTCAAATCCATTTTTCAAACACATATCAGCATATTCCTTGCTGTATTTGTTGGTTAGTTGTTCTGAATCTGCAGAAGCATACGTGATGCAAAAAAAAACACAGTCAAGTGGAAGTGATGTCATTGTGTAAAGCGGTTTGCATCAGACTAGTACCAACCTCGCGTATTTCCGGCACATCTGCTGACAACCTTGGAGAAGCCCATATGACTGTTGCAATGGCTTCCTCGATCCCAGGGTCCATTTCTCTGAGGAATTAATGGGCCCAGAATTCATGAGGAAGTACTTTTTAAAGCAACAAATGTAAGAGATGAACACATCAGATGATTTTAAAACTTTCTTAAAATGATATACCGGTACTATTTCAGGATTATATTTATCACCCTTACTTCATTTTCTCAATGAGACCAAATCTGGCCAACAGCAAGTCACAGAACATCTCAATTATCTCCATAGCTTCAACCAAGTAGTCTTCCCGAACAATGTGCTCCACCTGTATACACAGTTGTATCCTAATGGCACCATAGTCATTTTTATGTATTCCAGGTCATTTATATTACACTTGATATCCGTTGCACAATTCTGGATTTGCTATACTTACCCTTATACGGGCTCTGTCTTCTTTGGCATTGGAAATATAATCAGCAATTTCTTTTCTAGCTTTTAATGCTAGTTCAGCTGAAAAAAAAGAAGCAAAACTCACTCTGTGACAATTTTTTTTGCCCTCATATATATAGCAGAAGCTATGATCTGATTAATAGCTGACTTAAGTTTTGTTCGATTCTGTCCATGTATTGTCTTTTTTCCATGAGTTATCCTCTGTTCTTAACTTACTTTTCTTCTTTTCCAGAAGTTTAAGGCGGTTTATAGTCAGTCGCAAATTAGTCCTCAGTTTGAGGTAGTTGCAGCTTTTGTTGCTGAACATTGTGGTGAATCAACTCATCAAGGTCTGCAAAAGGAAACGGATAATAGAAAACAGAAATAAGCTGTCCAGCCATGGGAAGCCATCACCTCTATCTAAAACAGTATATAATGTGCAATGACAGAGTTACAGTTGGCTGCCATAATATAATTAGTGAGACACTAAGTGTGGTTCAGGAGTGTTTGTAACAGATTTTAAGATCTTCATAAGAGACAAACGAAAATATTTAGATTAGTTCCATTTCCAATGCTGATATCATCCAACATTTGAGTGATGTTCTTGATGTGAGTGTTGCCAGTATAACAGTGAGAGTTAGGAGCAAAACATTTACATGCCTTGTCACACCCCAATAGCAACTGTCATCAAAGTTACGATTTTACAACGGTTGAAAAGAAACCTTGTCTGCCGGGTTGGGTCTTATGAGAACTGCATGATGGGGATAAGACTTAAACATTATATTGAATACTAAATAAACTTGGCCAGAAACATTATCTGTAACTGAATCATTTGAAATAAAAATAGCCCATGCCCAGAATTATTTTACTCTCATCAAAACATCTGATTGCATATGAGGCATGATAATGATAATCATTGTCTTCACAGGTTATGAAACAGTTCTTTTCATTTCAAATATGGTGTACCTGATCAAAAAGCACATAGCTGTTAAACACTTTCATACTTGTATTAGATTCCCCAATAGCTATCAGAAAGGTGTATTGGATAAGATAAATGGTACTTTCAGGTTGAGCCAAATGGAAACAAACAGCACATCTATTCTAAATATCAGCCTTCTTGAATTGCTGGAAAATATCTGCCAAATATAGGAAAAAAAATGTAGAAAAACTTTAGAAACAGATATTGAAATTGAGAGTCAGGCAAGAATACATGGTTTAGGATAAGAAAGGGGGATGCTGCACAAGAAGGTCAATCATAAAAGTGATCACTACTCCCCATCAGGATGGCAGTCTCCAAACAGTGATATTTGAGATGTCTTTCTTCAAATTTTTTTCTTAGCTTTGTTTTTCGGTCAATAAGATCAACACTTTCGGAACAAATATTGAAGTGTTAACATCTCAGTGACTCTAACTGGCAAAGTTTAAGCCGTGACAAATAGTTATATTAAAGTATTATGCTAGGATTCACTGTTTTACCTGTAGCAGATCTAGATCAGATCGGTCTCGTTCACCAGATAGACCTGTGAGCAAGATCAAATGTTACACACGCCAATACGAGTGCTACTATCGGATTCCCTTAATCGGCGTCTAAAATGTATCAACGGCAAGTTAATGGCAGAGTGTGATTAATGCGGAAATCTCCATGTGAAACGTTTCCTATGCATATCATCGCTCGCAACTTCACTGTTTATGAATCACAAAAATAAGACAGATATCACATGTCAAAACAAAACACAACTCACCTTAAAACAACGTCAGTTTACACTTTTAATACGGATGCCAACAGATTACAAAGATGTTGAACACTCGGTCACACCAATCTTATGGAGTTTGTTATGATTCACGATCGTATGACGGAGTGACAGTTGACATACTAGTCACGTGACAAAATAACAATCCGCTACGGTTTTGAAGTTTGGGTTAGTTGATCGTTATGATAGAACACCGTACGACTCGATGAACTATTATTATACACATTTGAGGATTAGTGATCATTTTCAATCATCGACCGATTCGCTTTTGTGAAAGGATCTTTGTAGCGAAAGGTAAGGCTCATGATGTGTACGAGTATAATATTTGTACACCAACTGTATATATGCATATATATGTATATTTATATATAAATATATATATATATATATATATATATATATATATATATATATATATATATATATATATATGCATATATATACACACATATACATATTTATCTACATATATATTAATATATATAAACAATTATATATATACATATATAAAAATATATATGTATATATATAAATATATATCTATATAATGATTTATATACCTATATATATAAACAATTATGTATGTATATATATATATATAAATGTATATATATATATGTATATATATATAAGTATACATATATATATATATATACATGAACATAAGTATATAGATATTTATATATATATATATATGTTTATCATATAAATATGAATAGATAAATGTATCTATATTAGAATTACATATATGCAAATAAATATACATGTATATCTATAAACGTATCTATACATATATTTATATGTATACATATTTATATATGCATATATAAATACATATGTTTTTATACATACATATATATATACATATATATATAAATATAAACAGATAAATGTATCTATATTAGAATTATATATATGCAAATAATATATATGTATATCAATAAATGTATCTATACATATACATACATACATATATAAATATATATGTATATATATACATATACATATTTAGGTATGCATATATATATATATATTTGAATATACCTTTTAAATATACATATATACATAAATATATATTTATATATATATATATGCATAAATATATATATATTTATATATATATATATATATATATAAATATATATATATACACACATATATATATATATATATATATATATATATATATACATATATATACAAATACACAAATATATATATATATATATACAAAATATATATGTTTATATAAATATAAACAGATAAATGTATCTATATTAGAATTACATACATGCAAATAAATCTCTATGTTTATCTATAAACGTATCTATACATATATTTATATATATATATATATATATATATATATACATATATAATACATATATATGTATATATATACAAATACATATTTAGTTATGTATATATATATATTGGTATATACATATTTAAATATACATATATACATAAACAATCATATGTTTATTTTTTTGATATGTAAAATATATATATATATATATATACATAATTATATATACATTTCACGTAAAGATATATATATATATATATAAACACACATATATATACAAATATTTGTATATGTACATTTATATATATGTATACATTTATATATAAATGTAAATATACATTGATATATATATATATATATATATATATATATATATATATATATATATATATATATATATATATATATATATATATATATATATATATATATATATATATATATATATATATTTAGCGAAGAGTCACGAAGGGTTGAATGAAAGTTTCTTTGGGCACATACATGTATATCTTAATAAGACACAGTTAACCTTCCAAACCCCGACTGAGATCGTCGGTGATTGTTTATTCCATACGCAGCGATTATTTATCAAGACCGTCTTCATCGTAGTACTGAATATACAGATTTGGACACCTTATATGACCTTATCGTATGTCCCGTTGGTATTCTTAATTGGGCGCTAAAATACCGTCGCTCACTTGTCTGACCACTTTTTCACATAGCTTGCCTAGCTAACGCTGCAGTGTGACGGTTATACTTAATGAAGCATCCCCATTCATATGTTTTCTGTTCTTTTATATATAATATAACTGTATGTTTTATCCCAACTCCGCCAACATTTTCATTATTCCTTTACCCCATCCGATATGTAGCGATATTTTCCGTACTTTGGGAATTACGAGCAGCCGTGATTTTTTGTGCTAGAATATTCGAGTACTTGTTTATCTTTGCATGTGTCGCAGTGAGCCGGGATATGCCACCTAATTGTTGTTGTTTCAGGTAATAATGTAAGTCGGTGCATGGAGGTAATACTCTAAGATTAGTGTCGGCTTTTGAAAAGCTAGTACACGCGTCACATGATTGCTTTTGACTTGTTTGTTTAATTGGATCATTTGCTTCATTTAGGGCAGGTCCTATGTTGTAAGAGTTTGAAACAGATCCTGTTAATCAAGGCCCGAAGCTCTCAGGAACTGATGCCTCCTTTACATAATATATATATATATATATATATATATATATATATATATATATATATATATATATATATATATATATATATATATATATATATATATATATATATATATATATATATATATATATATATATATATATATATATGTGTGTCAATATAAATGAATATGAAAATACATGGAATCTGTAATAGAATTACATATATGTTTATTAATATATAGATATACATATATAGTCACATACATATATGTAACTCAAAAATAGATACGCATGTATATATAAATATACTAAATATATACTTGCATTTATATATGACTATAACTATATAAATATTTTTATATATGTTTTTATGTAACGTAATTAACGTAAATATAAACATATATGAGTATCTATATTTAAAATACATAAATGCATCCGTAAATGAATATGTATATGAATTTATGTATCTATACATACATTTATATAAATATATATATATATTTATATATATATATATATATATATATATATATATATATATATATATATATATATATATGTATGTTTATAAACACACGCACATATATATATATTTGAATACATGAGAATATATATGAATATGAACATACATGGGTATTAATAATATAATTACATATATGGATATGATAATATAGATATACATATATATTCATATTCATATACGTAACTTGGTTATAGATACGCATGTACATAAAAATATATTTAATATAAGCTCGCATATATACATGAATGTAGATATAAATAAATATTCATATGTGTTTATATAAATTAACGCAAATACATAAATGCATCAATAAATTAATATGCAAATCAATTTATGTATCTATACATATATTTATATAGATACACATATATATACATGTATTGTTATATATATGTATACATATATGTTTGTATTTTCACAGATATATATATATATATATGTATATATTTATTCATTATATGTATATATACATTCAAGTATATATTCATGAATATATATTAATTTATTTGTATAAAAATATATATTTTCATTTATATATATAAACATATGTATATATGTTCGAATATGTTTATATGTTTGCATATGCACATATATCTATATGTATATATATATATATATATATATATATATATATATATATATATATATATATATATATATATATATATATATATATATATATATATATATGCATATATACTTACATTTATTTCAACAAATACATCTTTATATATATATATATATTTATGTATATGTAAATATATATATATAAAATATATATATATGTGTGTATATTTATATATATATGTATATATATATATATGCATATATAAATTTTAAAATATTTATCTATTTATATGTCAATATATATACAGTATGTATTTATTAATATACCTACAAGCTTGATATTGTTTTTGTATGTAAAAATATGCATATACATGAATGTATATATGAATATATATATATATATATGTATATATATATATATATGCATATATATATATATATATATATATATATATATATATATATATATTGACATGCACATATATGAATGCATTTTGTATATATCGTAAGGCATTTATATCTATATAAATATATATATGCTTAGATAAGCATATGTGTATATACCTAAACATGTATTTATGTATATAGATAAATATATGAGAATATACACATATATACACCTATATAAACATCTACCCACATATATGCATATGTTTATATATATATATATATATATATATATATATATATATATATGTATACATATATATATATATATATATATATATATATAAATACGTAAACATATATATGTATACATGTATAATATATGTATACATATAAATTTATACGTATTATATATATATATATATATATTAATTAATATATATTTATACGCAGATATAAATATATACTAATATATGAATACATAAATTCATATATATTAATTTATGTGTGTTTGTATATATATATTGTAAATATTGACATTTATGTAGACATAAATGTATTTATATCTATAAATATTCATATGTTTAGATATATATATATGTATATATATATATATATATGTGCATATATACTTACATTTATTTCAACAAATACATCTTTATATATATATATATATATATATATATATATTTATGTATATATATATATATATATATATATATATATATATATATATATGTGTATATTTATATATATATGTATATTTATATATGCATATATAAATCTTAAAATATTTATGTCAATATATATACTGTATGTATTTATTAATATACCTACAAGCTTGATATTGTTTTTGTATGTATAAATATATGAATATACATATGTATATATAAAAATATATATCTATATATATATATATATATATATATATATGTATATATTATTGACATGCACATATATGAATGCATTTTGTATATATCTAAGGCATTTTATATCTATATAAATATATATATGCTTAGATAAGTATATGTGTATATACCTAAACACGTATTATATGTATATATATAAATATATGAGATATATACACATATATTCACCTATATAAAACATCTACCACATATATATGTTTATATATATATATATATATATATATATATATATATATATATATATATATATATATATATATATATATATATGCTATATATATATATATATATATATATATATATATATATATATATATATATATATATATATATATATATATATATATATGTATATGATATATATATATATATATATATATATTATTATATATATATATATATTTATATATATATATATATATATATATATGAATATTATCTATATATATATATATATATATATATATCATATAGATATATATATCATATATATCCTAAACATATATGCATTTATATATATATAATATGTATATATATATATATAATATACCCATATATGATATGTGTATGTATTATATATATATATAGATATATGGTATATAAAGATTGACACTTATACATATTGTATGTATTTATATTATATACATATACATATGACTATTGCAATATACACGCCTAAAGCTATATAATATATATAAATAACTATGTATGTGGCATATGGGTAACAAACACCCTGTGTCTATGTATGGCCTGTGGCAACGACATATACAACAACATATATATATATATATTTATATTGCTGTATATTTAATATATTTTTATATATATATATATATATATATATATATATATATATATATATATATATATATATATATTTATATATCGATATTAGATATCTATATGGTCTTTTACCAAACACAATGAACGCATATATGTCGCCCATATATATTTATGTATTAATCAACCGAACCGGGGTAAAAAAAAACCATATCATATTCTTAGAAGAAGATATACGCTCTGGAGGATAGTTGGGCAACACCCAGCAGCCAGTCAAATCGCACAGACAACTGGCACAAGAAGCCCATAGCGGGACACCATATCAATGGTCATGGTTATTTAATATCTGCATTTATATATATTGATGTATTTAGATATAAATATATATGTTTGTATTGCGCATAGACCCTGGTCGGAAAGACTACACTTTACACCAATTTTGATACATCTACAAATGACTATTGCAATTTACACGCCTACAAGCTGCGCCAATGCAAAAATAACTATGTATGTGGCATATGGGTAACAAACACCCTGTGTCTATGTATGGCCTGTGGCAACGACAGGGACAACAACAGATTGCTCCCTTGGGCTAAGAAGGCGTTGCTGTTACAAATATGACAATATGGTTTTCCATTTCGAGATTAGAATCTATATGGTAAATCATGACCAAACACAATGAACGCACCCATGTCGCCCAGGCACTAGAACTCAACCGAACCGGGGTAAAAAAAACCATATCACAATTCTTAGAAGAAGATATACGCTCTGGAGGAGGAGTTGGGCAACACCCAGCAGCCAGTCAAATCGCACAGACAACTGGCACAAGAAGCCCAAAAGCGGGACACCATTTCAATGGTCATGGTTAAAGTACATGCCCTTGAGGCCCAGCTTGCTGCGACTCAGCACCCTATACCAGCCGTCGAGGTTGCTGTACCAGCGGCTAAGGCAGCGCCTTCATCACTATGGTTAGTCTTCAAAAAGACACAGTACAATATCAAAAATAACCTTAAGGGATAGTCTGTAGACGTATCCGAAAATCACCCCGTAGGCGCGGACCCGCTGACGTTCTTGAAAGGTGTACGTGGACAGATGCATGGTAAACTATCATCTGAGATGAAATATCTAAACGACATAAAATTCCAGATAACACTCAGGGTGAAAATAAGGATGGATACAAGCGAAGGTGTCACTGAGTATGTCGAACCAGTACTAGGAAACAAGCAAGAGGCACTGCTAACTCCCGACAAGATTGATGAGGCCTTGAGCAGGGTAGGTGCTGATAAACAAGAACGGTTGGAAGTGGACGCAGAGAGGGTTTGGCTGGGAGTTCGAAGAAGCTAAAACCCTTTGGCTAGACATAGCCCACTACCAGCCTTTTAAAAGTGACTCACATATCGATCTTCTAAAAAAAAACTTCTAATATAAAAAATCAATAAAAAATGTAAAAAATAAAGATGAATGTATTCGGGTGGGATGAGGGAGTGATAGTACAGCATATCAGCAAGCAGCCAGCTGACATTTTCCGCATTAATCTTATGTGACCGATAAGGCTGGTAAGTTCCTCTACACATGGATAAAAGACCCGCATGCTACCAGTGGAGTAAACACCAGCAACGTAATACTTCTGCGAGCGGTGTCTACATGGTTATTTCAGAGAACCCCTGCTGCTAGAATGTATAGGAATAGGTCAAACAGCAGTTCGTGTTGATATGTCAGAGGAGGGTAAAAACAAGATATCCTTTCAGAACTGGCATAAGCAGCTTCCGGTCCTCTACATTATGTATGTTGAAGCCCTGACAGGCAAAATTGAAGGTCGTGCACTGGACCTAACTAAGAGCAACACCCAGAAGACGGAACAACATGAGGCCTGTGGCTACGGTCATGTTGTGGTGAGGTGTGATGGTAAATCAACCCAATCAGTAGAGTACAGAGGACATGATGCAGCCGAGAAATTCCTACAGGTCATGCAGCAGGAAGAGGTTAAGAATAAAGACTGTTATCCAAGCCTGCTACCATGGTGATGACATCGCAGGATAAACGAACCCACCGTGCAGCAACTCAATGTCATATATGCAGCAAGCCACTGGTAGGCGACTCTGTGCGTGACCACTGTCACATAACTGGCAAGTACAGGGGACCAGCCCACAATGCATACAACCTAATGCTGCGGTTGAATCCCAGAACAACAACTATAACGGTTGTCTTCCACAAACTACGGGGCTATGACTCCCACCACTTGATGCAGGCCAATAGCAAGGTGGAAGGCCAAATTAACTGCATCCCCAACAACTTGGAGAAGTATATTTTACTGTCCACTAGGACAAATACGCTTCATTGACAGTGCTCATTTCTCTAAGCATGTTACAGCAAACAGCCCCGAAGCCTTAGCTGTGACTGCTAAGTATGACCCAGACGAATCAAAGAGGCACATTCGAGTGTCACAACGTGGGCGACTACCACGATCTGTACCTGCGTACATATGTACTGCTCCTGTGAGACATGTTTAAGATCTTCAACAAAACCTGCCTGCGACAGTAAGGCCTTGACCCGACCCACTACAACACCAGTCCAGGCCTGTCATGGGATGCTCTACTGAAAAGCATAGGCAAAGAGCTGGAACTGCTGACCGACTATGACCAGCACCTATTCATTGAGAAGGGACTATGTGAAGGAATCAGCATTGTCTCTAAAAGCCACGTTAAGGCTAGCCCTACAAGACGTCTGAGTAGATATTTATATCACCGTTCGACCGGAGCTACGTTAATGCCAACAACCCACGTGTGCAGGGATTTGATAAGGATAAGTGGACAAGATATAATCAGTTCCTCGATGGGAACGACCTGTATCGATGGGCAATGAGCCAGCCTTTACCAACAGGGTCAATAGAGTGGGTGACAAACCCGGACGCCCTGATAATAGACAACTAAATTGTCACAAATCCCGATGATACAGCGACAGGATATATACTTGAGGTAGATACCCAGAGGAGCTACATGCTGTGCACAACGATTACCCTCTAGCCTCCGAAAAGATGGCGGTAAAAAAGGAATGGGTGTCAGACTACCAAAATAATCTAAGATAAAGTGGGGACCCCCTGTGAGGTTGAGAAATCGGTACCCAACCTACGCAACAAAGAAAAGTATGTAATCTACATGCATAAGACCAAGCTAGTCCTATATAGGTCAGTATACATCGGCATGTGCATTCCTGACCTCTTCAAGCAACTGATGTTTGAAGGATACTAGCGACTACCAAGACAGCCACGCCCCGCAATGTAAAGAAAACAGGAAGGTCCTTGGGTAGATAAAGGACGAATGTGCTGGTGTGTCAATCAAGGAGTACGTAGGGCTACAGCCTACGATATATTCGATTCTGCTATCAGACAAGGGAGAGAAAAAAACCGTGGTGAAAAGCAATTACGGAACAAATTATACATCGAGGCCCTCTTTGATAAAAAGCGGTTTAGGCACGGTATGAACATGTTACGCAGC
The DNA here is from genome assembly GCA_034190875.2 of Urechis unicinctus. Lineage (NCBI taxonomy): Eukaryota > Metazoa > Annelida > Polychaeta > Xenopneusta > Urechidae > Urechis > Urechis unicinctus. The sequence goes on from CM067342.1 coordinate 49,602,403, forward strand.
GAGGAGCATCAGATATATGGTATGCATATCAACAAGTTGTCCCTATCCCCGTTTGATTCCAAGAGATCTATAGATGCAAAAGGGATAAACACTCTGGCTATGGTCAAAAGGATATACTCTAATGAAGTGGTGGCTGGGTGCCGGGTGGCACCACAAGCAGCTCCTCCTTTACAAAGCCACGGAGTGGTCCATTTAATACATAGCAGAGCACAGGCTCTTCGGGCTTAGTGACAGAGTGTCCAACCCGGACATTGAGAAACCACACAGGGTCAATGGTACAACTGCGGCCCTGCTCCGGCTCACCAGGCTGGCCGAAGTAGCTTACGCTAACACTAGAGGTAAGCTTTTTCTCTTTGAAGCCTGCCAACCACCCTGGGACCACGGAAGAGGGCATGTACACCACCAATACCGACCTCTCTGTGGACCACCAATACCGACTCCATGTAGACCACCAATACCGACCTCTCTGTGGACCACCAATACCGACTCCATGTAGACCACCAATACCGACTCCATGTAGACCACCAATACCGACCTCTCTGTGGACCAATACCGACTCCATGTAGACCACCAATACCGACCTCTCTGTGGACCACCAATACCGACTCCATGTAGACCACCAATACCGACTCCATGTAGACCACCAATACCGACCTCTCTGTGGACCACCAATACCGACTCCATGTAGACCACCAATACCGACCTCTCTGTGGACCACCAATACCGACTCCATGTAGACCACCAATACCGACCTCTCTGTGGACCACCAATACCGACGTCCATGTTGACACCAATACCGACGTCCATGTTGACCACCAATACCGACCTCCCAGTTGACACCTATGCCGGCCACTTTGTTGACCACCAATACCGACCTCCCTGTTGAACATCAATACTTACCCACCAACCACACCCCATATCATACCAACCTCCCCACTAACCAAACCCCATATAATCCCAACATCCCCATCAACCACACACCATATCATACCAACCTCCCCACCAACCACACCCCATATAATCCCAACCTCCCCATCAACCACAGCCCATATCATACCAACCTCCCCTCCAACCACAGCCCATATCATACCAACTTCCCCTCCAACCACAGCCCATATCATACCAACCTCCCCTCCAACCACAGCCCATATCATACCAACCTCCCCTCCAACTACAGCCCATATCATACCAACCTCACCTCCAACCACAGCCCATATCATACCAACCTCCCCTCCAACCACACCCCATATAATCTCAACCTCCCCACCAACCGCACCCCATATCATCCCCACCATCCCGCCCAACTAGCCTCTATCTGATCTTATGCGAACCCCTCGTCGGAACCAGATCGGTCCACAAACCGTGCTTAATGTTTATAAGGGGTATTCAACGCACCGTAACCATGGTCTAATTACCTTCTTTCCTCCCGCAACCCCTAGCGTTTGGTAATTTTTGGTTCTTGGTTCCAGAACATATACGTCTTGGTCGTGACTGAGGTCTAAGGCGGAGAATCATAACTTGAGGCTCATCACGCATCATGGTTACACCGACACGGAAATGGCTACACGGCGAGTTCCTGGAATGCGAAACTCATTGAAAAAAAAGGGTCAAACAAAGACGAAGTCGGGCTGTGCCGGCCGCAAATCCCCTGTGGAAAAGGTAAGGTGAGTATGGGGTTTAACTGCGAACCAACACTCATGTGTTATATGGCGCCAAGAAAGTTTAATAGATATGACGGGGTATCGGCCTCTCGACTTGTACGACGGGTTTTGTTGGGAGTCGTACTTATACGACGGGGTATGTTTTACACCTGCAATCAGTACGACGGGTTTTTGGGGCGCGAAGTTGCTACTGCATGTAATCAGAAATCAGCTGATCAGATTTTGAGATTGCTCCCACACTTTGATCCTGCCTACGACGTACGACGGGTTTCTCATTTGCATAAGACTTTGTTCGACTGGGCACGCTTTTTAGCCATTTTCACATTTACGACGGGTCATACATTCGCATAATACCTTGTACGACGGGGTATGCTTTTGGTCATTTTCACCTTGTACGACGGGTGCGGGTTTTCGAGGTCCCGCGGCACATCCCTATCCGGTCCAAGTGCCCCCCCCCCCCCCACCCCACCCCACCGGGTTGCAGATTTTATGGCCCTCGTCCCAATTTACCACCAGGATCCCATTGCCCACCGACACGAGTCGCAACCCACGGCCAGCAGGTTTCCACCTATTAGTCGCCTCTTACGACACGCAGCAGGATACAGAGGGCCTATTCTACACCCGGACCCACCTGAAGGAAATCCGCTAAGGAGGTTTATTTTTAGGAAATACCTTTTTCATTTGCTTGACACCGGTCTTTCATATTCAAATATAGACGTGTCTGTGGTCAGACATTGTTTGTTGATATTGTAATCACAGCGGGCGAAGACACACCTGAGCAGTTGGCAATACTCAGGCGTGCCGGATCCGGCATTACCAGCCATATTGATTCGTGACCGCACCGTTGAACACGCAATCAATCTTCAAGAGGCAAAGAGCGGCAACGGTGAGTTAACAACGAGAGTATCCCGTAATGAGTGGTGGATTGCCTGATTCATGAAATACAGACAGATGATACTGGATGCCCTCCACTCCGTACTCCTCGTCAATGAGTAGAGGGTGAGTACACATGATTGAGAACCACTGTTCACACTGGATGGGATAACTAGAATACCTCTTCTTATCACATCAAAAGCCCAAATGGTGAATCTTTTTATCAGTCGAAGCGAATCTGTGCTAATATAATATGAAGTGGAATATTGCTGTTTTATGGACGGATTAATCTTCGAGTATTGTTGCTTGCGCCTCGAATGAATTTCTGAATTATTAGATACACGCTATTCTATACTAAACACCAAAGGATAGCACATATATGAAACACCAATGGTGGACTCCGCCGGGGAGACGCACACGGAAGAGAGCAGTGTGTGTACAGGGATTTGTATTCTCCGGCCGGTCGCTATCTTCTATGTATAAACAGAAAATAGCGACCGGCCGGCGAATACAAATCCCTGTGAAAACACTGCACTCTTCCGTGTGCGTCTCCCCGGCGGAGTCCGCCATTGGTGCAAATCCCTGTGCTGCGTGTGTGTTGTTCCTTTTATTGCCCTTGACGATTAGAGTGCGTGAGAAAGGGTACTTGAACGCGCGATTCCAACTTCAGTTCTTTAACTTATTCGAATCAGGTAAATTCTGATTCGGTAAAGAAAGCCACGGCTGAGGTAATTTATATACAGAAATAGCTGCAATTGATACTGACACGTTAAAGTAAATCCATCGGGTGAACCTCGGAATTTACTTTTGACCATCGTCTTCAAATGATGACAATAGCATGTTTGAATATGTTTTAGGTGAAGTCCGAAGAATCCTGATTTCTATAGAGAGGAAAGAGAAAGAACGGGCTAATTATTACACACGTTGGACAAAAGACAACATGGCGGTTCACAGTACCACAGACATTATAGAATCGCTCTCTAGAAGTCGTCGATCTGATCCATTCGACGCTGACCCGGATTTTGGATGGGAATGGATGGTCGCTGGATTAGTTATCATGATTGGGCTTCTCATAGTTATTTTCTTAACACTCTGTCTGTGCAAGAAATCCACTTCCATCCGACGTAAAACTGACGGAAGTCACGAGTGGGTTGAGGACAAGACGCCAGTTATCTTACCAGTCAATTCCGGATATGACAACTTGGCATTTACAGTTTCCGGTACCGAACTACAGTCATCAGACTACGTGTGAAGACCTTATCCTATGCATTAACAACAGTTCAGATGAAAGCGAGGATACCATATGGTCGTATTAGGTGCTCACATAGTTGAAAATAATTCACATATTAATCTGCGGTCTGATTGGAATATTAGCGAGAAGGACCGGTGTCGTTCTCTCCTGACCAATAAAGTTAATCATCTCGACAAATGTTATAAATTGCATCAGGTGCGTGACATTGTATAACCAAAAGGCGCGTACAGTGCCATCACGCAATGACTCTCTCAAGTGTTTCGACGTCCCACGCCAATCAACATTATTTTCGCTGAATCACGGAACTCATGATATGTGAGTAAGGTTGAACCTGATTCGCCCCATTCAACATCGTGGACCGTTTACTTTTAAGCCTAGGTTATACAATCAGGCAATGGTATCTTTAACACTTAAGGTCTGACTTGGGTTCCTACTAACTGCCCGTGAAGCGTAAAAGTTTTGAAAGACGTTGTTCGGTTTGCGCTGAACTCATCCGGATGACCAATAACTTATTAATGATTCACGCGCGAGTCAGGCGCACTTGGGGGGCACTCGCAAATTGAATCTACTTGTGATCTGAATTAATTCATATTACCAGACAATCTTCATCGTATTTTGGACACCACATGGCAGTCATTAACAGTGGAAGCAGATACACAGAATGAATGAGCTCATTGTTTATGGCATCAACAGTGTGATTAATTAGCTTTAAAAAAAAAAAAAAAAAAAAAAAAGTTATCAAGTTTATTGGCTGATGTCAACACAAAGCCAAAATCTGTAGTATCCTAGTAAAAACAAAAAAACATTCAAACTATACTGTCCTTAATTGAATTATTATCCATTAACATACCCTAACTATTTTTGTAAACACCAACAAACACACAAACAGGAACAAACTATTACTGTGTCTGCTATAACAATACCATCAGCATATCATCACATCAGCCTGATATTAGAATATCAACATCACATTAGCATATCATCATGATATCAGTCTGATACAGGAAGATCAACATGACACTAGCAAATTATCAAGATATCAGTCTAAGAGAATAACAATAATATAAGCATATCATCATGCTTCTAGCCTGATGAGGGACATCAGTACGGCAGGATGACATCTAAAGGCCAGTTCAGCATCAGTATCAATTGGCAGCATGTAATAGGTCAGGAGTTCTGCATCTATCAATCATCACATCTACAACGATGGCACAGAAACAAAGCCAGGACAGGGGTTCCCAAGGTGAGAAAACTACACAGCATGCAATGTACAAAATATGGTTCCAACATAAATCCTGCTTACCAAAATGAGTCACTGAGAAAAGTTCTAAAGGCCAACTGTTTATTGGTAATTGCTCCCACATAATAGCCCCTTCTCGTGGACCTTGTATATAACAAGGGACCCTGAGGATTGTTAGCACAGAATTAGCCAGTAATTGTTTGACCCACATGAGACATTGATTCAATACTCAAATGGTGCCCTTATCCAATGACATGGATTAATTGAGAATTGATTCAATACTCAAATGGTGCCCTTATCCAATGACATGGATTAATTGAGAATTGATTCAATACTCAAATGGTGCCCTTATCCAATGACATGGATTAATTGAGAATTGATTCAATACTCAAATGGTGCCCTTATCCAATGACATGGATTAATTGAGAATTGATTTAATAGTGGCATCAGCTTCTTTGTTGACTTAGATGCAATATAACACAAATGACCCATCTCCAACTCAACAAAGCAGCATCGACTAGTGTGGTTATACCACTACTGTGCTCTGTCATTAACCATGATTAATAGCACTAAGCAAATAATTAAAATATATAATGGGCATTGTTGTTAAGTATCAACCATCATTTAGTGAAGCAATTAAGCGAAACATTATTATAGTATATCAGCATTTACTTGTATACAAGTTCAACATTTTTGTATCCAAATTCAAGAACAAAATCAGGGGCGTGGCTTCTACATAAGGCTCGGTAATCTTGTGCAAGAATATCTACATATTGATCGCTACCATCTGCCATACCATGCATATTGCTTATTGTCTTACGCATTTTTAATCTATTCAACATGGCAACTCATTAATTAATTTTCAAGGCAAAGCTTTGATAGCGGCTTGCCCATCAATGTGACTTGTACACCAAGTAAATTCCGGAGATACTCAATAAATATCAGAAGATAATTCATGCTTCATAAATAACAAGTTGGTTTACAAATGCCAAAGGGGACACTGGTAATTACATCTGGACCCATTCTACACAGTTTAACAGAACTGGCCAATAAATGAAGCCGTTTGATGACCAAGCCAATACACTATATAAAAATGCACAAAATATTTGTTCCTTTTTTGGAAGCTTTAAATAAATATCACAATCATGCTATCTGGGTTTATCTTTGAACTGCTGCATCCTCTCATTCATTTTATCTTTCATGTCACCTTTGAAATCCTCTGCTTTTTTCCTTGCTTTGTCTCGAGATTCTATCATGTCATCCTTTATTTCGTCCCTCTTTTGCTTGACTTTATCGCGACCCTCTTTAGCAAAGTCGCGTATCGAGGATCCCTCAGGTACGGCAGGCATATGGCCCCATTCACGCAGCCGCCGAGCAGAGAACTGCGTGCCCAGTACAGTGACCGTGTAACGGGCAGGAGTGGCCAGCTTGTATAGCAGATAGGCCACGGCAAATGATCCGAGACCAGACTGCTCGAATGGATGAACGATCGTCTGACTGGCGCCCAACTTCACCAACAGAGGAACTACGTCGATACCACTGCAAGCAGACAGATAGTACTGATCATCAGGTAAAATCACCAGGGTAGCAAATACTTTTCTATCGACAGCACAGTTAATATACATTATGATGGTTTATGTTTGTCAAGGAGTACTATTATTACTTTAAGATGGAATCAATGTGGGTTTAAGCGATCAGAATAAGGTACAGTGCAGCCTCGTTAAACAGGACCTTGCCAATGGGGATTCCTTGATAAAGGGGACCGGGAAACCATTCCAAGCAATGCAATTTCACTTGGTTAATCGGGACACATTGCCTTCGATCGATTTTAAAAATCATTGACTGCAACGGCTAAATCCTGATTACTTAACAATCTCTGATAACCCGATTACTGATTACGATTGTGCACTGTCAATGTGCCCAATTCCCATTTCGGGTGGTTGTAGGGCACAGCCAGTCAACATTGATGCCTTGACTCCAAAATCAAGTGTCAAGTCCGGTGGATTTAAAGGTAGAGGAGTTGATCTGTCCTCAATGTTTATCATCAAACTGCCAAAGAAACGGCCACAATGCCTCGAAGTAAAGATCTCAGCCTGCAGATGAGTAGAGATCCTGAAAGAACTATAAAGAAGTGGCCAAAGCCAAGCTACAATCGCCAAGTTTCCATGTATGCCATAACGGGCTTAGTAAAGAACAGGAATGATCAGGACATATTCAATGCAGACGAGATGACCCTTCAATGACAAGGGACACTTCCTGTCCACGGAGGAATTCGCCCGAGGGAAAGGATCACCATCCTACTTTGCTCCAATATGGACGGATTGGAGAAGCTGCCACTGTCATCGGTAATAGAAGTCGCTCGCACTGTTTTCCGAAAGACGTCACAAAACTGCCAGTCGAGTGCACTTCTTAGAAAAACAGGAGAGATCGTCACAAACTGACTAAATTGGACCGAAGGCTCCGCTTCAACCAGCGTAAAGTCTGCCTGTTGATGGTACAAGTCTAGCCGATTTGACCTTAGGCTCATTGAACATAATTGTCTATGTATTTTTTAAATTTGTAACAAAATATAAAGTCAAATTGTGAGATCATTAACTTATTCACTGCAATCACATTTTACTCGCTATTTGTGCATTTGGTCGGGCCCTATAGCTTCTGTTGGTTGTGGACACCTGTATGGTCGTTGGTTGCGGAGGTTGGTGGGACCTCGCTATTGGGGATGCCTGGTTAAAGGGGATTTCGGACCAACCACAGGGTCGTCCCCTTTAACGAGGCTGCACTGTACTTATATCCATGTGTAGATTACCTTTTGGCAGCGTAGTAGAAGGCGCCATACCAAACACAGGACGTAGCACAGTGTACAGCTATCAGTAACTTGCCATAGGTTTGATAAGTTTCCTTGAATCGCTGGAATATACCCTTTTTTTCTGGAGGTTTATCATCTGGCGTTGTTTGGTCTGTTGCACTAGACTCAGCAATGTCATTATTATTATTTTGCTTGTCCAGATCTTTATCACCTACTCTAGATGAAGATGAATAATAATGTATATTTCCCATTATCTGGGGGCTTTTCTGAGCATTCCACGTGGGATGAGAGATCCATGCTTGATGTCGCATGGGTGGATACACATGGCAGTGTCTCTTCTGTATTGAACACCACAAGGCACACTCTGGTGACAGTCCAACATGTCTGCTTACTGCCCGAATTGCTGTCTTACCTGCAACAGTGAAAATGAGGCTGCTTACAGACACAACATACTGCGTATATGAACACAACTCTTAAATGCAGGTGTGCACTTAATCATTTACCAACTGCTGTATCAAGGCAAACTTGAACAATATACCTATTATACCATAGATTCAGTGTTAAAATTTTACTAGGTTTCAGATTTGGCTTCTACATGGCAATCATAACGTATCGACTGCTGATAAGGTTAGGGTTCTAATATAGTAATCATAACGTGTCAACCCATTATTATCATCATCGATTTGGCGTTGGAAACTAGAATTCTCAGCAAAATATTGATATGCATACATATTAAAAAATATTATTAAAATGCTTTCTATATATGTCGATTTCCGAAAAAATCCTGATGCGGGGACCACCATTTTTGTAAATATGATGCAACATGGTATTTGTTTGCTCTCTGTTCGCAAGGTACTCATGAATTGGGTTCAGCTCAGCATCTCTGTGTGCCATCATGCGAGAGCTGAATTGCAGCAAATATTTCAGTTTCTGGCGTTGAAAGTTCACATTCAAACTAGATAAGCCCAGCGTGCGGGCATAATTTTTTTTTTTTCACTGTTGTATCGTAGTTTTAAACTTACAAACAATTCTATCGAGAAAGTTATCAACAACGTTCTGCTTCATTGAAAAAAGGGCCGACAAAGCTTTTGAGATGAATATTTCTAGGGTTGGTAGCATTTGATACTGTTGGATTGCAGAATACATGCCAAGTCTTTACTCCAAAAGGATGGTCAGGGCAGGACATTGAACAGGTAAAAATACAAAGCGGGGCAAGTAAATTCATCAAAATATCTGACGCTGAGCACCTAGCATTTAAGTCATTGTTCATTTTCAATATTCTAACTTTTCCATGATTATTATCTGGGATCGATTACCATATCCGCCATTTTGCGAAAACAATTGTGCTTAGCAGTGCTTTGAGGGAACCAACTCACATTGCAGACCTAGGGTCAGCTAATTTGAGAATTACTTGTGAAATTCGGATTCTGTGGCATCATAACTGATGCTCATAAAATGAAATGAGTTTGTAATTTGGGGTAGGTAAAATTGTGGTGGGGCAGGTAAATTTTACAATCTACCTTCTCCCTGGGCAGGTGTGGAAAAACCCGTCCTGAAATGTCCGGCCTTGATGGTAACAAAGGCATATGAGGCAAGGCTGTGCCCCCAGATGCTGAGTTAAACCGCCATAATGCTTTTCAAACTGTCATCTTTTTGAAATAGTCATGATTGTGCCTGCCCACAGCTACCGCCTCATTGTTAAGATAAACACGGTGACATGTGCTCATTGATGATGCCACCATGACTGCAATCGTAATGGTCATCACTCATGAATTTAGGTGCAAATTATTCATTGCCATCAAAACATGCAATGAAACCGGTTTTGTTGAAAGTTCCAGATTTGAAATGTGAATTTTTTCCATTGTGTTGGATTCTGTCGTGGTAGGACTTCTATATATATAGACGCACTGTAGGCTGCCAGGCTAACTAAGTCTTGTGTGATTGTGATATATTCATAGCAAATATAGCCCAGTTCGATTTGGGAAAGAAAAGTTACCACAAGATTTAATTGAATATAGCTCTCTAGAATGCACGTGATCATGTATATTATGCACATGTCCACAATCGTTTGCAATACAGTCACAGAGCTGTTTTGCCGTTTAACAATTTTCTTCACTGGGAACCAGTAAAATCAATATCACTTTCGAAATCATGCACCTATAAATGAAAAAATATATGTTAACAGTCAGGTATGAAAGATATAATGAGTTTGGGAAATAATATTATAAAATTTGACCTTGAAGGCTGAGCTCAATAAGCTGGTTTAGGTTAACATGCGTGTCTATCTGTCTATTTATCGCATGGCGGTGGGCGATAACACACTAATAACTATGTTTCGTTCCCAAAGCCACGGCAAATTTATTCAAGATAGGAATATACATAGGCAAACCTGATATAGAGAAAACCATTCCTAACCCAGTTGCATTCATTTTTGTGCATGACACTGGGAATAATTAAGATAATATCCCTTTACTCCACGCATTTACTTCTCATCCAGTACAATCTGTCGTTAGTTCTTTCGTCAGGGGGCCTGCGGTGACGCGCATGCGCTGCATTTTCAGGTCTTGTCATACCAGCAAACATGGCCTCAACAAACACAGGTTAACTTCTTTTTTTACATCATATAGAATATGTGTGCTAAGTCAGCCGCTCAAAATTCAAGTTAGGAACCATATAACACTTCTCACATTTTGTAACTGAGTATCGTAAGCTTAGTTACGCTCACTTGCCGTCGGTGTTTGTAGTTAAATCGTGTCGCTGTTCGTCTGACATGATCGCAAACAAAATATGTTGGGATCTGTCGTCCAGTGAGTCATTTCGCTTCCACTGTCCAGACTAAAGTGATGCATTAGTCCGTACACGAACGCGATTGATAGACTTTCACGCTGCTAACATAGAAAAAACCGTTTGGGTAATCATCCGTGTTAGATTTTTCATATAAATAAATTTTTATTTGTTAGACTTAGAGTAATGTCTTGTGGTCTAATAATATCAAACTTTTATTGTAACTTCTTTTATTGTGGTTTACATTTTGCCTTGTAATCTCTGCTTCACAGCAGAGCACATTATACAGATTACTCCTGCGTCTGTCCATTTGTAAAATTTTTGTGGTACATGTCTTACTGAGCTAATTAGATGCCCCAAATAACACATTTAGATTCCTCATGTTAATGTCTCCATGCAAGCTAATTTTGCTCTTCCTGACCGTTTATCTTTGAACCCTGAGTTATAGTTGAAAAATTGATGATGATCTCTTGTACAATTGGGATCTGAAACCACTGCTTCTAAGCAAATAGAAGACCTATTGTAATTTCTTTCCGACATAATCATAAATGACAATGACCTGATTCCCATCTGATAAATTTTGGTTGCACATTTTGGTGTTATTGTCTGTACAGGGTTATAATTGCACTTGCAAGCACCTTTTACCATGCCCCTCGTGTGGTTCTATTACCACCGATAGCACCAGTTTGTCCATCTCTCCCTTCGTTTGCTGTCCATTCTCTCATGAATTTTTCAAAACAATTTGTAAGGCAGTTAGCTAGCAGCCCCAAATCATGCTCAGGCCCCTCTTATGTCAATATATCCTTCCAATCAGCTTGACGGTTGATGCCTGGTTATTAATGAAAAACCGAAAAAAATCCTCATTAACCATGTGAACCCATTGAATTGAAAGTGTTGTTTCTAAGCAACCAGAAGACCTAATGTAATATCTTTCAAGCCAAAGAAAAAGTCAGCTGGAATGTAAGATTAGAGAGGTCAACAGTGGTTATGACCCTACCATGCAGGTGACACCCTCAAATGTGTAATATCTGACACATTTAGGCAGCATGTTTTGTCACTATAACTTATGAAATATTAAAATACATGTACCAACACATTTTGGATAACTTCTCTCACGTGGTGCAAGTTAAAGAACGATTTGATTTGTGACCTTTTGAAGAGTGCTAATGGACTCATTGTAAAACCTCTAACGTTATGTTTTAGTCTTATCATAACGTTTAATTGAAAGTCATATTAAAATATGCAAAGCTTCAAGGCCTTGAAATGGTTGGTCCAGGTTATGTATTAATTCACTTGATTTAAGTAAAGCAGGGTTGTAATGGTGTCTTGTCTTTTGAACATAAATCAAACATGCAAAATGCATCTTTGAGTTAAAATGTGTATTACTTACAGACATGTCAAAGTTGAAGTTGCCATTGTATCTACCTATAATACAATCAACTGTTTCGTTTTGTAAAACAATATAAATTGATTTTTCAGTTGATTTGGAGCCCATGGATTGCCCATTAGATGTCGAAGAAGAGGAGCACTTCGCCACATCAAAGTATGATTATCCTCTGTTTAGGGTTTCCTTTAAAATAAATGTAAGACTTTGTGATGTACCATTTATGTAAATGGAGGTGTGAAATATACTGATGAAAACTGATGTTTTGTAAAACACAGGTGTGGTGCTGGGGAGGCATGGTTTGATATAGCTATAGGACACATTGAGGACATTATTATGGGTGAGTCTATGCTCAACATGCACTGGTGTATCTCTCTATCAGTCACTCATAAGTTTGATCAATCTGATAGTCATATTCTGTATGCCGGGATAAATTATTTAAACATTTTTGTTTGGTCCTTGTTTCAGATGAGGAGTTTATTGAGACCCAAAATAAATTCATGGACAAATACTGGCAAGAGTTTGAAGATACAGAAGAAAATAAATTCATCTACACTGATATTCACAAGGAATATGTAAGTTTTATGTACAATTTCTGGTTGTGTTAATTAAACCCAGAAGTAGTCGAGCGAGTTGATAATAGAACACATCTGTGGTCATCGAAGGAAGTTACGAGAAAGTGATTTTCTACAGATCAATGTTGTTTTCTTAACTGGTATTGAATCACAGTGAAATTGCATCAATTTAATAGAATATCTTGTGAAAGTGACTTAAATGCCTGAAATATCTTGCAGTCATATAATTTTTGTAATGGTGTGATTGCAGACTGAGTTAATAGAGAGTTTCATAGAAAAGGAGCTACGTTCTAGAATGGAAGATTTCTCCATGGCTGAGTTCCAAAAGCAACTGGCGTATGTATTTTTACACACACACACACACACACACACACACACACACACACACACACACACACACACACACACACACACACACACACACACACACACACACACACACACACACACACACACACACACACACATACACACACACACACACACACACACACACACACACACATATATATATATATATATATATATATATATATATATGTGTGTGTGTGTGTGTGTGCATGCGTGTGTGTGTGTATGACTCACAAGCCCTAATTTCTCAGGGTTAGATTTGTGCATGTTAGTCCATTGTCAGGGGTCGGTCTAGAAACCACACCATATCAATATACATAATTTATCAACTGTGCACGTACAACCAAGCTATGCAACCATGAAACTTACCACCATACATATCATACATAGCCACTTACCACTATCTATTGCTTGTGGGAAATTATCCATTGTAAGTACTCAAAGCTTCTGACTCTTAAGTTTTGACATAAATTCAGCCCCATTTTGGCTCATAACCATCCCAACATCAGGGTTTTCATTTTTGAGTTTTGGTTAGATGAATTTCGAAAGGTAATACCCAGAATGAAAGCCAAAGCAACTTCTACACACCAAAGCCTTACAATAGATCAGCTGCTGCCTAGTGCCTGTACCAGATTAATCTCATTGTACATCCCTTACATTGTCTTGAGTTTTAAGGTATTGTATTTGGTATGGCACTTGGTCATACAGGTCGCAGACTCAAGAGCTGGAAGGAGAAGTTTTCGAGATATTGATGACATTCAGTGACTTTGTTGCTTTCAAAGAAATGTTCCTTGACTACAGGGCTGTGAGTAACCGTTTGCCACATTATTCCTCTACCTGTGATGATTAAATGAGTTGGGGAAGTTACTCCATCAAATATCAAGGTACCTATCCCATGCCAGTGCTTGCACACATACCTGTAGTAATAAATAGTCAAACTTGTCTCCGGTGTATGATGATAGTAGATGGTGTTTGACTTTGTAGTCCAAGGAAGGTCGCACAGTGGATCTCAGTTCGGGGTTTACTGTGACAAGCCTAAATTGTGGCGGTGATAATGGCCTGTCATTGATCCCGTCAACTATAGACAGAAATGGTGCCATCAGCCTGCAGGAGGAGGAACCCATGGTAGAAAGTCTCACCCCTCGCACTGACGAAAACAAAGACTCTGAAGGATTCAGACATGATATCTTATAGTGATTTAGATACCGTACTTTTTGTCACCAACAGTCCGTCCAAGATACATCATAAGTTGTCATGGTGTTTAATGTAAACTGCTTCATGTCATTTAGATAAGGCTATGTAACCAAGTTTACTATCATCATTCATATGTATGTACTGTCTACACAAATTCAGTGTTGACACAGTCTCCATCCATTTCTTAGGGAAATATATAATAACCACTTGCTGCTAAATACCAGAATATGTACTAATGAATTGACACACACAAGTGCTTCATTGAATAGTCATATCTAATATGCAAACTCTACCACAATGACCAGATATTGCTTTATTTCCTGGAGTTATCTGTGAGATTGTGCATGTATTTATGGTCCATTTATTGCGTATTATTGTTCCATTGTATGAGTTTGGATGGTTGGTTGTGTTGTCAATTAAACCAACAGAGTATGTGGACATAGCTGCTATCCTTTTAGTTGTAAAGGTTGTGTACTTGTGTGGTTGTTGAAAAGCGAAGAGTAATTGTTCCATTTGGCTGTCATGGAAACGGGTCTTATTGTTTGTCAGTTTGAATTAAACCTGGTTTATTTTGAAATAAGTTTTTTTGCTCCTTCAATGTTCCTTTGTTTCATATTGTTTTCATATTTCGAGCAGATTTCATTAATTAAAAGATGGTTCATTAAATGGTTGGATTTTTACAATTATTTCATGCTATGACAAATCAAATTGAAAGTCCTTTTGTCTTTGCCATGACCAGAAAAAAATAACTAATGAACGACATAGAGGTCGTAGGCCACTGTTTTAAAGTTGTGTTGATGCATCTCGCACAGGGAAAGGGTTAAGCATTGCTGTACCTTTTTTCAGCTGTCATATATCTTATGTTCATTCCATTACACTTTGGAGAGTTTAAATGACATATTGTGGATAGTTTACATAAGCAGAGGTAATGCCAGAGCCAACTTACCATGATTCAAGACAAGAAATGATCGCTAAAGGCCCACCTAAGAATGCATTCAATGGGTATTGTTGCTGACGTTGGCATGGTAACTGGATTAGTCTATTCACTGTCAGAAATTAAGGTTCATTCCCTTAGCTGCAGACTGAATATGAAACCACAAGGGCTTTGAATCAATGTAATGCAACATATAACAGCTATTGCTTGGCTCCCCACATACAATATTTGTGCACTGGCGTTTTGACGTTATTACAGATATTAAAAAATAACTGTCCTCGCTCTATTGAGATGTCACAAGGCATGCTGAGAGTTGTAGTTGTTTCATGGCAACCAAACAAGATTCACACATTTCCTCATAAAATATTGATGGAAATCAGGTAATTTGTTTTAGTAGATCTACTCATCTTATGATCTCTAGAAGGCCATTTCCAGTAAGGTCCCCCAACAAAACATTTGACTGCATAATTTGAACTTGTGTGCTTCATCGCAAAAATACTAGCCAAAAAAACGAAGTTGATCTTGAACCTCTCCCATCGCAGCCCTATGCTCAAGAACCTTAGGTTGGACCTCTGTATTACCACTGATGTCCTGAGACCGATGCCTACTCAATCTACAAAGTAACAAGGGAAATCAGAAATGAAATAACAAACAAAACTTTTATGCCCCTTTCAGCAAGGAGGTGGTTTGGATAGAAGACGATTGATGCCTCTTCCCATACTTTAATGTGATCACCCATTTGGTAAAAACCAATTTGAATTACCCACATCATGTAACAAACTCATATCAGAGGGATAGAAAGCCACAGCAAGACAATTTTTACTGAGAAATGGGTTCATGAAAATTTGTTCAACAGAATAACACAAGTTAGTCTGCGTCCCAGACTCCAAGGGTTCCGCTACGCTTCTCGCCCTAGATGGCGAGACTATTGAATATTAGTAACATGTAAGCAGGGCCCGCACCCAACAGGCTAGGGGACCTTGACTAAACACAAGTATAGACTAAATAAAATATGCTTTATTCCACTTTGTAACAGAGTACATTTTAAAATTGATTAAAATTAATATATGCACATGTTTTCAGTAGATTTTACAACAGCATGATTTTCACAATATCATAATAAAGACTGCCCATTAGAATCAGATGTGGATGGAGCTGTGCCCATGGTACTATTTGAGGTTTTGTACAGATGAAAGAGAACAAAAAATGACCATGACCAACATATTAGGTGAACTATCAAAGACGATCCTGGTCATGATGATTTTGCAGAATTTAGAATGTGTGATTGTAGTGTTGCCATGGTTATAAGGACAGCTTCCTGTAACAGAGACACAAATCATGTTTACATTTCACACAGCAGGAAGAGATAGACATACAACTAAATACATTGATATAGAATACAATGTATATCTGACTTCTGTGCGGATGGTTCCTGATCCCTGTTGAGGACAGACATTGAGGTAATGATCAAAGAGGAGCCGTGGATCATCTAATTGGAGATCAGGATCAGTATCCAGGGAGGTCTCTAATCCCTCGACACCACCAAACACCACCAGCATATGCCTGTAACAACAAACCATGACTACATGGTAACACAGTGAGGCAGACCTACTCAGAGAGCAAGCCATAGATGGTTTCATGGCAATAGCACAATGCACAAAATGTTTTGCAACTACTGTTAGGTGGTGCAACAAGACGCAGTTCAGAGCTTCACATATTATACATAAGATACTTTGCCATACATGCAATGTCATCAAACCTCTTTAACCATCAATTCCCAGTTTACAGGGAACCAAGCCCTTTCACCACCATTTCCCCCCTAATCCGTTGAATATTTATGAGGGGAAATCTCTATTGAAAACCATTGGGTTACGAATCTGTCTTCAAATCACCTGGCCCATGATCATGTTTCATGTTGTTTATAACAGCTTTAGGGCTGTGTGCAGACAAAACCTGGACCATGTGGTTGTAGACCATTCGGTGATCTACCGCCTTACCAATGAGAGATTAGATGATCTATTCATTATGCAGGATATCCTGTCGTCCAGTGTCATACTCTTACAGAGTGCGGCTGCTGAGCAGTTTGTAATTTGTCAATACCAAATATATAACTTAAGCCAGTAGACGGAAAATCGAGGGGTTAAAGGTCGTCTTGTAGAAAATGCTAAATATGGTCCATTTATAGCAATATTAAATAACTATTTTGGAATTATGACAATTGGAAAAAATAGGCTGGGGTTCAAAGGAACTGGTTGCTAGGCACGAGGTGTATAAGGGCGTGGGGAAAAAGGGCACTCTTGGTGAATAAAGTTCAATAGGAAACAGGAAAAGCCAAAAGTCTTAGCTGAAGCTAATATTTCGACCATCAATAAAGCAACTAAACCTTGAAAACTTCAATATATCTAAGCACTTGGTAGATTGATCTACTAACTTGAAGGCCGGCATTTGCAGCTGGTAGACATTGTCCCCTTTCTCTGATGTCCCCACCGTCCTGTCATAGCCGCCTGCATAGGGACACTCTGTAAGGACCTTACTGAGACAGGAGGCTAGGCGCACCTGGTAACCCCAGTAGAGTCCTGCCTCTTCACGTGGCGCTGACGGTGCGACCACTTTACCAGGGAACTTCTTCTTACCTACAGAACACAATGATTTAGTAACCAGAAATACAGGATCAGAAAAAGTAAAAACCTTAAATAATAATATACAGACATGATTAGCTTTATGCAAATGAATGGGTTATAAATGGCAATAGTTCCACAGAACGAATTCTTCTAGTCAATTTATTCATAAATTAAGTGCATGACTTGATAATATAACAAGAAAAGGGAAACAACTACAAAAATTACGACTCAACCCAGATAATGTGCTATGATCATTGTGCATGAACAAAAAAAGAATTGACATCATGCAGTGTAATGAAGTCTGACATAGTCTTTTATCCCTTCTTCATCAAAACAGAATTCAGTCCACACCTGGATTCTAATGCAAGCCAGAGACATTTATCAACAGAGGCTAGCAACTGACCTTCACCCTCATAATCCACTTTGACTGTGACTCGGACCTGTTCTGCCAGGGCCTTATCTATCTGCACATGTTTCAACAAGCCAGCGTCCACATATGACCCCTTGCCATCCTTGACTGGTACCTTAAGGACAACACCTTCTCTGTAAGGTAACCTGTCCTCAACACGCATATGGTGAGGACTGTCTAACGGATTTAACAAACCTGTCACAAGTAGGAGAAATGTGAATGAAGGAAAAAAACAAGGCATACACATACATAGAGGCAGAGTTAATATATACATGTATTTCAATATTGACACACAACTACGCATAGTGAGGTGGTGAGGCACACTAAGGATTGCTGAGGTGTCAAGACATAAGAAAGAATGAAGAAGTAAATGTAATCAAAACCAGGCATAGATAATCCACATCATAATAACTAATGTGTCAACTTGTTGACAAGATGTGACCGAGGATTGTTACCAGCAAACTTGAGGTCAGGGTGCTGTGGGAAGAATGCTTTCCGTAGGTACTGAGGACACTCCAGGTACTGGAGGATCCTGGCCATCTGTACATTACAGTTCCCCTTCTTGCCTACACCTGCAAACTCCCCCTCTGTTGTACTGGGGACACATAAATCATTTGTAACAAGGTACCATCTCCGCAAAAGTAAATAAAAATGAAGAATATACATCAAGAAAAGGATATGATAATTGTTGTGACTCACTGAGAATTAGAGCCTGATTCATCAAAGATGATCACCTCATCAACATTGAATATAACTGCAGCACGTGCGATCTGAATCACATTGTACCGCACATATAGCACATAGCAGGATAAATACAGCTGCTCGGATGAGTTGCAGTGGGGAGACTCAGGTTGCAGGAAGAACACAAATAGGACAATTATGGTCAAGGAAATTCACCTGGCCGGCAAGATAGGTTCTGAGTTCTGGGCTCTGAGCATTGTCCAGGATAGATCCAGGCAGAGCTATGCTGACACTGTAATGTCGACCTGAGATTGAAAAACCCAAATATATGTAAGGCATCATCTAATGAAACACAGATTTAAATGGCAAAAGAACGTTTGACCTATGGGTCTATTTCAAATTATCAGTGGCTCCTTATGACAGCCTCAGCCAAGACCTGCTTGTCTTAAGAACATTATCGTCATTACCGACAGCTTTTCTGTGCTCCTCCTGCTGTTCTTCCTCCTTTAACCTCTTCACTTTATCATGTTCTTGTCGTTTCTGCTTCTCTAGTTTCTCAATGAGTTTTTCTTCTCTCCATTTTCTTTGTTGAGCTTTCCCTTCAATGCAGATATTATCAACTCTCAAAGTGGCTAAATGGATCACATATGGCGTTCTTTTTTTTCTACTTACAAATGAATCAACATGAAGGTGCAGAATTTAGTCAATATGTACTGTATATATGCATGTTAAGGCAAAAGAACCAACAACAGGTTTAACTCATTAAGTTTTGATCAGGTAAAACAATAGTTAACATTAGCTTGTGGCAATTTCTTACTTTCTGATCGCAGTTTCTTCCAATCTTGACCCTTCAAGAGCAAAAGTTCAGTAAATTAACTGCATCACACATTATATAATACTGATGTAGTGATTAAATTGCAATTGAAGATGCAGTTGAATTATCCCTTGGTAAATGGCACATATTAATAAATGTGTAATCTTAGAAGTGCCTTCTTGATATGCACATTTAATCTTATAGCAACATAACATGGTTGATTTTAAGTATTTGGAAAGCAAGCAATATAGATATTCCACTTTTATTCATTTGCAAGCAACTGAGATACTGACTAAACAAATCATATCCCTTTAACTACCCAATAATGTGTACAGTGACTAATACAGACATTATTCTGAGATGTGGCCTTGAATACAAATTGCTAACCAAAACAAATTGTGTGTGCTTCTGTTTGTGATGGTTTCGACGAGTGAAGTGAAAACTACCAACAACTGGCAGTTAAATAACCCATTGCAAATAAGAAGATACTGTAAGTAAGGTAAGGTAAGTATGGGGTTTACCAGCACACCAACACTCATGTGTTATATGATGCCAAGAAAGGTTAGTAGATAAGATTGACCTGATTAAGCAGCCGCCTTCTGGTATAAGTGAAAGTGGAGATGGAAAAGAAAACAAATGGAAACGATTATCCTAGGGCAAGTCGCCACTAGCCGATTGACTGGACCAGGCCATTCCAGCCTCTCATCTAGATGAAATCCAGGCCATAGTGGTGTTTTGCAGATATGGCCCTCTCAGAGACCTTTCCACTCAACCACCAGGATCCCACTGCCCACCGACACGAGTCGCAACCCACGGCCAACAGGTTGCCCCCCATTAGTTGCCTCTTATGACATGCAGGAGGATACAGTGGGCCTATTCTACCCCCGGGCCCACAGGGGGGAAGAAGATTTTGTAAATGATATGGGACCTCAATACAACAAACCTAAGGCTGAAGAAGTATGTCAACTCATCTTGAGGGCACATGCTATGCCCAAGGGGCTGTGGCAAAAGATGGTTAGTTTTAGGTGGTTCTTGAGTCAAAGTTTGAATTCTTCTAATTGTGAAGGATTAACAATTGAGTCGAAACTACCAAATACTGGCAATTACAAATTCGTACACGACACAATCCAAGTGGCTCTGACCACACCTTCCAATAAGTCTCCCCAACCACTACTACCACATTGCTAGTTTTGTTAGATGGTATCGTCTATTACCACTCTACCTCAAGTCACTTCATTTGGATTGGCATGGGGTAAGCCGCTACAGAGGCCGATACTAGGTGACTAGGTCTACTCTATTATCGCTACATGACAATAATTTCAAACAATAACTAAACATCACATCAACACGTAAAATTGGTAGTAACATATTATAACAAACAGTATGGTCATGGGTTGCAGTAGGTTTATGTTCCATTCCTCTTAGGGAGTCGCCACCATAAAATGTAGGAACCGTCAGCGTGTGCGGCCGCCGTCTGCTACTGCTCGTGAAACTGGGACTGCAGCGCTATGTGTGGCGAGCGTTCCATGTTGGATTGCCCCAACTAACCCATGTTCATGTTTGAATTGCCCACTATAAGGAGCTAAACTAGCCAATAAAATATAAGGCCCACAATAAAGTTTTACCATGCCCATATGCATGTTGGATTGTTAAACCAAATATAATATCTATGAAAATAAGTTAAACTGGTTACCATCCCTATGTTGATCGCCCACCATGATAAAATGGCATATGTCCATGTTATTGCCCACATAAGGTACACTGACATTATACCACCATGCAAGATTGACAAAAGTTACACCAGAAAAATAATGTCTATGTTGCATTGATGAAGATTGAAAAAAATAAGGATTGATCAATTGAATACTTTATTTCAGACGCGTCTGTAAATATACACATACATACAATGGTCCATACGTATGATTTAACATAAAACCACATAAAATACCTTGGATTGCCTTCTATAACAAGTAAAACCTGATATTACATGTACATGTTAGATTGCCAACAATGACGATTAACAATGCACTGAATATATACATGTCTATGTAGGATTGCCCACGGTATATAATACAAGCCAATATAATATAACGTCTGTGTTGGATTGCCAACTACATGATGTTTAACTGGCCAATAATATGCCATGTCCATGTTGGATTGCCCACTATGAGGAGCAGCACAAGCCAATAATATACCATGTCCATGTTGGATTGCCCGCTACCAGATGACTGAATGGTCAATAATATGCCATGTCCATGTTGGATTGCCCACTATAAGGAGCAGCACAAGCCAATAATATACCATGTCCATGTTGGATTGCCCACTATGAGGAGCTGCGCAAGCCAATAATATACCATGTCCATGTTGGATTGCCCACAATAAGCCATGTCCATGTTGGATTGCCCGCTATGTCCAAGATGACACAATGGCCCATAATATGCCATGTCCATGTTGGATTGCCCACTATGAGGAGCAACAGCCCAATATATACCATGTCCATGTTGGATTGCCCACTATGAGGAGATGACTGAATGGCCCATAATATGCCATGTCCATGTTGGATTGCCCACTATAAGAGGATGACACATGCCCATACCATGTCCATGTTGGATTGCCCACTATGAGGACTGCACAAGCCAATAATGCCATGTCCATGTTGGATTGCCCACTATGAGATGCTGCACAAGCCAATAAATGCCATGTCCATGTTGGATTGCCCACTATGAGGAGCTGCACAAGCCAATAATATACCATGTCCATGTTGGATTGCCCATGCCATGATGGATTGCCCGCTACCAGAGCTGAAAGCCAATAATATGCCATGTCCATGTTGGATTGCCCACTAGATGACACAAGCACATGGCCAATAATATGCCATGTCCATGTTGGATTGCCCACTATGAGGAGCTGCACAAGCCAATAATATACCATGTCCATGTTGGATTGCCCACTATGAGGAGCTGCACAAGCCAATAATATACCATGTCCATGTTGGATTGCCCACTATAGGATGTCCATGTCCATGTTGGATTGCCCACTATGAGGAGCACAAGCCAATAATATACCATGTCCATGTTGGATGCCCACTATGAGGAGCTGCACAAGCCAATAATACCATGTCCATGTTGGATTGCCCCTATGTTGGCTGCACAATGGCCAATAATAGCCATGTCCATGTTGGATTGCCCACTATGAGAGCTGCACAATGGCCAATAATATGCCATGTCCATGTTGGATTGCCCACTATGAGGAGCTGCACAAGCCAATAATACCATGTCCATGTTGGATTGCCCACTATGAGGAGCTGCACAAGCCAAATAATATACATGTCCATGTTGGATTGCCCACTATGAGGAGCTGACGCAAGCCAATAATATACCATGTCCATGTTGGATTGCCCACTATGAGGAGCTGACACAAGCCAATAATATACCATGTCCATGTTGGATTGCCCACTATGAGATGCACAATGGCCCATAATATGCCATGTCCATGTTGGATTGCCCACTATGAGGAGATGACACAAGCCAATAATATGCCATGTCCATGTTGGATTGCCCACTAGAGAGCTGCACATGGCCAATAATATGCCATGTCCATGTTGGATTGCCCACTATAAGATGACACAATGGAGATACCTGTCCATGTTGGATTGCCCAATAATAGCTGCACAAGCCATGTCCATGTTGGATTGCCCACTATGAGGAGCTGCACAAGCCAATAATATACCATGTCCATGTTGGATTGCCCACTATGAGGAGCTGCACAAGCCAATAATATACCATGTCCATGTTGGATTGCCCACTATAAGATGACACAATGGCCCATAAGATGCCATGTCCATGTTGGATTGCCCACTATGAGATGACACATGGCCCATAAGATGCCATGTCCATGTTGGATTGCCCACTATATGAGATGCTGCAATGGCCAATAATATGCCATGTCCATGTTGGATTGCCCACTATAAGATGACACAATGGCCAATAATATACTATGTCCATGTTGGATTGCCCACTATGAGGAGCTGCAGCAAGCCAATAATATACCATGTCCATGTTGGATTGCCCACTATAAGATGACACAATAGCCAATAATATGCCATGTCCATGTTGGATTGCCCACTATAAGATGACACAATGGCCCATAAGATGCCATGTCCATGTTGGATTGCCCACTATGAGGAGCTGCACAAGCCAATAATATACCATGTCCATGTTGGATTGCCCACTATGAGGAGCTGCACAAGCCAATAATATACCATGTCCATGTTGGATTGCCCACTATGAGGATGACACAAGCCAATAATATACCATGTCCATGTTGGATTGCCCACTATGAGGAGACTGAATGGCCATGCCATGTCCATGTTGGATTGCCCACTATAAGATGACACAATGGCCCATAATATGCCATGTCCATGTTGGATTGCCCCCACTATAAGATGACACAATGGCCAATAATATGCCATGTCCATGTTGGATTGCCCACTATAAGAGCTGCACAATGGCCAATAATATACCATGTCCATGTTGGATTGCCCACTATGAGGAGCTGACACAAGCCAATAATATACCATGTCCATGTTGGATTGCCCACTATGAGGATGCACAAGCCAATAATATACCAAGTCCATGTTGGATTGCCCACAATAAGCCATGTCCATGTTGGATTGCCCACTATAAGATGACACAATGGCCCAATAATATGCCATGTCCATGTTGGATTGCCCACTATGAGGAGCTGCACAAGCCAATAATATACCATGTCCATGTTGGATTGCCCACTATGAGGAGCTGCACAAGCCAATAATATACCATGTCCATGTTGGATTGCCCACTATGAGGAGCTGCACAAGCCAATAATATACCATGTCCATGTTGGATGTTGATTGCCCAGCCAATAAAGCCATGTCCATGTTGGATTGCCCACTATAAGATGACACAATGGCCCATAATATGCCATGTCCATGTTGGATTGCCCACTATGGAGGAGCTGCACAAGCCAATAATATACCATGTCCATGTTGGATTGCCCACTATGAGATGAGCTGCCAATAACAAGCCAATAATATGCCATGTCCATGTTGATTGCCCACTATGAGGAGCTACACAAGCCAATAATATACCATGTCCATGTTGGATTGCCCACTATGAGGAGCTGCACAAGCCAATAATATACCAAGTCCATGTTGGATTGCCCACAATAAGCCATGTCCATGTTGGATTACCCACTATAAGATGACACAATGGCCCATAATATGCCATGTCCATGTTGGATTGCCCACTATGAAGAGCTGACACAAGCCAATAATATACCATGTCCATGTTGGATTGCCCACTATGAGGAGCTGCACAAGCCAATAATATATACCATGTCCATGTTGGATTGCCCACTATGAGAGATGACTGCCAATAATACAGCCAATAATATGCCATGTCCATGTTGGATTGCCCACTATGAGGAGATGACACAATGGCCAATAATATACCATGTCCATGTTGGATTGCCCACTATGAGGAGCTGCACAAGCCAATAATATACCATGTCCATGTTGGATTGCCCACTATGAGGAGCTGCACAAGCCAATACCATGTCCATGTTGGATTGCCCACTATAGGATGCATGTCCATACCATGTCCATGTTGGATTGCCCACTATGAGACACAATGGCCAATAATATACCATGTCCATGTTGGATTGCCCACTATGAGGAGCACAATGCACATGCCAATTGCCCACTATATGACACAACCATGTCCATGTTGGATTGCCCACTATGAGGATGCAAGCCAATAATATGCCATGTCCATGTTGGATTGCCCACTACAGATGCCAAATAATAATATGCCATGTCCATGTTGGATTGCCCACTATGAGGATGCTACAATGGCCAATAATATGCCATGTCCATGTTGGATTGCCCACTATGAGGAGCTGCACAAGCCAATAATATACCATGTCCCATGGTGCCCATGTTGGATTGCCCCCTATGTCCATGTTGGATTGCTGCATGTCCATTGCCCAATACCAATAACACAATGGCCATGTCCATGTGTTGGATTGCCCACTATGGAGCTGACACAAGCCAATAATATACCATGTCCATGTTGGATTGCCCACTATGAGGAGCTGCACAAGCCAATAATATACCATGTCCATGTTGGATTGCCCACAATAAGCCATGTCCATGTCCATGTTGGATGCCCGCTACCAGATGACTGAATGGCCAATAATATGCCATGTCCATGTTGGATTGCCCACTATAAGATGACACAATGGCCCATAAGATGCCATGTCCATGTTGGATTGCCCACTATGAGGAGCTGCACAAGCCAATAATATACCATGTCCATGTTGGATTGCCCACTATGAGGATGACACACATGGCCAATAATAGCCATGTCCATGTTGGATTGCCCACTATAAGATGACACAATGGCCCATAAGATGCCATGTCCATGTTGGATTGCCCACTATCAGCAGACACAATGGCCAATAATATGCCATGTCCATGTTGGATTGCCCACTATGAGGAGCTGCACAAGCCAATAATATACCATGTCCATGTTGGATTGCCCACATATAAGCCATGTCCATGTTGGATGCCCGCTACCAGATATAATGGAGATGCCCATGTTGGATTGCCCTATAACCATGTCCATGTTGGATGCCCCTATGAGGAACAAGCCAATAATATACCATGTCCATGTTTGGATTGTCCATGTTGGCCCACAATGGCCAATAATATGCCATGTCCATGTTGGATTGCCCACTATGAGGAGCTGCGCAAGCCAATAATATACCATGTCCATGTTGGATTGCCCACTATATCCATGATGACACCCAAGCCAATAAATATGCCATGTCCATGTTGGATTGCCCACTATGAGGAGCTGCACAAGCCAATAATATACCATGTCCATGTTGGATTGCCCCTACCAGATGACTGAATGGCCATAATATCCATGTCCATGTTGGATTGCCCACTATGAAGATGACACAAGCCAATAATATGCCATGTCCATGTTGGATTGCCCACTATGAGGAGCTGCACAAGCCAATAATATACCAAGTCCATGTTGGATTGCCCACAATGAAGATTTACAAAAGCATATGAAAAGCATGTTTATGTTGGATTGCCCACTCTAGGGGCTTACACAAGCCTACATAATACCATATCCATGTTGGATTGCCCACAATGAATATTTACACAAGCATCTGAAAAACATGTTCAGCTTTGATTGCCCACTCTAAGGGTTTACTGTGAAGGTTTACATTAGCATCTGAAAAACATGTTCTGGTTCGATTACACACTCTAAGGGTTTACACAAGCCTACACAATACCGTGTCCATGTTGGATTGCGATCTATGAATATTTACAAAAGCATCTGAAAAACATTTTCAGGTTCGATTGCCCACTCTAAGGGCTTACACAAGCCTACATAATACAGTGAGTGTCCATGTTGGATTGTTACAGTAAATATTGTCAAAATCAAGTTAAATAATGTGTTTTCTGTATTTCAATGATGAGTCACCGCAAGAGAGCACTTAAATTTTGGCCAGAAGGTGAAATGCCACAAAGTTGTGTAGTACTTTGTACATGTAGTCGTTCCTGCAAACAAAATACATTAAAGGCTGTAAAAGTATCTATTTAGGGTAGTATTAAAACATTCAATGTATGATATTTAAGTGTGAGAGAAAATAAGAGAGCAATATAACTGTTATCACAAGGACACTAAGAAAACCAGATTAGATTATACCACTGGAAATTGAAACACCCCTAAGTACTTTCATTCTAACTGTTCACACTTTAGTACAACTTGTTATTGCTACTATTCCAAAAAGAACTACCCTTCACAAAAGACATACATAAGCTAATAAGATAATCAACCATGTAGGTGAACTTACAATGGGTATGATCCATTGTTCAGAGGTGCAGGGACCTTAAAGCACTTTTCAATACGTGCAATAGTAGTATACAGCCTGTAAAAACAAATCAGTGCATGGTTTAAAAGACCATTGACCATGAGCTTCGTGGAATGATTCCAATCGAAATCAATAACAAATAATTATGTGACCATATCCTAAATACAACACACGAAAAAAAATATCAGACCCAAATACGAGTGCCACCTGTCATACTATGCCCAAGATGGATAGCCTATGGGGAGGGTTTGGAGTCAGGAAAATACTAGGTCCCACTTCCGTGAGATTTAGAAGATGGGAGTCAGAAGATAGCCTAGCAAAGCGGGATTATTGCTGGAGTCAACTCACTCCCTGTGCAATTATGTATGGCAGGTAAAATAATGTTTCTTGATTATTAGTATGTTGCAAAAATTACCTATCCTCCCGCTTGTATGATGTCAAAGCTTCATGCAAGCAGCAATCAATGCAAGTCCTCACCTACACAAATGAATCTCTCTTAACATTCACACCTGCGGATATGTAAATTAATTCACACATTCGATATATATTCGTGCGTGAGTGTATACACCATCTTTTGGAATCACTTTGTCCTGAACCAGAGTAAGTCAGATGAAACGCTGGAGAACTTTAAACAAGCAAGTATGTACCATATTGCTCATTTGAAAGATTGGATCTGACATTCCATATGGAATTTTCTTCCTCCGCAAGAACAAGATGTGACCCGCATAATCGGGCTTGGCTAGAGTGTCACTGCAAAACAACAGCACCGAAACATGAACCAGTAGGTTTGTTTTTTTTCAGGCGTAAACAACAATTAACATAGAGACTGTCAAATGACTTACCAATCTTCAGTGGCTCTGAGCAGCTGAGGAACTAGGTCTCTTATGATTTCATCCAGCTGTAGTAATATATTACCAAATTTGAATAACCCAAATAATGTGATGTAAATCTAATGTACGTTTGGGAAAAGTGGAACTTACTGCTTGATCCAAGAAAGATTGCGAGACGGCAGTGCTTCCTATTAGCAGGCTTTTGTCAAGGCACAATCCCAGTGCCAGGTTTCGGTACTTGTCATGTTGCTCCTTTGTAATGTCAATAACTGAAATCAGTTAGTGTTTAAATCAACCTTCATGGATAACAGCTTTAAAAGAAACAAATATTCTTTGTTACGCGGCATTTATAAAGAAATAGCACATATATATTGGAAGTTACATTGAAAGGGGACATTTTTCTGCTTTTCCACATTCTCTGCGATCTCTTGTTTTTCTTCCGACGTGAGGCGCCTATAAAGATGACATGTTTATAGCTAATTGCTCTTGGGAGTTTAATTAAATATCAAGTGTTCCGGAAAATACATCAGACAACACTTAGTAGAAAGTTGCTTTTATACATGGGCACAAAGAAAATGGATATGGATGTTATAACGCTTATCTTCCTAGCAGTTATGTTAACGTAACTCAATTTAATGCATGGTATGTTTAAAGCCTGGGACATTACCTGCGTGGTGTGAAAGGGGGAACAAACCCTGAGGAATCACTGTCCGAATCACTGTTCATTAGTGATCTGGTGATGATCTGCTAGACAATTAGATATTCATTCAAATATCATCAAAAGGATTATCCTACTATTAACAGTGGTACCATCAGGCCTCAAATAAACAGGCAATGGATGCCCGACAAGTAATCCAAGCGTGTGCTAAAACACTACGCTGAACTTGCCTTTCCTTCATTTCACACATTGATTAATTCATTGGCCCGTTACTGATCCTTTTATAAATAGATTTATACATACCTCATAAATAAAGCACAAGCGGCATTACCTCACAGCATGGTCCCAAGAATTCCACTGGTACCTCCCCGCCTTTCTGCTGGCCAATGCACTCTGGGTGATACCACTCAGGGCAATTATCACACTGCCAATACTGCCTAAAAGACAAGCATACAATCACCTGTTGTTGATATAGCCAGAATTGGCTGAATGACAACTAAGCAGTGATGATATATATGATGATATAAGTTACAATTAACTGTTGTTGGGTCTGCACGTACTTACCGACCATCATTAGGCTTCTGGCACACACAGTAAATTCGTGACTGTTTCTTCAACGTGGGATAGACCCA
Source organism: Urechis unicinctus (assembly GCA_034190875.2). NCBI lineage: Eukaryota > Metazoa > Annelida > Polychaeta > Xenopneusta > Urechidae > Urechis > Urechis unicinctus. The sequence continues at coordinate 49,632,031 of CM067342.1, forward strand.
AGATGGCGAATGTTTCTGAATTATGTTACACACGAAGTTTGAATACATAAAAGTCTTGAGCAACAACATGTCTGATGTCATGAATTTGATACCAAGACCCTCGATTGTTCGGTTCAGATTAGAGTCATTCAATGTACTGTTGACCTAATCAATTCATCATATACATTAATTTAAAACTCATCCCTTTCATAACAGCTACTTGGCAATTGACATTGGTGTCCATAAAATATAATTGTAACTAGCAGTGTTTCAGGAGTGTGTTGATGGAAATATTTAAGTGAATTAGCTGTTATAAATGAGTCAAACCTTAGGTTTTCGTTTCCTGGAGTCCCCACAAGCTTCAGGGGAGCCATCGTTGATCGGTTGATTGGCTGTTGTTTCAACCCTCGCCACAGGACTGTGGGTATTGCTTAGACAACACATGACACACAGAAAACTTCAACTGCAAGTTAACCCACATCATACTAAGTTTGTCTATTTCCTTGTTATTTCATTTACATAAGACTGACAATCGGGAGAGATAACATGTAGAAGATGGAATAGTTCCAGTTGCCCTGACTCAGTGCATGACCACATACCACTATTGGTCTGGCCACTGCACCTATTGCTTTGTTGTATTTCCCCATCTCCTCTATGTAGAAGTTCAATGGAACACATGTACAGATTGTTGGATTTTTTGGTATTTAATATTACCACAAGGATTTTACTACCTTCACAGTTGTAGTCAATAAAAAAACTGGTATTTATACATCTAACACTAAGGTATAATGGTTACCTTCCGTACGGATAACCATGTGACAAGACCAAGCACATCCATTGTCTGATCTTATTCATTTCATGCTGAAACAGATGGAAAACATGTAGATACAAATGATCCAGTCTGGGGGAATTCACATGGATTGTTGTGAGATATAAGGTGATCTGTTTAGTATGCTTACCACAGTGAAGTCAAATGTGCTGCTGGTCACCATGCAAAAGCCATACATAGCCACAAATACTCCACAGTCTGCCCCAAACATTTGCTTTGGTATATCCTGTGCCATAAAATTATTTGTTTAAGTACCACACATGACAATTCACCGTATGCCAATATGCTTGTCCAACATTTAGGCACGGATACTTTACCATGAAATCACTGGTTACGTTAAGTGACCACCTCCTACTCGCATCAATGTTGATAGCCAAGTCCCTGGGAAACCATATCATAAGTTGGCAATACAATTTTTTCTCTCACTTAAATGTTATTAATAGGGATCATAGCGAAAGTCTTTTGTCACTTTAACATCATTGTGTTTAATGAAAGGAAATTGTTGTGAATCAATCTAAGTTTGAGGGAAGTTTTAACTTTAACTCGGTCAGGATGACAGGAGCACAAGCGACGAGGGGGAAAGCGCCAATTGGAGAACATGTTCCTTTAGCATATTTCTCTTACCTCAGCACACTACTCTTCCTGGCAGTTTCCTGTGCATGACCCTCTGTGTCATCCATGGAATCTAGGTATATTAATTTCCCAGACTGAGGCTGAACAATCTGGACAAACACAAATAGTGGGGTAATCACAATTTATATAGGAACAGAAGAAGGGAGATATTAATAAACCAATCCTAGTATATTTATGTAAAAAAAAAATACATTACGCCCCAACTTGGGGTTTTCAAGCAAAATCTAGAGCCACTTACACCCAGAGTGAAGTGGGACATCCCTTCGATGAAGAAGGGTAGCAGGATATGGTGGTAGCTGGCAGCATCAACCTCAAGAGTCAAATTGGGAAATCACATGTCAAAGTTGTATAATATTATAAATCATACATAGTCAGTATACTGGTGCTTAACCACTTTAATTTACATGTACACCAACACATACCGGCAATCGGATGATGGAGGGGTCATGTTCGGCTGCCAGGAGGACTGTCGTTTCAATGACAACTACTTTTATATCCTTAACAAAACCAATCATAGTCAAATATATCATGTAAAAAGTTGTGCATTGAGCATCATTCGGGAATGTGTAATTTTTATCAAACCTTCTCAGCAACAAGATTGGCAGCCACTTGCAGAAAGGCACAGACTACCTGAAAAGAAAGAAATATGCACCCCCTGAGAAATATATAGATACATGTTTGACATCGAATACTCACTCTGTGATGGTGAAGATGAGATAAAACATCTTGATCTGTTTTAAACCATAAGATAAAGACTGATTTCAACAAAGCTGGATAAATGTTGCCTTAACCAATGCACCAACAAGAAGAGAGTGAGTTACTCTATCTTTGGAAAAATATGAAAATTTTATTAGAAGCTACCTCATAAACAAGGAAAGATATGGTAATACTGTACTTACTGTAGAATCAATGTATTGCCCTTCTTTGAGTGTCTTCAAATCAGCCCCTGTTACTTGTTTGCCAGACACCTCAATTACAACCTTGCTGTTATGGTTGTCTGCTGCAGTTAGATGTTCAACCAGCTGTTGGGGTTTGAGAAAATTGCACAATTAGTCCAGCAGTTACATGATTAACAACATTAACGACAACTGAAGAGAGGAATTGTACACACTTGCTCTTCCTGTGCTTGAGTAAATAGCTTCTGCCACAATCTATAAGGTGGAGCACTGTCTTTGAGCTCAACAAACAAATCATTGCCATGGTCTGGAACATAAGGGATAGAGTAATAAGATTGAAAGAGATGTCTTGCTTGTTTACTTTATTCTTTCAGGAAAAAGCACGAGAGTAAGTGTACAAAATTGGCAGCTTTCTGAATCAGATCATTTATATGAGCATGGCATTCCCCGGATGAGGACAACCCGACTTGCTTATGGTTACATACCTCTGCAAGTAATATACATAACTTAAGCAGTGAAGTGATTGGTACATCCATAATTTACACGATCAAATCGTCGTAATGTAGTAAGAGCTATACAAACACTGTGATGAAACATTGTCACTGTCAGAAACAGCAGAACAAGTGTGCAGCTCTACACAACTGCTGTCGCGGCTGGAACCTTGACATACTGTCAATCAGAAAGACAGCACTGTACAAATCGTCAACCATGTTCCAATTGCCTGACAACTAAAGTAAGAGCTATACGAACACTGCGATGGAACATTATCACTGTCAGAATCGACAGAGCAGGTGGGTGGCTCAACACAGCTGTTGTCACGGCTGGAACCTTGAGGTACTGCACAAGCTGTCAATCAGAAATACACCATTGTAAAATGAGCTATCAACTACAAAATAACTGGCTAAGGATAAGCAATAGTACTCTACAATACCGTTGAGCTTCTTCTTGCTTCTCCTCAGTGGATGGGTCCGGAGTCCTAAATGACAGGATATATATATACATGTACATATATATATATATATATATATATATATATATATATATATATATATATATATATATATATGTATGTATATAAATATGCCTATATATATTTATCTATGCATAGGTATATACATATTAATATATATATGTTTATAAAGACGGAGATAACGAATAAACATAGTTTTAAACAATGTGCAGGATGTAACTGCTGCATAGATATAATTATATTTTATTCATTGATCAAAACTTAATGGCATAATGGGAAAACTCATACTTTTGTGATGGAAGGTTTTTTTTCTTCCGGCTTGGGAGGTTGTGCAGCCGCAACCCACCAGTGTGTGGAAGGTGAGCCTGCAGTTTTGGTCAGAAGAGTCTGACTTTCTGCAACCACTCCATCTAAGATGGCCCGCTTTTCCCAAAAATCCATACTACAGTTTTCCAGAGCAAAAGTAGCATTGAATGCTTCCTTTAGAAGCTCTCTTGCCTTCCTGGCGGAGGATTTGAGCCCTGATTGAGGTGGCATAGTGAGGCCATTTTTAGGGGTTTCAAGTCCAGGAGACTGGGGTGCAGTGTTAGAACATGCCTCTGCAGGAGACTGAGGTGCAGTGTTAGAACATGCCTCTGCAGGAAACTGAGGTGCCGTGTTAGAACATGCCTCTGCAGGAGACTGAGGTGCAGCAGGAGAAAGCGGTGACTGCGAGTTTAAGCTGCTCGGTGTCCCACTGGATCGGGTCGGCGGTGGAGACGAATACTCAGTTGATGTACTCATGCTCCCAGGACTGCTGCTCATTTCTGATTGTCCAAGCTCCACATGCAAGTTAAATAAGGCGCTATCTCTGTACCTATATGGAAATTCTTCCCACTTGAAGAGACTGGAAAGCACCAAGCTCCACATGTGCTTACAAGGAAGATGGTGGTTGGCCCAATCCGCACACGAACATGAGGGTTTGCTCATATCTAGTTCATACACATCCCTTCCTTGTTCTGACTGAACATGAAACACCTTATCCCCGATCTGTTCGATCAACCACGGGTTTGCAGGAGGCCTCATTCGCCGTAAAGCATGTTGAACAAAGGCCCGGGGTTTGTCATGAAGGAACTCAGGCACCCAAGAGCTGTACCTTCTGCTTTGAGAGGACGCCTTTATATTGTTTGCCTCATACCTACCAATTCAGAAAAGCAAAATACGTTGTAAACACTATCAAGGGAAACAATCCAATAAATGATAACCTCTAAGTGCTGCAATAGTTCTAAGAACTTGACTGTTACATTGAGTTACATAGATAACCTTCATATGCACACCTCCTCTGACAATCTGGTAGAAATTTATCAACCACTGTCTGCACTAGTCCAACCAGAGAGCTGTCAGAGTTTTTGAAAAGGAAATTCCATTTCAAGTCACGGTGCTGGTGCTCTATCCCATTGGTGGTATTGATAAGACTTATGAGGTCTTTGCGAAAAGCTTTCACCCATCTCTGTAGGACACCATGATGCACTGAGGAATACCTTCACAAAGCCTCATACAAACAGTGAATGTCAAGAGATTTTCTCTCTAATTTACTATTTCCCTATTTCTAGTCTAGTTAAGAAAATGTGGCTGGTTTCAATAATTCATTCAATAAATGATGCTTATCCTCTCATGCTAAAGTGCCAAGTATAACCCACCTCATGACATGAAATCCATTTTGTTTGGATCCAATTCTGGAATTTAGGATTGGCCCATGCTTGGCTCTGCTGTAGATTGCAAAGGGCAACTGAAAATTCCTCCTCATTTAATGCATTGGCCATTCCGCGCAACCTTTAATTCACACGCAATTTGTTAAGGTGATGAAACATAATAAATTATATATGCTACTTGAATGCAGCTTGGTGGATTATTGAACAACTAGCTTTTTTTTTCATTATAAAAAAATTAGTCACGGCCAAAACCCAAATCAGATACTAACAATGGTTTCACATCTTCTTTGATTGCACGAAGACCGTTATCATCCCGGCTTAGCCACCTCTCCCAGGCTTGCTCACGGTGAAAATCGCAGAGAAGTACACTACACTCTGTACACAAAAACAAGTTCCTGTCCAACACAAGAAAGTTAAAACCTCTTCATAAGGACAAATTCTTCCAAGAAATCAGAATCAATTGGGAAATTTGTTACCAGGAGTAATAGGGATGGACACATTTCCATCTAACTGAGGAATAGCTTCCTCATAAACATTTACAATTGTTGGGGATATTGTTATTCTCAGTACCGTATGTGTTGGTAACCACCAGATGTCCTAAGATGCTGTTCAGATATATGTTGGTTCCATCTCCACAGCCCAAACTCACCTAAATACCAGGTAACATGCACTACATTACTGTAACAGAGAATGTGTTGCTAAAAAGAAACCCGCTACAAGTACAGAAAATAAATCATGCTCAAATCATTTATAGTAGCTCAATGCTCAAGAATCTATGATACAGGAAGAACTCCTGGGATGACAACTTATATTCCAGATGATCCAGATACTTGGCTTGGAGCTTGTGATGTTAAGTGATTGGATAGGAGTTGCCAGCATGCAATTACTGCTATTCATCTCATGTTTCCCATGCACAATCTAATTACCTCCTGGAAGAGAACATATTACAAGATAACGGTAAGTGCATTAAGGATTATAATCCTGGTGAAGATATTTTGTATTGATAAAATTCAGGTAATCATGGATTGAGTTTGAAACTATCTATGCAGAACACACCTTGGTCATAGATCCCTCTCCAATGACTAATTCACATATGAGGAACATGCATATAAGAGGCCTTGGCATTGTTATGTTTGGAGATCCTGTTTGTCAAAAGAGTCCATTAAAGGATTTTCTTTAGTTCCACTCAACAAGAAGTCCTTACCCACCTGGCCAACCTTTCATGGTTCTGAAAGATCACCCGCTCACATATCAAACAATAATCAACACATTTCAGATTTTCTTAATGGGTGTTAAGTCAAAAAGTTAAGAATCTGACTAATTGGATTTACATTATGATAATGAATAACAACCACAACTATATAAGGAGGTGAACAAGGCTCATTCACTGCCTGCTTCATCTTGGTCAGTTACACACTGTCTACTCATGGACCATCAATACATCAGTTTACATATGTATGAATAATTATGTGATGGTTCTCTTAAGTTGTCACATCCATTGTCAGGTTCTGCTGCAAAGTGGAAAGAGCCATTAGAGGAAGATGGGTTCAAGATATTCAGCAGGCAATCTGCATACTTCTACTAAGTGCGGAACTATTTTGTTAAACTATAGCTACCAAACACCATGCCTTTAATTCCTAGCATATGATGGATATTTGCTTGCCACTGATTTTACCTGGAAATGCATTCTCCAGAGCGACAATTTCCCGTTCATCGAAATCGGTCATGAAGTGCCTAGGCTGCCATGATGGGTTCCATGAGGCCAAAATGCTGATGGCCTCCTGTATGGCACTTGTGGTCTCCCTCTCCACCACAAACATCGCGACATTGGTGTAACCAAAGTTAGTATTAACACACACAAAAAAACATGGCATATCATATTTTGTTGTGTTGTATGTTGCGTCGAGGAGACAGATTTCCTGCCCGTAGCGGTGGAGCATGTCACGCTGCCATTGGTTCTGGTGCACCCATAGGAAGTCTCTGGTGTTGCCAGATGTTTCACAGCTGCAGAGCATACAGAAACACTCCCAAGGGTTAGTAGGGCAAGACAAGAGTTCATTCAAAGATAGTGAGGTCAGGAAAATTACACCAACAGGCAAGGAATACCTTCTCTGAATACATTTTAAACAGGAGGCATGGAGTTCATATTATCACTAACATAAAATAGGCACCTTTGTCTTATGCCTACATCAAAAGAATGGGAAACCCGTCAGTTATTTACACAATCTTTGATAGTACCTTTTCTTCCTCAGAAATACACTGTCTTTCCGCCCGCTAAGCTGCCACTCAGTCACCAGAGACTCGAGATTGTTCTGGTCATCACATGAAAATCTATACGTATCATAAAAGCCAGGCATTATTCAAACAACATATAAAGCATGGATTCCATAACTAATCATGGTGGGTTATCCACCTTGAAAGTAGTATTTTTCAACCAGAATAGCTTCCATGATATATGATTGGCTGTTGTGGACAATCCAACATGGACATGGTATATTACTGGCTAGTGTACCTCCATACAGTGGGCAAATCAACACGGACATGGTCTGTTGTGGGGAATCCAACTTTGACATGGTACATAATGGGCAATCCAACATATGGGATCATATTGGCTAGTGTAACTCCTTTCAGTGAGCAATCTGACATGGACAAGGTCTATAATGGGCAATCCAACATGGACAGGGTCTTTTGTGGGCAATCTAACATGGACATGGTATATTATTGGCTAGTGTATCTCCTCGCAGTGAGCAATCCAAAATGGACATGGTCTGCTGTGGGCAATCCAACATGGACAGGGTCTGTTGTGGGCAATCCAACATGGACATGGTATATCATTGGCCAGTGTACCTCCTCACAATGGGCAATCCAACATGGACATGGTCTGTTGTGGGTAATAAAAATTAGACATGGTACATTGTGGACAATCCAACTTGGGTATGGGATCATACTGGCTAGTGAAACTCCTTACAGTGGACAATCTGACATGGACAAGGTCTGTAATGGGCAATCCAACATAGATAGCTAGCAAATGTCAAGACATTTTTGGTGGCACCATATGCTAATGCAGGTTGCATGGAAGGGTGGTCTATGCACATGGATTGGGGTGGGACTTACATCAAGTTCAGTATAATGCAATAACTGTTCTGTTTTCCCCACCCAAAGCGATTCTACTAGATTTTATGACAGAGAAATGAGGTGCTGAATAACAAAAACATCTATGGCTAGGGCATTATCATTAGATCTGCTGTGAATCATTTCAAGTAATTGATGCTTACCTTGATTTGTCCTGCTGAACCCTTATCATGTTGGAGAGATCTTTGTTACTGGGGAAAAAGCGCCTGGAAGAGGCTGGAGATTCTCCCAGCTCCCTTGTCACAAACAACTTCAGGTGCCGTTTCATCTCGCTTACATTCCCAACACCTTCAGCGACCAGAGACCGCACCTTTTCTCTCACCCTGCTGTCAATTGGTAATGTGACAGATGCCGCCTACACAATAGCCATGTAGGTAGTAAAGGTTAACTCATGAATGACACTAAAAGGAGTGTTTCATTAATTGTTAAATAGGACGGAGGAAGATGTAACAACCTTACTTACTGAACCAGAAACATGGCCACAGTGCAGCTCAGGTGAGGGCAAGGTAAAAAAAACCTTCCTTTGCAGAGCAGATGCTGAGAATTCAGGTTGACAAATGACTTGGCTTATCTTCTGCCTCACCTCCATCAGTGCCTTCTTAGACCTATCAGTTATCTAAATAAACATAATGAGCGTAACTTGCCTGACCAATTACACCTATGCACAACTGCATCAGCATGATCAAATAAACCAATACTTGCTTATGTAGGTTGTCAAAAACTAAGATAGCCCATTCACACATATCTTTGACAATTTTCTAATATGAATCGTGTGTGTGTCCAGATAAGAGTTGGATGTAACACTACCATATAAGCCCATACATTCACTGAGAATTACAACAAGAAAAAGCCTGTACTGTCTAACCTTAATCTGGGTCATCAATAAGACCTCTTTCACTCTAATTGATGCTTGACACCCCAGCTTCTTTGTGTCTTGGATAATGCAACGCTTCTTTTTGTAGGAGTGGTCTCCCCTGAGCTAAAAATGTAGGTTTTAATAGAAATAATAATTTGAACGTATCACTTAATAAGGATCAATTTGTATAGTGGGAACGGCAAAATAGAATAGAGGAGATACTATATACCATATCAACAGCATACTAAGAATACTACTAAGGAAATTTCAGGTCTCCACAGTGAATTAAGCAATGGGTATTAAAACGAGGCAGAACTGAAAAGGGTAATTAACCTCACCTTAGTCCTCCGATTTTTCCTTTTCTCGTGGCGATCAGGACCCTGGTGGCAATCGTACACCCTTTTTCCAACAATGAAAAAAGGGCAGTCAACATCAATTGAGGGCCCTTTGCTGTTGGACCGGTGCTGGTCAATGACCAACCACCTCTTTGCCTTGGACAGCAACTCTTCATCTGCAAATAGAAACTTGTTTGATATATTGGTCACCAAATAATTAATTTATCTGCACGTGGAAGCAATATGTAGTAAGACACAGACATGTCTCATGTCAAATTGATTACCTTTCCTCAGGACAGCAGTACCTTTCGATGAAACGAAGTATGAATTGGTTTTACATTCGAAGTCACGTTTCTTCTCCAGGAATTCTTCGATAGACGACACAACTTGCATCTGACAGTTAACAGGTTAACATGCCTAATAGTACTCGATGGTGCAATATCGCGTATATGATTATATGTATACATTAAGTCTATAGTCTAGTGCGGGAAACTCAGCAAAACCATTATCAGATCGATCAGATTACCAGGACTGCAGGAGGCCAAGTGAATTTCGATCACAGCTACGGTCTTTCATTTTAACCTGATACCCTTATTCGAAAGAGTTAACTTGTCGATTGGTAATTACATACTTACATTGTTCGAATCCAAAGGTAGAAGGTAGACCAAAATACAAACAGAAAACAGAGAGATAATACAAAAACAAAGTGAATCAGTCACTAAAGCTGGAAGGCTTCTGTTTATCACCGCTGGCGGGAGAATTAACCGGAAACATAGTCTAAGAGGTAACCACTGAGGAATCATAACGTCTTTTAGCGAATTTACTAATAACGGGTGGGTGCGGTGAAATGTGTTTTGTCCGATGAGTTGATGATTTACTCAATTGCTTGAAGAGGAGCAATCATAATAGAGTACTCTCTGTAGATATATTGGTTGAGCTAGAACCGCCCCTGGGTGCTAAACAATGCGTGCATGGTGTTTTCCGTTTTCTTTTGAGAGTGAATAATAATATCTGGCTCATAAAGTACCAGAGGTTTATAATTATACACAGCTCAAATGCGCTTACTTAATCTGTGGGTAAGGCCACTTTATTGTTTCCCCGCCATATTATAATGTATTGGTGTCTCAGCTTTCATCTCTAATGCAACATCCTCCTGTGCTTATAATTGCTTATTCTGTCTTGGTGCCTCTGCTGTAATCAGTAATGCCACACCCAGCTGCGCTAACAATTGTTTATTCTGTCTTCTGTCACAACCAATTGAGCAAATAATTATCTATTCAGTCTAAGTACGGATGTTGCCATATATAATGTTACTGTAAATGGCGCTATTGATTATCCACTTTCAAACAATCACAACTTTCTCCGCTAGACTACTTAATAATATAATCTAAATTCCATACGACAATAAGTCCGATACTTGCTCCCTTCATGAAGCCCGCAATTGCAGTTTCATGATAACATATTCCTTACTATCCATAACCAGACTATCATTATAAAAAACTAAGCAACTACACAGCTGCACTTCCGATCTCCTGCACATCGGCTTCTGCGCATGCTGGTATTCGCTTTGTTAACAAAGCGTCAAACATGTCTGTCATGGAGAGTGCTGCACTTCATGAACTCGTGATATGCGATAAGACCACATCAAAGAATAGCAGGTATGGTTCAGTTTGCTTGCCGGTCCCAGGAAAGCCTAGAGTAAGCGATAACCATAAAACCCAACTCTTTTATATGAATCTCTTTAAGTTAAATAAGACTTGCCTGTGTGACAATGCCTCGTATGCGATCATAAAGCATGACACGTTTATGGCACTCAACAAAAGCAACAAACTAAAACAACATCCGTTTATATAACGAAGCTTCAAAAGTGGTTGTGATGGAACCTTTGAAAGACACTGCATTCGTGTGAAACCTGACACAAGTTGATTATGCAGTTCTTAAAATTAGCTAATTTGAGTAATTGTTAGCATGTTTGTTCACAGAATGACCAACTGTGGAATAGCCTTGCATTGTAATAATCCTTATCCATTGAACGCTCTCCTATCTCCAAAACCCGTCCTTCACCAATTCATCGAAACTTAACCTTTTTGTACTTCTCAACCCAAGTGCTTAAAACAATACTATGAGGGCTCGCTTGCTCCTCCCCCGACAAGATATATGAACACGCCACTATGCCCTCACAGAGGTGGATGTGGCCTCACGCTACAAAGCGGCTGAGGCATTGAATACAAAAGAGGCTAAAGAGGTCGCAGGCGCACTCGAAAGGATATACTGCGCTACAGTGTTGCTAGCATCAAACAACGACGAAGTCGGCGGAGCTCTGATTGCCGGAGCTGGAAAGGTTCTGCATACCACACACGCAAAGCTGTAAACGATACGCCTAGCAGGAATGATTTTGACCGCGTATACAATGAAATATTTGCTAGATTAAAGGCAGCTACACATAAAGCACCCCCAGTCCCCGCACCACGCACAGTATCCCCAGTCCCCGCTCCACGCTAAACACCCCCAGCCCCCGCACCACGCATAGCAGCCCCTGTCCCTTCATCACGTCTTAAGTTCAAGAAGACTTAAGTGGGCTGTTAAAAACTATTTGCGTGGATGGGTGATGAACGTCCCTGAGTCTCACCCTCTCGGCTCGGACCTTATGATGTTCTTTAAAGGCGTGCGTCAGCAGATGCGTAAAGTTTTGACTGAGGAAATGAAAGAGCTAAACGGAATTCATGTTGATTCATTTGTAAGTAGAAAAAAAGAACGCCATATGTGATCCATTTAACCACTTTGAGAGTTGATAATATCTGCATTGAAGGGAAAGCTCAACAAAGAAAATGGAGAGAAGAAAAACTCATTGAGAAACTAGAGAAGCAGCAACGACAAGAACATGATAAAGTGAAGAGGTTAAAGGAGGAAGAACAGCAGGAGGAGCACAGAAAAGCTGTCGGTAATGACAATAATGTTCTTAAGACAAACAGGTCTTGGCTGAGGCTGTCATAGGGAGCCACTGATAATTGGAAATAGACCCATAGGTCAAACGTTCTTTTGCCATTTAAATCTGTGTTTCATTAGATGATGCCTTACATATATGTGGGTTTTTCAATCTCAGGTCGACATTACAGTGTCAGCATAGCTCTGCCTTGATCTATCCTGGACAATGCTCAGAGCCCAGAACTCAGAACCTATCTTGCCGGCCAGGTGAATTTCCTTGACCATAATTGTCCTATTTGTGTTCTTCCTGCAACCTGAGTCTCCCCACTGCAACTCATCGGAGCAGCTGTATTTATCCTGCTATGTGCTATATGTGCGGTACAATGTGATTCAGATCGCACGTGCTGCAGTTATATTCAATGTTGATGAGGTGATCATCTTTGATGAATCAGGCTCTAATTCTCAGTGAGTCACAACAATTATCATATCCTTTTCTTGATGTATATTCTTCATTTTTATTTACTTTTGCGGAGATGGTACCTTGTTACAAATGATTTATGTGTCCCCAGTACAACAGAGGGGGAGTTTGCAGGTGTAGGCAAGAAGGGGAACTGTAATATACAGATGGCCAGGATCCGCCAGTACCTGGAGTGTCCTCAGTACCTACAGAAAGCATTCTTCGCACAGCACCCTGACCTCAAGTTTGCTGGTAACAATCCTCGGTCACACCTTGTCAACAAGTTGACACATTAGTTATTATGATGTGGATTATCTATGCCTGGTTTTGATTGCATTTACTTCTTCATTCTTTCTTATGTCTTGACACCTCAGCAACCCTTAGTGTACCTCACCACTTCACTATGCCTAGTTGTGTCTCAATATTGAAATACATGTGTATATTAATTCTGCCTCTATGTATGTGTATGCCTTGTTTTTCTACACAGTGGAGAAATTTTTGCAAGCCCTATAAAAGGAAGAGCTCAGATCAAAACAGTAAATGAGGCATGGTATTGTCAATGAATGTGCCTTTGGTTAGCATCGATTGCAGTGTTATATACTTATCATAGTGGTGTGATTGTTGAATATTTTACACACATTAGTACTCGTCGTCGATGTGTCCACTCTGTCGTTACAAATATACAAACACTGGGTATGACACGCTTACTACGTCATTCTCGTCAGCCCTACAGGCCTAAGGATATCATGTCACGGAGAGGACTTTCCTACTAGCATCCTATCAACGCGAGAATAGTAACGTTTGTAAAACACTGATGATTACATCCTGTTGTCTCACCCCGTCATCTCGTCCGCACCATCGCGTAAGCTTGACACTTGGGTGTTTTGAATTGCAAGTTGATGTCGTTCAAGGTGCGTTGAAGGCCACATAGTGATTGGTACATCGCGGGCAGCTACCTCTCGTAATCAGCTCAATCGTGCATCGACGCTCGCTTACCACAAACAAGCCGACAGGAAATTATACGCAGATTGCTCAATAGTGCTGGTTGCGCCTTTCTTTGCGGGCGTGGCATCATCAATTTGCACCATTTAGTTCATCAAAATTAACAGCAATCACATTTGATGTAAATCAATACCGTCTCGATGTCAAATGTTCTACAATGAACATGCAATCTAAATGCTTCCTATTGTTATGATATTAATCTAGCTCTTTTGACTTTTGAAACTCTCCCCCTCTTTTCCATTGTCAGCACGACATGTTTCACTAGCCCGGGTCAACCTCGCCCTTGAGACGGGGGTGTGACCCTGATAAGTAGACTTGGCTGGTACCTTTTCCCATTGGCCAATGACCCTTCGAGCCCACGCCCCATGTGAGCTGTTGGGGTTGACCTTTGTGAAGGGGGACCGGCTATACCTGGACCAATGGGAGGCCATCTGTGGGTGTGGTTCCGAGCGTAATCCAATGCCGGAACCCCGATAAAATAGCTGGCCTCGCCGAAGTACAGGGAGATCTACCTAGCGAAGAGACGAAGTATCTGAACAAGATTTCGGACCCGAGATTCCAGAGAAAGCTAATAAACCAAACTCGAATAAACCAACAACAACTCAACTCCTGGACTCGTGTGTTTTCTCTGGCTAGTGTCCCCACTCAAGCAACTACAAGCAGCTACAATATTCCTATGTACGAAGGAGCGCGCAGAAATACGAATAACCAAGAAATATAAGTATAACAAGAGTATAGCTATAAGGAGGAAATATAGTTATAAGACTATCCTTTTCTGACAATAAGGCAACCAAAACATCCAACATGTATTGAACCATTACCGACATTATTGATTAAATGGTGTGAAAATCATGAAACCAGTAACCGTTAGGTTTCATCAAAATTGCTTTCAATCTAACAACAGATAATCTTTCAATGCTTTCAGCAACTTATCTCCAAGGAAGACAACACACAAGAATATCATTGCAATGATACAAATTATCCGGTAAATTATTTCTTTTTGCATGAAAGAGCAGAACTGCAGAAGGTTATCAGCTTGGTCATTGTATGCTCATTACAATGAGACCCCGTCACTGCGGCTCAAAAGTATCATGTGTAACTCTCGTTTTAGTGGTTGGGGTCTGCAACCCGTTGTTGGTAGCGGATTGCGCCAAGTTGTTGTTTGCACTCTGGGGGGTGTGGGGGGGGGGGGGGGGCGTATGGACCTCGTGCATTACCATCACAATATCATCATATCGTTGAAAGTTTAGTCTCTCATTTAATTGCGACCTCTCATTGAAGTATCGGTTTGTGATATACAAGCACAAATACCCATTGCCGCAGTAGCAGTGGTTTATCATGGATTAACTCTGGAATATTGGTATTTCTCCTTTCATAAAGTAGCACTTAATTTAATTCGTTTATGGCTGTGTCAGCCTAGTACAACTTTTAGTTCAGATTCAGGTTTATTGCACTTGAAATATGTCACGTCGAGCGACCAACTACAATGTTCTAGATGGGACTGAAATTGCAATTACAATTTGCTAAACCATCAGTTTTGTCATTAATCTTAAAACAAACCCTCTAGTTTTCAATTCGCCAACTGGTCAATTGGTTCTTTTAGCCCAAATGCATAATTAGTTCATTGAATCAAACACCGAGCCATATTCCATCAATTTCATTGGATAGTCAAACAGGGTCTGTTGTGCTCAGGTGAATGTGAACTATGAATTAGGAGTTGATATATCTTGTGGGTGTCAACCATGACGAAGCGCATTAATCAGTCTCATAACATTAATGCAATCCATTCGTCTGATGGTTTTAGATGCCTCTGTCAAGACAGACGCTATTCTTATACGATTGATTAGGCTCTACCCCCGCCATTACTACACAATAGAACACTGACTGATGTGGCCGCTCAATATGCTATATGGAGGTAATCAAATACGGGCGGATTATGCATCTCTGTTAAGCTTAGAGAGACAATGAGCATGTATGATACAGCATCTGGAAGGGGTCCACATGATTGTAGCCTTTCATATTCTGGTTGTCTATTGATCATGTTAGCCCCTAGGCAAATTTGCTAACAGGTATCGAGCCAATCTAAGAGAACGTTTCATGATATCTATATTGAAAGCATGGATGTATCAACATCATTTAAAGTCTTCTATTTGTTTTGTAGTTGATTTGTGATGGCCTTTGCGAGCTGACTTTACCTCGGGGCGGTAGATGAAACGCGATATTAGGTTTGTATAACGCAAAGCGATCACCGCCTCATGGAATTACATAAGAACACAGCACAGGTTATGCCATTTCTCTGAGAAGCATTGTAACCATATACATAACGTAATACGTTCCTTATGGCTATGCTTTGCAAAATTTACAGTGATATAGAGTCATCCAAGCCAAGCAGACTCACTAATGTGACACAGGAAATACAGCAGTATTTTTTGCACGCACGCAATATTGGAATCCCCTCTATGTACTCACATTAATGAGCGTCGCGTGCCACTCACCACACGGGTGATGTGTATGACGTTCCAGTTGTATCAATCAATATCGCCATGGACCTTTCCATTTAACATTTGGCCATCCCTGTCCCAAAGGATGTATTTCGCTATTGTCTATCACATTACTAAATGTGACCAGCCCTCTTGCGCTTGTCGTCTTCTGTAGATGCTGCAGTGTGATCATCTTAGGTCAACGCCTGATAGGATTGTATTCAGTGTATAAATGCAGGGGTACATGAAGCGATACAAGGTTAGAATTGGTCCTGATGTTGGAGCCGACAGTTACAATCGCCTTTGTGTCCAGTAAGAGCTATCGACACAATCGTGTTTCATGATTTTAATGTTAAAAGCGTGCACATTTTATCATACCTTTGGTTGCATACAAATATACAAAGGGATAAAATGCAATGCATAAGCTGAAGGTGCGAGGTTTGGTCAGTAAACACATCGTAAAAATGTTTAGGGGTATAACATGCTGCATATATAGGATAAATATTTACATATGTGTGTAGTAATACACCATATGTATACACCAGTACAACATACCTTTGAATCCCTGATACAATCAAATTTAGTGTGTCAGGCGACTGTCTTTCTGGCATTACACTGATGCATAAACCATCTACAATGATTCCTCGTGATAAAGGAGGCTTGAGTTAACAAATATTGACCATCCATAAACCATTTTGTTTCTCTTTGCGTGTTATAGTTTCGGTAGCTAAAGTTAATTATAACATTAATTGAAGGCATTATGTACCTGCTATGTTAACACGTGTGAACTGCTAAGATTTGGAATTTAACATGACGCTGCATCTATTGGGTAGTAATGTGATATACATATGCTTATGATGTCCATTTGAACAACAGATGAATACACATGGCATGGTCCTATGAAAGACGTTATGAATACACATGGCATGGTCCTATGAAAGACGTTATGAATACACATGGCATGGTCCTATGAAAGACGTTATGAATACACATGGCATGGTCCTATGAAAACAAAAAAGACGTTATGAATACACATGGCATGGTCCTATGAAAGACGTTATGAATACACATGGCATGGTCCTATGAAAGACGTTATGAATACACATGGCATGGTCCTATGAAAGACATTATGGAATCAGCAAATTATCGCAGGTTCAAATATTAATGCTTTACCTCTTTGCAGAGCTGAATGCACATCATTGATGAAGATTTACAGCGCTTCTCATAATGTCATGTCCCTCTTCATAAATTACTCCGCAACTAGAGGGTGTGATACAAAGTTTTGATGGACTGTATGAAAACCTTCAACGTACCATGGTCGGTCGGTGCTTAGTTGTCACCTGCATGAAAGTTTATCAAACATTTCCGACATTAAATCTAGGTTTAGTAACCCATTAAGCAACGAGAGACACGATAATCTTGAAATCGCAATGGACGGCACATGGGGTTTGGGTTGATTTAAAGCGGGGTTCATGAACCAGTTCATTAAATTCAAATTACTGCATTCCTTGTATTTCGGGTTTGGAGTTGGTGAGGAGCGTGTTTAGATAAAGAGCCGCTATATTTACCCAGCTTTGGCTTTTGGGTGATCTCATCATGCCCGTAGTCGTTCACAGTAAAAAAACTTTCACCAAATCAGGCGCTACTTGGTTTCACATGTTCGCATGAGCAATTTGTGTGATGTTTTGCCTAACAATATGTGTTGATACTGCAGCAATATTTATCCGAGCAGGGGATTACCGAAGCGAACCGACAACACAGCCTGCCGATCCATATGCATTCGATTATCAATATGACCCTCGTAGAAATCGCGCATTTTCTTAATTGCCCGCTAATTTTAAACTCTCGAATACCTTGGTGATATAACGGAAATGTATGAACAAGTTTTCAAACGTAGGTCTAGATCACTATGAAGTATTTTGTCATTACAAATTGGATAAGGTTCACGCCTCAAACATTCCTTGCGATGTCCAATTATCATGCTATGCGGAATTCACGTCACAAAAGGCTTGCTGGTGACGGGTTGTATGTGTCAGGTTGTATAAGTGGTAAAATAGAGACAGAACACAAGGAGATTCTGAGGAGATATATATATATATATATATATATATATATATATATATATATATATATATATATATATATATATATATATATATATATCTATATATATATATATATATATATATAAAATGGATATATATCTCTATATATCTATCTATGTATATTTATGTTTATATATATCTCTGTATCTATCTATATATATATATATATATATACAGGTATAATCGCAATCAAAATACAATAACCTCCAATATGAGTAAACACACGCTGATAACCCTTTATTATACATTTATATATTGCCGTATGTAATGTATTGTTACACCGGGTGAGGTAATGCAGCCCGATATAATATTAACAGGTTATATACGCTACAAAATCATATGCATATATATATATATATATATATATATATATATATATATATATATATTATATATATATATATATATATATATATTTATGTACATATATATATATATATATATATATATATATATATATATATTTAAATTATATACAAATATATTTGAGAGCAACAAGAATCCGAAATGAAACACTACTCAAGAACACTCAGAGTTACCTATATTATATATATACACTATATATATATATATATATATATATATATATATATATATATATATATATATCTATATATATATATATAGATATACATATATATATGCATATATATATACATATATATATATGAGATATATATATATGTCTATATATCTATAGAGATTTATTTCTATATATATATATATATGTATATATATATATGTGTATATATACTCAGGGTTACCTATATTATATATATATATATATATATCTATATATATCTATATATATATATATATATATCTATATAGATTATATATAGTATATATATCGATGTTTATATACATCTATCTCTATATATATAATATTTTTATAATATATATATATATATGTCTCTCTCTCTCTCTCTCTCTCTGTCTATATATATATATCTTTCTCTCTATATCTCTATATATATATCTCTATCTATGTCTCTATATATCTCTATATCTATCTGTCTCTCTATCTTTCTCTCTCTCTCTATATATATATTAAATATATATACAGGTATAATTGCAATAAAAATAACCTCCAATATGAGTAAGCACACGCTGATAACTCTTCATTATACATTTATATGTTGCCGTATTTACTGTATTGTTATACCGGATGGGGTAATGCAGCCCGATATAATGTTAACAGGTTATGTACGCTACAAAATCGTATGGTACTTTGACAAATTGAATGCGATTTCAAGGTCTGATCGACTGAATGCACTATGTTACAAGGCAGCTAATTCCTTATGTAAAGGAATAATATTTCATATGTCTGTTATATTGGTGGCACCAATGTTCCGTTTTACCTATCTATGCATGATAGTTTTTTAGATGTCGTGACTAGGTAAATGCAAAATGTTCCCAACATACACGATCGTAAATGCTATTGACGTCATATATATCTGCCTTGATCGAAAGCATCAACTGGTTGGCTTTCATTTAAATCAAGTTTACACATTCGGTCAATGCATAGCTGTTATCATAGGAAGGACGTTTGTCTCCAGTAAAAATAATACAATATATGTGATTAAAATCAAATCATCTGCAAAATTGCGCTAAAGTAGTTCTGTCCTTTAAGAATAACATTATCTCGCCCTTCACCGGTTGTCATATTTGTTTTCATTGTTAGTGATGTGATGTCGACCACAGTGAATGGTAGGCCGCATAGACATCTTTACATGGCATCCCAAATCATAGGCGGTAATTAAAGGGACCGTTTGCGCAATACTCTATTGTACAGAATGTTAATTTGCTTGACAGATATTTCACGGTTCTTCATCGAATATATAACCAGTTTGTAAGTGCAATCGGTACAATTACCATACTTGATACAGTCCAACATTAATGTCGCCATTATTTGCCTAAACATTTCCATTACACCGTTTGAATATATTTCCATATGCATTAATGATATATGTGCCTTTTTGCATTACATGTCTATGCTGATGGGAATATATTGACAGAAGAGATACAGCCATGACGATAATGTAGCACTTTGCGCTCAGAAGGAAATGCAGTTGGGCACGGCAGATATATGGTACATAATGCCAGTATAGCAGGATGAGATGCAGTTACAATTTACTCATATAGCTATCAATAGATTCCATCTAATCTATTTTCACCCAAATGAATAGTATTAGTAAGTTCCATTTCTCGTGTAGTAGTCGAACGATTCACTTGAACTAGAGAAATCAGAACAGCATAAGCCGTATTAACCAATCAAGCCCTCGAATGCAACTGGATTAATGGAATTACACTGAACGTTTCAATCGGTACTACTAGAAAAAGATTGCGTGACTAATCTAGGTTCAGCATCAAGCTGCTTATCTCAAGACCACAACGCTACTGACAAGGGCACACATACATTGGGAGCGCTCAAATATCATTGTTATTTCAGGAGATTACCTCTGTTGTGATCATTTTCTCATCAAGGGTAACGTTAATGCCATGAAACCATGTTGATGATGTGACTCAGTAGGAATCGAAGAAAAATACCAATGTTATTTTGTCAACAACTAAACTGTCAGAGATATGAGATGGCATAAACACATGGCGGTTTAATGTATCAGAAGAGCCCAGGATGAATTGCTGTTTATAGTTTACGTCTCACGCAAGCACTGGTAGGAGATTTTCGTTTCAGCCTAAAGTACAGATCCAGAGTAAATACACATGAACCGGACAATAGCTTTTCATAGCTGGAATATTGCTTGTATGTCAATACGTTTCTGTCACGTGTATCGTTCGTGTTCATCACGAGATTTACAGCTACACTTATGACATTATTGGTATATCTAGAAGCGCGCTATGAATACAACACTCGCAGGTGTGGTCATTGTTTGTTTAGTTGAAATGATTAGTGACATTGGAGCGAGAAACACGTAATTCCGACTTGCATTTCAGTTTACTTGGCTACATTACTCAGCTTGATTAATTGAGTGTGTTTCTAGGCTGCATATCGGGACTGTATATCCTATCATATTTATTGACTGCGCTGTACTAATAGTTGCCTATAGTAAATGTTTTCATACCTGCCTTACGAACTTTATTTGTACTAGATACTATTTCTTGGTTTGCAAATTGATAATTGTGTTGCCCTGCTGCGCTGCTGAATAATAAAACTGAATAGAGATTCAACGTTCAATAACAGCTCTGCATGCTGCCATGTTGTCACCTCCATTATGGGTTAGAATAGGGGCCATAGTACAAAACCGCTACAATAACACCTTATTGTGTGAACAATATATAACACTAAAGCAGCCATCTATCCTAAATACTCTGATTTGTGGGGCAGTGTACAAACCCCATCTCCCATATAGCCTCGCAACTACAACCTATTTGAATACATTCGTAGCATCTGACAAAGAGCGTTAAACATCAATGTAATATGAATAATTGCAAGAGGCTCTCTCTATTTATAAAATATTGATATTATCATGCTAGTATTAAACGACCAATGGTAAGCAAGCTCAGGAGTTGAACCGACATATTACCTCGTTGCAGATAGTGACAGCGAACCTATGTGTGATGGTAAGCACACAGAGGCCTTGTCTTTTAACAAGTTAAAGACAATCTGCATACCAACAGGAGCTGTATCGCAACCGAAGGTGCCAAGAAATCGCCGATCTGTCTCTGCAAAGCACACAAAGTTGTATTCCGATTTCATTCGATTAAACGTAACATATGTACGATATTAATGACATATCCCTGATTTTAAGATGATGCATGAACAGCCAGGTCCATCTTTTCAGCTTCGTAAAACATGAGTGGAAAACCATGAACAAAACAATGTTAATAAAATGTCCCAAATGCAGATTAACAAACTAACAACGCCATGAACTAACAAACCATGACAAAATAATCCGCTTATTCAACTCTGACTTCTCGCTTGTTTCTGCTGGTGCCAGCCTTTCCTGCTCTATTAACTATAGTACACTAATTAATAGTACATTCTGCGTGCGGTGTTCCCATGACGACAGTGACTGATAATATTTGCTAAGTCATTTTTACCGGCTATCTTGTTATTATCGTAATGCATGACCATATATTTTGTCTTTGGAGGGGTGCGCGACGGGGAAGAACAGTTTAGAGCAAGCGATCAGCCAGGACACATCTCTCCATCTCGGACTTTTCCTTATCATTTGAAAATTACATAATGGGGGAACCCTTCAAAAGCCTAACTAATCCATGCTGTTTATCAAGCGAGCATATTATCGTTGAACGTGAACCATGCTTTGTATATTCTATTGTC
Organism: Urechis unicinctus; assembly: GCA_034190875.2. Lineage (NCBI taxonomy): Eukaryota > Metazoa > Annelida > Polychaeta > Xenopneusta > Urechidae > Urechis > Urechis unicinctus. The sequence goes on from CM067342.1 coordinate 49,654,624, forward strand.
ATTGATCCTCGCTTAAGCGAAGAGAAATGCTATCACTCAGCTCAATTGCCCATTGTTGGCAGTCAACAGCTGCAAGTAATTGTTCACAACGTGTAAGAGATCATCCTGTAATAAATATCTTGCGACGATATGAATGACAAAGCGATTTACCATATCAAGGGACATACATCCAATGTCCTGTCTCTGGTGCCGACTTCACGATTCTCTTTGTGAGATCAACATCGTATGTCCATGGGCTAATAATCTATTCATTGCACTTTGATTGCAGAACTGATTTCATAATACAGATAAACATATCGATTTGTATCGTCCTTCATTGCAATGATATTGGCTTAGGAACATTTAAACCGTTACCCTGATCCATTGTTTTGCTGTGCATCGTTGACATTAAGTTGACGATTGATTATAATGCTGAAGAATATTATTTATTTCATTTTCATTCTGATAGTATGGATAAACTCTATAAATGTGTAGAAGCTATCAATGCCTTGTTAATGTTTCACAATTTTCTTTAAAGCGGAAATAGGCTTTGGTTCTTCTTAGTTTGGATTCTTAGCCGAGAAATATATTTCAATTAAGTTTACCCGGATGCTGTGTCCACACAAAAAACACAAGATATCAAGAATGTTCGAGACATTAGCACGGTTGAATCCTTTTATTGGCAAGTGAGCAAAAGTTGAATGATGAATCAATCAAACAACATTATTAAAGGCTGCCATTGGTTGCAACCATACCGGAAGGTCATTTCTCACGCTCCTGCCAATGTCTTTGTTCTTCCACCATGTTATTCATGCTGGACATGGGGAAGTAGTAGGATGTCCTTACCTTAAATGTTGGTATAAATGACATGTGATATATCGGGTGGATAATAACGTCGGCGATTCTTGAAGATGGCACGAGTCACCAGGAATCCAAGCTACCGCATTATTCATTATGAAGATACCGCTTTGGATACGTAATCTAAGTGCCAGGTATCTGGGTCAGTATATCAGGTGTGGGACTACATGTTGACCAATAGAAAACATCTAGCCGTTAAATGAAGGCTGACATATAAACATGGCTGTCAAACGTTTGCCGATAGAAAGAGCCTGGCTGTGGGGCGATAGAACGGACCTGGCAGTCAAATATCGGCCAAAAGGATGCGCCTTACTGATTAATGTGGGCCGATTGAATGTGCCTGGCTCTCGCATGTGTGTCGTAACTAATCTCCGCTCTATCTTTACCCGAGGAGAAACATTACAAGAATGTAACTGTTATTCTGACGTGCATAGAAATCCGGAGCTCTCAGAGTTTTGTGGTCAGATGCAATGGTGACAGTTGATTGCGTTCATTATGAGGGGCATGGATTTTCGCTTCATGGCCGATTACACTTGTCATGCGGATAGTGAGTCATGTGTAAATGGAAACATGCATCCGCTCGATATATCATTCAACATCGATGGATATTCCTACAATATGCGCTCATCTCACTGATGATTGTACCATAATACTCAGCATGTTGGAGTAAACGTCGTACATAGCTGACTAGATGCTTTGGGCCGGACGCCACATTGAGATTTACAAAATACCATTGATTCCAATGCGCCAAGTATCACTGCGGCACCTGCTGTAACTTGCCGAGTCCGATTTATGACAGGTCACGAACGAAACTCATTATGTTTTGTAATGGCGAGAAACTAGAGGGAAATGTCCGTGAAATGACGCAGTAAAATTACCTAGAGGTAATGTGGTGCTCCAAAATAGTGCAAGTTAAATTTTTTGTCGTGTTCGTGTTCTATAGTGTTATACTAACGGTAGAGACATTTTTCAGAAATGGGTATTTGTTTATTTGGAATGGGCACAAGTGGGTGTGCGGGGATGGGTGTGGTTGAGGTTAGGTGGGGGTTTCAGAAAAGACCGGAATTCAGGAATAATAACCAAACACCCATAAACCTATTTCAGGCAATAGTCACGTGATATAGAATGCATCATTTGGGTAGTGTTAACTTGCTTTAGCGGACGATAATCATACACGGGATGGGCATGCTTACAACTGCCGACTGACTTGTTGATGATGTCTTGTAACGGAAAGTAAATGAAGATGATGAGCGCCTGGGACGATCGAGAAGTGGACGCATGACTCCAAGGATGAATTTGCTTTCATCTTCTTAATTGCGACAATCTGCAAGTTCATTGTCTAGGCCAATGTCACATGCATTTAGAACTGATATTCTCAGCTATAGAGACGCACAGAAATCGGAGCTGTCCTCTATATCTCGGCTGCTTTTGTGCTATCCATGGCTGCCTTGTCGCCCATGCTAATTCTGCTTACTGGCGACGGCGTTCACGGAGCAAGTTTCTGTTGTGCAAATTGTGGAATTAATTTTTCCTTACTCGATTCCCGAACACATGTTCTATTGCTGCATTGTAAGCAAACAATGAATAGCAACCCAACGAAATAAGATTGCATCCCTGTTACAGCAGACATGACCTGGATGTAGCTATCAACGTTCTGATCGAAATAAGACTAGAACCTCATTTTGTGTATCTTATCAGACAAATGAATGATTCTAACCGAAAGACCATATCCTTGCTTCGGATCGTTATTGTGCCCCTTCAATGATATATGCCCGACCTATTAGTGGACGCGTATTGTAAACATGCTATGAATAATGTGACAAATATGCTTAGATTCATTTTGTTTGACATCCATGTCGCATGATAAATGTAAACAGTTGTCCATAGTTTGTTATTCTTAAGTTACATATTGTTGTAATGTTTAGGGATAGTCTTATAGTATCTGGACACTTATAAGGATAAATGGCCAAAAACGTTCACATGTAATACAAGCTTCATAGTGCCACGATGGCTTCAACAACATCACCACAAATACAAAAGCTTCTTCAAGTGGTAGAATTGCTTGATTGCACCAAAATGTGTTTCTGTCCCGTTCATTAACTAGTTAATCAAGCTGTCGAACCCCTTATCTACATTGGGGGCACCTTGACTACACGAGTCACTTGATGACATGGACATCTAAACTTTGCTATCAGCTACTAAATAACACGAGTACGACCAGGTTGGTAATCGAATCCACGCACGATTTTACGATCCCTTTCATTGCTTCCTCTCATCCACATTCTCCCTTTATACCTCCAGCCATATAACACCACAGCAGGCCTCCCATTTTGTGTTTTCAACGCAATAACTTACGTTGCGAGTTATAACAAGTCGATTTCTGCTGTAAACAGTTTGCGTTAACGGCCTGCGTGCGTCCTAGTGTGAGGCATTCTGTTCCATCGATCACAACTAGGAGCTGGGACTCGCATACATCAAATCACTAACTATAGGCTTTAAGGAATTGTCAGGTGATTATATCACGTAACACAACCACTGCAAAAGACCGTCAAGTCTCACTTTCATATCCGCTCCAGAACCTCTACAAATTCGGGTTGGCTGTTTAAATAAATTAAATCAGTTTTGGGTTTTTTTTGGCGCTGATTAATCAAATCGCTAAGCAGCATCAATACCCCGAGTAACGCATTCGTGAAGCCTCCATGTATTTTAAGCTCAAATTCTTACTAATTACTTTTGATTGTATTGTTCAGCTGCATCAACATGTATTGTTATTTAGCTGCTTTGTACAAATGTCAACAGCTTTTTGGGTGGTTTACGTTATTTGCCTTTTCTTAGAAGATTTATTTTATTACATTATTGACCTGTATGAATGTGCTTCATTACTTATTCTCAGTGAATTGCTGTACCATCTGACGTACTGATTGACTCGATTAATAGGCGATTGTATTAATTGATGCTGGTACCAGGACTACTAGACTGCCGTGCTCGGCTGTATAGCCTCGCTCTATTCACTGACTTTATTCCTTACCTCTGTTCCAATATTACATTGCTAAGTTGTATTGTAATATTTTCATTCCTGAAATAGACAATGCACACTGCATAGATTAAACATTGATGTGGAAAAAAAGAACTATCGTGTTGTCTGCTGTAGTAATGATATCGTTGGTAAAGAATAAAGAATGGCATATGAGAGGCAGTCAGAGGTGATGGGTTGGATGAAATGCTTTCAAAAATCGCTTCGCTTCTGGCATTATATTTATGTCTTCATTATCTTTGTAATGTTGACACCCTTCCACAATCAGCAATATTTTGTTTGCTAGGGTGCACATGTGTGTTAGATACAACACTAAAACGCCGTAGGGATGTTTAATATTGTCGGTTTACCGTCACAGCCTTATTGGTGATAAACATCTTCAACGGAGAGGGATGAATAATCTAATATAAACGCTGTTACCTGATGCACGTGTCAGGTTTATTAATGGTAGGTAAGACGAACATGCACTCTATTTGAGCATGGGGTAACACGAAATATACGATTGGGTCGCTTTGTATTACAGGGAACGACTGTTAACGAGTCGATAATAAAACTTTGCGGAAACGAGATCACGATTACAAATACATCCATTCCAATCAGATGAATATCTCAGAGTAGCAGCGCGAGAGATCTCTGCTTCTATCGGGTACGGTAGGCCCGGGCCTACACATCGTTTCCAAAAATGAATCGCACCATATTGGATCTATAGTTTAAAAAAATCTCGGGGGAGGTCCCCCCAACCCCCCATACCATGTGGGCCTATTACGAGGCCCGGATGTTTTGTCCTACCGTATTGTCCAGGCGTGTGGCATGGCTCTATTCATTGAGACTACTTCTTGAATTACTGTGCTGCTAAGTTGTTATATCGTGTTATTCGTGAAATATAATGAAATTCTGTCTTTTTGTTCAATGGCTGCTACAATGTTTGAGCTCTGGGGTCAGAAGCGGCTGTATAAAACCAAGCCTTAACAATCATTGAAGTACATGTGTTGTATTCAATGATTTTTAAATATGACAAATGTGTTCTTGATATGCTCACACAATTACTCATGAGTTCAGCATTAGTCCAATAACAGTGGACGCATGGAATGAAGGCGCGATATGCAACATTCAGGTGCAATCGCGTAATGGGTCAGAAAGGAGCTCGCATTTATAACTTATCGTTGTTAGGTTCTCTGGCAATGCGATAGACGTGCATCTCGTCACCCGTTACTCACGTGGCGGGGAACCTTCGAAACCGCTACCGTAAAACGTCCTGTAAATCAAGCGACAATTTGACAGTTGAATGAGGAGTATAAAAAGTACGTTCTAATGTTACTGTTCCTCGTTATATTGTAGAGGAATCCTTACATTCCATTCCGTCCACAGCAGTGAATAACTGTCTAAGGCACGAGAAGTGATTAATGAGGCACTTGTCGAGTGGATTGTGCTGCAATCATTTGATTACCATGGGAATAACATATTCTCTGTGAAGCACCTTATTAAATCAATTTGTTGCACATCAGGCTTAAAGAAAAAAATTTGTCAGGTTCGGGCTCTATAACCACCCCACGGTGCATACCTATTGGTGAACCATCAGCTACACTGAACAGAGGACACCAGCCATCGGCTACTCTGACCTGAGGGCACCAGCCACCATCAGCTACTCTGACCAGAGGGCACCAGCCATCAGTTTCTCTGACCAGAGGGACATACCAGAGGGCACCAGAAAACAGCATTACGTCTGACCTGAATTGTTGCCAGTTACTCTGACCAGAGGGGCCATTGCATTCAGGGCACCTCATCAGACCAGAGGGCACAATTTGTGACCATCAGCTACTCTGACCAGAGGGCACCAGCCCCCTGACAGAGGGGCATCAGCTATTGACCAGAGGGCACCAGCCATCAGCTACTCTGACCAGAGGGCACCAGCCATCACCATCAGCTACTCTGACCAGACCAGTCATCAGCTCTGACCAGAGGGCACCAGCCATCAGCTTCTCTGACCAGAGGGCAGGGCACCAGCCATCAGCTACTGACCAGAGGGCACCAGCCATCAGCTACTCTGCCACCTCTGACCTGAGGGCACCAGCCACCATCAGCTACTCTGACCAGAGGGCACCAGCCATCAGTTTCTCTGACCAGAGGGCACCAGTCATCAGCTACTCTGACCAGAGGGCACCAGCCATCAGCTACTCTGTCCAGAGGGCACCAGCCATTTGCGTCTCTGACCTGAGGGCACCAGCCACCATCAGCTACTCTGACCAGAGGGCACCAGCCATCAGTTTCTCCGACCAGAGGGCACCAGTCATCAGCTACTCTGACCAGAGGGCACCAGCCATCAGCTACTCTGACCAGAGGGAGGGCTCTGACCTGAGGGCACCAGCCACCATCAGCTACTCTGACCAGAGGGCACCAGCCATCAGTCATGACTCTGAGAGGGGCACCAGCCATCAGCTACTCTGACCAGAGGGGCACCAGCCATCATCTACTCTGACAGAGGGCACCAGCAGCATCAGCCATCAGTTTTCTCTGACCAGAGGGCACCAGCCATCATCTACTCTGACCAGAGGGCACCAGCCATCAGCTTTTGTGACAGAGGGCACCAGCCATCAGCTACTCTGACACGGGGCATGCCGTATTAGTTACACAAAGGAGAGGAATCGCGAGTAATCAGGTACACTGAGCAGTAGGAGCGAATATGAAACCCTGAAAAGAAGGAAATAAACCACTGGCCGCATTATCCAGGTGGCATGACGGATGACTCGCTGACACGACAGGATGACCTGCTGACATGAATGGATGCCCTACTTGCATGACTGACGCATACATACTGTGCACTTATGATGGTAGACATTTTAAGGTCGCCACAAATAGACCCGTGAAGGTTAAATATAAGGTTGATGTCATCGTGGATTAAGTGTGTATGATGACGATATTGAGAAAACATGATCTACGATGACGTCGCCCATTTATTATGACCAGGTTGTAAGTAGATCACGGGACCGCCATTGATTATAAGATGCTGATATGTTGAGTGGAAGAGGCTTATGACGACGAATGGGTCTGAGCCTTCCGATGATGTGACCTACTTGACATCACCTACGTAGCTGCTTAGTGTAGCTGCCCGTTCATCATACGAGCAGCTGGAAGCGTACGTTTCTACCGCCGGGCTGTACTAGCCTAGAATAACGCCATGATGGATATATCAATTGCTACCTCACTCTTCTTTGTCTGATCTGACCCAGCGGCATCAACGAGGATAACTTGATTTAGCATTCACTTCCACTCACGATTACGATATAGTCCAATTACGATCATAAGCCCAGAAGGATTGAACTAATAATGTGTATTCGGACCTTCCAGCAATGTATGTTGAGAGGATATCCCAATTACCCGAGCAAATACTATTCTATGCAGCTAACATAGCGAGTTGTGTATAGTTTGTTTGTAAGTTCGTTCGCAAACGGCAGTCATAACCTGGCATTTTTATCCTGCCCAAAAAGGACTGATGTCATATTTACCATTCTGCAGTGACACACAGCACGCCGCATTCAGCCACAAATCGAGCGGTGTGACAGGTCAAGAACGAACGCTTATCGTGTTTTATAGTGGTAGAAAACGAAAGTGAAATGTCCATGAGAAGACTCGGTCAAATGGCCCATTGAGCTGACAAGATGTTCTGCTACACGCTTAATCGTTAAAGAGCAAATGACGATGGGTCAATGTTTCATTATCGCTCGCGTTAAAATTCTGCCTTTTTAATTTTTTTTAACGAGACTCAATTACGGCTGTTTCTGACCGACTTACGTTAGATGCACATAACTTGGACGACCCCCTGACCAATTAATACACATCCAAAATAATCGCGCATGATCACTCTAATTAGTCTCGCCGTAATGATGATGCGTGTTCAGTAACGCTTTAACATGGCTTGGTGATCATGATTATGGATGTGCATGATCGGCCGTAAAACATGCAAATCTTCTACAATTTATGTATTTTGTGATGCTAAACATTTAGACGACCCAACAGATTGACCATCCTGGTGAGCGACGGCAACCAAGCTCAGCGAGTCCCAAAGAACCTAAAACTACACACTATTTACAAGACGTATCACAAGGTCTTAATTGATAGTTTCGCCCCGGATGTAACCCGTAGTTAAAAGCTAGTTATGGAATGCAGTTTTCGATCAGCATCAAGGGATTCTATAACAGCATCAGAATTTTGCAGCCAATCTGCTATAGAGTGGATCCTTGGGCTAATGGGCTGGAGGTGTTTTCATTTAACACTTTTTATGTGAGTAGACCAGAACAATACGGGAATAATGAACAATCCCCCATATACTTGCTGCAGGCAATGGTCGTGTCCTATTGCAGTCGTCATTAATGTTGCCCTGTACTTAGAACTGATTTCCTCAGATGTACAGGCGCACAGAAACGGGATCTATAAATTCTTATATCTATTGTCTGGCTGACAATCACAGCCGTGTTCATGGTGAACGTTGGTTGGCACAAGCTTAGCTATAGTGCCTGGCAGACTAATTATTCGGTGTTCAGTTGACTGCATTGTCGGACTGTGTTCGGCTAAATTGATTTGTTGTATTTTCTGGCTTTATTTATTTCTTACGTCTATTGTGTTACTGGTTTGCTTAGTTGTTAAGTAATTTGTTATTTGAAGAAGCTCACAAGCATGAAGAAGATTGTTCTTGTAACGTGTTAATGTCATGCTCTATGTTGATGCAATAAAAGTGTACATAAAGCGGGCGTACAAGACGTCCCTCACATCATTCGTTAATCACGTGATGTAGACATTTTCATCCGCTGCCATAAAACTCACTGTATATTAAGTGACGATATTAATTTCTGTATCAATTTCTTAAAACAAATATTAACAGTCAATGCATAATTGATTTTTGACAGCAGTATTCTTTTTCAACCAAAATATGCTTTAATTCCATTCTGTATGGATTCTGAACTGTACTCATTGTTATGTACCGGATGCACTCTCAGAAGTAAGCACTGTCCAGATACCAAAACGCCAAGTGCATTAATATCGTTGAAACCCTTTATTGACATGTTAGTAAACGTGGAATGACAGATAGAAGGATGTCATTGGTTGCACCCATACAGGTAATCACGTTCTTGTCAGTTCCTTTGTACTACCAAGTTATTTTTGTTGGAGATTGGCAAGTAGCAGACTGCCCCTAATTAACCTGTTAACACATGAATGGAAAAAGTCTAAGGTTACGTGCCCCTTGCGTCGATTCCATTTCTTTGAAACCCCTACCACATATCCTGCGACGATTTTACAGTTGCATTTGTAGCACACTAAGTACATCCTAATATCATTATATACATTGAAAACACTAATGCATCACAAGTCCTCGCCGCAGATCACCCTGATGCTGACAGTGACGTTGTGTCAGTGTATGTCAACCAATCATTTTCTGTCTTGCAGCTGTCCGTACGCTAACTGGCCCCCATCCTCAAATGGTTCCTTTTCACCCACATCAATATTCTCACAGGAGCCGTTAGATCTAACTGAGAGATGGCCAGCGCTCACCGATAATATTTGGTGTTAAGTGCTCTACTAAAAGACCCATTAAATGAAAATGCCAGATATGCGACGATGTGAATGACAAAGCCATTTCCCTAAGGATCATAACATGGACAACCATGTCTCTGGAGCTGACATCATAGCCTAACACACTGCATTACATATTAGTGCTGGTGTACCGTTACAACTTATAGAAACGTTGACAGTTCATACATAACACTTCGTAATGTATTCGCTCTCTATACTGATTGACAATACATAAATAATCTGACTGACAACGCACCCACATAGCTAAATTGCATAAATATTGAACTATGGTTTTGTAGTGACGCCTGGTTCTAGCTTACATACGTAATGAAATATCCGATTTTATTTTATATTTTATTATCAGCATATGACTGCTCACAACTTGTGAAGGGATTGAATGAATGTAAGAAAGCTGTATTTATGAAAATAAAACACACGTCAATTATTTTAGAATCGAAATAGCTCGACAAAGGCCAAACGATATTTATATCCAGGGTGCGGGCTAAGGGTGAGTACAAGATATTGGTTGGGGTTGAGTGAACAACATGTCATATCTATAGTAGATTTTGACATTCATCAACTGAAAGTGCCAGGTATGCTACCATGTAAATGAAAAAACTACAAATTCGGAATGCCAGATCTTATGAAGTGTCTTTGCTTTGTGGAATACCTCTGGAGACATACGATTGATGGTGTGGCGCATCCGACACGCAGTGTGACAGTTAGTGCTGCTAATTGACATCAGACAAATGTCTCATATCAGCATTTGTTTTCTAACCTGTCCTACATGCGTGTTATCAGCTGTCTGTGCCTTGTGGCATAAAGCAGGAACGAGATGAAACGCGCATTGTGAATTTGTGTCAGGCTATGCGTCAATCAGACATCGGATTTGTTGAATGTGTAGGTCATTAGGATCACGCTGAACACAGTACACCTAAGGTGTCCACGGTGGCGACCCCATCCTTCGAATGCTGCACCAGCACATGCATAGTAAAATGTACCCTTACAATTGGCTGGTTTACCAAGGCGTCGCACTGAGGACATCACTTATGTATGAGGCACTTGGGAGGTTAATCGTATAAACTCGAGAGATAAGCAATCAAGGTTTGTTGAGCATGGCATCATAACAAAAATATATTCATTTATTCAAGGATGATTAGCAAAGAAATGGCAGGAAGTTGTGTTACGTGTAGCATTGTTAGATTTGTTTCACAAATTAGGGTCCACTCTTATTGACAAACTGATCAAATTATTTTCCGATAGCCAACCCTCTCAGTTTGACCGATATAAATCATTTTACTTTCCACAAAGCTTGTGAAATGCATATTTCTTGAGAAGAAGTCCTCTGATAAGGCGTGTAGCTGATGCTTGGGAAAATATTATTCGTTCAATGAAAAGTGGAACCTACAATGGGCCTAATGAAGATATACTTTTATAACAAAAAACTAAATCATCCACAGCTATAACGTGCAACCGAGGCTGCTAGAACTCAGTGGTAGGCTTGATGAACTGTAAGAACAAGCATGTATTTCTCTGGTGAATCAAATGTACCTATTGGGATCTCGCACACGTACAAATATATAACGGCAAGCGGACTTCTATCCTTGAGGAATGGTGTCTATTTGTCAAGATTATCAACGGTCGTATCCCCAGGGAACATTGAAAGGAGTAGCTATTTTGTAAGAATGGGTAGAAATGTCCGTAAGCTGTCAATTCTGCCAAATTTAAGAGATATTCCATTGCTTACATCCGCTCCTCTCTATGTAGAAGAGTCATTGGAATGACCTTGTAGAGCATTTCTTATTGCAGTGAAACGTCACCCACAGAAATACGATGAATGGTCGCTAAACGTGCATACTGCTACACATCAACGAAAGTCCTTTTGGTTGAGGCAATAAAGACAATAAATATCACATCGAATATGGCATTCTCATGACCATATTCAATTCTAAGCGCCACAAAAATGACGTGTAATCGCGGTCCTGAGACCAAATGTTGATTGTGCGATGCGCTTGACGTAGCAGCCCCGAACCTTGCCAGGCCTAGCACCGCTCTCACTGAGGCCGCTTGCATAGTCGGAATGGGGTATGTTACGAGGAATTGTGTCGCCTTAATATCTTTCGGCCAATAACAAGGTTGGGGTGGGGTATATTGAGGGAGATGAGTGGCATATTCGTCGTATTTATCATCATTCGAAAAACAATCAACATCGCCACAGTGGGCTTTTATGATAGCGCTATTTACCCACAGATCACTCGATGGCTCATATTGCTAGAACAACTGATGGGATAATGTCGGCAGAGAACGGAATAAAATGGGTTGTAAAGCTGTGATGATTATTGGCTATATTCATTAGGGTACCCTAGTCAGTGTGTTGTGTACGCTGTTAAGGTGATCAGCTTTTGATGGTTAATATGGCGTTAACTTGCTGATATAGTCAAGGTACACGTGTAGTAAAGATTCTTTGTTTGTAAGGACCTGACAGCTTCACAAATGGATTATGCTAATTAATTGGTCAATAGAATCAATCAGTCCTGGCGACAATTATACAGTGTGTCGCAATGGCTTAGTAGTGGTCAAACATTAATTTTCTCAAGGCAGGCTGCGGGCAATTCTCTATCTATTTCAAAATATAGAACGTAGCACGAACGTTTATGCATCGCAAGTAGAATCCCCCTCGTAATATCGCCTAATTGATGAAACTGGCTAGAGCGCACCTCGTAATTGGCTAACTGACTCGCGTAATTTGGCAAGCTTATCAAAAGCAATTTTTTCACAGGAGCTACCTCATCTTAACGAGGAATACATGCCATCAGCGATATTGGTTTGGGTTCAGATATGTTATAAGAAGGCGTGTTACGTCGGGAGAACATTGAAACAGCCCATAACATCCTTTAATTCAATTTGCCAGTCATGCGAACGTGGGGATAACAAAACCTTTTTCATAAATCGTCAAAATATTGGACGTACGGTTCTACATCCTTGCTTAGCCATGAGTAATGCATCGCAGTAACCCACATTATATTAACCAAACCTGAAAGAAAGTTAATTGTTTTCAGCGTACTGTTACAGTACAATATTCAGGTATCTTTCTTGTCTTCCTGCTGTTGTACATAATCCTGTGTGTCAATAGTTTCCTTGGAATGGAAAGAAAGCTTTTAATAGTACATGTGAATATCCAAACACGATTACACAATTCAGGCAATAAGACACAGACGAACTAAATATGTTTCCAAGGCAGAGACTACATATATGTGATCTGACCTCTGTCAACCAAGACATTGGACCGTGGATACATTCTACGTTTATATGCAATATTCGACGGAGAGGATAATAATTAAGTAGCAATATTTGTTACGCATCCAGTTGCTGAAAACATAAAACTATGGGAATAGCCGTCAACTGTAATTAAACTTTCAGCTAGCCAAGAAATAGCAAGTAAATAGCAAATAAATTCTTCTCCGTTCATTTTCTTAATTGCTATAAACCAACTAGATGCGGGTTACGTTAATGTATATTTTATCGTCCCCTTTCTGCCAAATGTTTTTCTTGGTCTGACTTTCCATCACACAACACATTTGTCAAGTTTGCCCCAAATAATGTAGCCGTAGCAGCATCATTTGTAGCTGCAGAGCACATGTTTGTGAAGTGCAATCAGAGCAAAGCAATTGGTCAATTGCACTGCGCTATGCTAATAGAAGTATTTCTAAACTGACAGTGCTCCACTGCGTGCTGTATTATCACTTTGACACTACAGTCATGTGGTGACATGTAAACGAATCGATCTTTTTTGGGTTGAATGATCTCTATCCTTCACCACTTTGGAACGCAACCAGTAAGTTACACTTCTGTAACAGTTAAAATCACAATCAATTGTTTATGACATAGCTAAATCTTACTTAGCTAAAGCGTTTGCATCGGTGATTCAGTCCCTGTTGTGACCACTTTCTCATCAAGGGTAACTTTAATACCATGAAGCCATGTTTGTGACGTGAGATCAGAAAAGGATGGGCATGCATGGACAGGAAAGCTCGTAGTTGCTATTGCTGCTGTCGCTGCTGCTGTCGCGTGCTGGACTGCCGCCTTGGAGAGGTAGATAAGCAGGAACCCCAATTCATGACTCTTACACCTGTCCGCGCAGGTGCCGTGAAAAACGGCAGTGTGTCCACCAAGATGCTACAAGTAGGGATTTCAGTTAGCCTACCCCTCTAGTCTAAGCCGGTTAACCATTCACCCCAAGAGAATTGTCTAATTGCGGTCAACAGCTGGACATAATTAAGGTTGCCCAGTTGCTAACGAGTGTGGGAACGGCGTGAGAATCCCAGTGCGATCGTGTATTGCACAATTGACAGAGTCACGGCTTGCCGGGCAATGAACAAGGAACATCTGTGTGGGGATGTATAAACAGGTGCAGAGGGGAGGCATGTTATCTTCACATTTAACCCAATAGACTTAGACAGACCAAGGGGATTTATTAAGTAACTAATTGTGCATTGCATAATCGATTATGATAAAAATTTAATCATAACATTATACAATCAATTACGTAACACTAACTAATATTTACTAAATATTAATAATTTTGAATTACGAAATGACAATAAGTAATGAGCAATCCCCAAAGGATCCATGTGAGGCTCATCTGTTCACTCATCGCTGAGCTGCATCTTCATACTTTGCAACTGACCATTATCGAACGGTAATCTAATAACAGCTACTCATACACTTAACGTAGGATTTTTGCGGGTCCTGAATATTTCTAAGGCTTTCAAAGTAACAGCAGTAAGTTTCGGATCGTTGCAATCATCTAATATTCATTGAAGTCAAAACGCACAGATACTGTCAACATTTCGTTAAGAAGGGTCCACTTAACTACATACCGCTTGTCAATCTACTTTAATCGTCAACAGATGTGTGCAGGAGATGGAGATAAAGAGAGACAGAGAAGTAGATATATATATATATAGAGAGAGAGAGATAGAGAAAGAGGAAGTGAGATAGAGGGAGAGAGAGTGAGCGAAAGAGTGAGAGATGGAAAGAGCAACGGAGACAGAGCGAGCGTGTGTGCGTCAGCGAGAGCAAGGAAAATAAAGAGAGAGCTAGAAAGTGCGAGATAACGCCAGCAGGGACGAGAGAGATTGAAATAGGGATCGAGATTCGCATTCTTACCCGGTTATGAAGTAAGAAACCTTCAGGATGTAATCACTGAAAGAGGTTCAAATATCGCACTGGCACCATTATGCCATAATTGCCTGCTCGATTTCGGTGCATTAACAGAAAATTTATCCGCTTCCAATGGCTCTTGCACAAGCTCTTGGAAGCGGGGATTTTCAATGACGGCCAGAGCTATTCTGGCAAGTGTGTTATTTACCCTTACTATGCAATCGAACCTATTATCTTCAAGGGCACCATGACGGCACGAGTCCCTTAATGACATGGGCATCTGAACTTTGCTATCAGCTACTAATCAGCACACCTACTTGGGTAAACGATCCCCAGAATGACTTAACGACCCTATTCACCGTATACTCTTATCCACGTGGTAGGTTCCCTTTTTTTGTTTACGTTATAATGAGCGTTGCGAGATTTAATGGGACGCTTTGTGATGTCTAGAAATGTCATGAACGACCGGTGTGTGGTTCTAGTGTAGGGAATTCTGTTCAATATATCACAGCAAGATCTGAAACTCGCATACAGGAAATCACAAACTATCAGCTTTAAGATCGTGTTAGTTTATTGTACAGCGCGAAACAGCCAACTTATCTGTATCAACAAGGTGTAAAGGCCATCTGTATCAACTGACTGTATTGGTCATCTGGATCAACTGGCTGTATTAGTCATCTTTATAGACTGGCTGTATTAGTCATCTGTTTCAACTGGCTGTATTAGTCATCTGCATCAACTGTCTGCATTGGTCATCTGTATCAACTGTCACTTGTATCAACTAGCAGTATTAGTCATCTGTAGCAAATAGCTGTATTAGTCATCTGTTTTAACTGGCTGTGTTAGTCATCTGTAGCAACTGGCTGTATTAGTCATTTGTATCAGCTGGCTGTATAAGTCACCTGTATCAACTGGCTGTATTGGTCACCTGTATCAACTGGCTGTATTGCTAACCTGTCTGACTGTATAAAGGGGCGTTTTTAATTCATTAACTAATCAGTGATCAGATGACTTCATTACCTGATGCTGTTGCCGGGATTGCTGCACTACTGTGCTCGGTTGAATTATTTAACTGAATGACCTCGCTCTATACTTTGACTAATCTGCTATTGCGTTGATCAGTTGTACTGTAGTGTTTAACTAATGAAATAAGCAATGATTAACTCTAGTTCATCCAGCAGCTGTCACAATGGATACGGCCCGGAGTAACACTAACAAAACCACCACCAACTAAATAACATTTCTCAGACCTGGTAACACAATGCCTCATTAGCATCTGGCAATAAGATTAAACAGTGATACAACATGAGTTAATGTCCGGGGGTTCCACCCTTATCTTCACGATATCTGCGGTTGTTATCGCTGATCAACAATATTGGATGGCTTTAAAAAGCCGGTGATGGCGGAAAAGTTGGAAACTTCTCTCTCGGTGATCTAATGGTTTCGGAAATTCACGTGGACGCGGACATTGTTTCATGTCATAATTTAAATAGCAAAGTTTGGAGTGTAAGATTTCAAAACCAAGCTGTAGGATGGAGCATTCTTATTGATAGGGAAACTAACTACTCATCAAGCCTTAAGTACGGTAGTCACGTGATTGGGAACATTGGAACCCGCTACCATGAAACGTGATGTAGATCAAGTGCCGATTTGATATCTGAATGTGCAGCAAAAATTGCACTTTAAAATGATAGCGTTCCTTGCTGTATTGTAAAAAATGCTGCTATTCCGTCCACGGCGGGATGTGACTGTCAAAGCCATGTACAGGTATTAATTGGGTACTGGTGGCAATGAATGGATTATAAAGAAGTCATTTGATTATCAATGTAAACAAATATTATTTTCGACAATCGTTATATTACCAAATTGCCACCACATACGTCAAGCCTAAATAATTAGGTCAGTGAACAATTATGTCACCAATATTGAACGTATCACAAACCTTGAACGTGTCACCAAACATCGCAAGTTCAGTCAATGTAAGTTAGTGAACATTGATTCGTCTTAATTGGCTGTTCAAACTGCTGACGGGTTTGCATATACCTCTTATACATGGGGTGCATATGTTATCACGCTTTTACAGGTAATGGCTGTTCACGAGCCGATAGAACACGACTGAGCGTACTTTACACGCGGAGTATATTTGACTCATAGAGACCACTGCTGTGTAGCAGTTAAATTAAGCGCGCGACGCCCATTTAAAGTTGAAACCACAAAGCGCATCCTGATTGTGTCTCTCATTAACGACCATAAGTTGAATTTGTCTTTTTGTAGGTGTGTGCGCGTTAGGGAAGGAAAGTGTAGATCAAGAGATCAACCAGAACACATCTCTCTTCCTCCATCTAAATACACTTTTGCACTTTTCCTGACTAGTTCCTCATCATTTGTGAATCACATAATGGGGTACCTTCCAAAAGCCTAACTAATCCGTGCTGTTTATCATGCGCCCATATTATCATTGAATGTTAACCATGCTTTATGCATTCTATTGTTATTGCTCCTTGCTTAAGTGAAGAGAATGCTATCACTCTATTCAATTGCCCATTGTTTGCTGCCAATAGCTGCAAGAAATTGTTAACGACGTGTAAGAGATTTTAGAAATACAGTGGATTATAATCATCTATTGAATAATATATTCGTTGAGACAGACATTGATTCACAAATGGCAGACGTAATTGCGTTAAGTCAGAATACCGGCGATCCTTAATGTATCACAGACATGGACTGCATTAGTGGTAACATCCTTTTGGTGGCTTCTTTCCGTTTGTGGAATGGCCAATTGCTGACCAACAGCTGATGGCAAGCTAGCTGGTTTCCCTCATGTATGAGTTATTGTTATTGAACAAGATTATCCACAACCGCATTCTCCGGGGAGCCGTCCGATTGTAACAAGTGGTGGCCAGCCATCACCGGGTTACAAAACAGCTTTACCAGTAACGTGCATGTGATTTAGTTCAAACTAAAGCGTTTGTACCGTTTGCTTTTGTGAGTATGGTTCTTGTATAAAACACGAACCAATTAAAAAAAGTAACTTTTTTACAAATGACTGTGATGACATTGCGCACAGTTGTTCATGAGATGTTCTGCATGGTTATGCGGGCAAGTTCCATTAGAGATATGGACTATGTCAAATTAATGTATAGAAAAGATCCTGACTCAGGCACTCTGAGTGTTTAATACCTTCAAACAGTCCTCTGATCTCGAATATAAAATAAATATTGCATATTAGTAATGCTCGAAGTCTTTGTTTCAATTTGTTTGAGCTTTTCTATGCTTAACTATATCACATACTTTCTAATTATTGACGTCTTGCTCGATACGTGATAACATGCAGAGATAATATGCTAATAGTCCGACACATGAATGAGCCTAATAAAGACCTAATGGCCCTTGTCATTGCATCATTTTATCCACAGTTACCCATTGTATGTCGATACATCACTATTTATCCTACAACAGAGGTCACAGAGGTTAAATGGGAATGTAGCCATGGTGTGCATTCACAGGTTGATAATCATTATAATTATTGGACGATGTGGTACTTGCTGACGAGGCAGACATGGGACGACTGCACTACGAACGGTACGGTGGCCTTATAACGGACAATAAAGCATGACCCATGAACATGTTTCAACTTCCAAGGCAGAAATGCAATGAAAGCTCTGGCTTGATAGCCATGGGGAATATGTACGTCACAAAGCGATTATGCACAAGGATCGTGATCCCGAGTGCAATGACTGTAGTGCCTGCCGCTGGAGCCCATGTACCTTGCGATGAATTCTAGCACTTAGACAGAGGCAAGGAGCATTGTCAGGGTGAGGTCTGTCCAGGAGGCAGGGGTCGGCGCATCCCCGAATTCCCAAAAGATACAGTTTAACCAGGTGTCAACATGTTGTCTGCCACATAGCAAGTCGCGCGGGACGTTGCTAATCAATGACCTGTCATCGACCCGTCATATATAAATATATATATATATATATATATATATATATATATATATATATATATATATGATATATATATATATATATATATATTATATATATATATATATATATATATATATATATATATATATATATATATATATACATACGAATGCAACTATTTTGGACATGTAGCATTAGGGACATGTAAAAAACCAACTATTTTGAACATAGCAAAAAAACAACTATTCTGGGACATTACAAAAAAACAACCATTTTGGGACATAACAAAAAAATCTACTATTTTGGCGCATAACAGAAACCCAAACGCTTTGGGCCACAACAAAAACCGACGATTATGTGACAGTGTGGTGAACTTGTTGTGACGGGAATTAAATGTTTGCATCTATGCCATGGGATATGTCTATCATCCCTGTCTGTATGACGGGGAATCTTAATTTGAAATGATAATAAGCGGTAGAATTAACGTGCAGTTAAGGGGCAATGCATGTTTAATTAACGACGATTCATTTATACCATATGGAAAGAAGTACTATCCAACGTAATTCAAACATGGAGGAGCAAAGGGTCTAAATGTCTGGCGCTTTCGAGTGCCGGGTCCGGCGCTTGAATAGATATATCTACACCGAAATACGCACACTGTGAAACTGGAAGTCGTACAGGAACTCGTGGGATGGAACGCGCAATAATATATGACAACTACCATAAAAGAGATACTGGGAATGATCTTTAGGTCAAATTTATCCTGATTAATACAATATATTCTGAAGTATATATACCATACATGGGAGTAGTTTCCTTAGACTGGGGAGCTAAATATATCTTCTGAAGGCAAGTTGTAGAGCTTGGGTCTACCTTGTATCCCATTAGAAGTGGTCTGCATATGCAATGATATATTGTTTTCATATTTGGCTATTAGTTTCTAGTTATAGCAGACTTGTAATGACTTTCCTAATATAGCACAGGTCTTTATAGACCATGCAGTAGGTAGTGCCTTTTATATGAAGGTCACTTAACTAGAATTCATTTATAATGCATAAAAACCTTTCTTTGGTTTATACCAGATCACAGAGGAATGAAAAATACTCACTTGTATCTTTGATGCATGTTCTGCTCGTAACATCCTGATCTGACTCGAGTCACTAGAAATCAAATTGTTTTTGTTGGCATCTTTAAGTCTGGGGTCTACAGGGCTTGTTGTTCTAGGCAGACTTGTGGCATAACTGGTACTTGCTTGGGCTGCTGGTTCAGTATCTAATAAACAAAAGCACATACATGTTACAATATGCATTGCAAAATTAATATAATTGACACATTACAGACTATGCATTAATTCAGATGTGAACAATGAGGAACAGTGTTTGTATCACTGCATATTTCTGCCATTGCTTCACATTTGTTCATGATTATGTGACCTGCATATTGTGTGAGTTTTCAGAACCGTTTAATTGATCATTTGATGAAAAATGTCTGTATGGTTGTGGTACAAAATTGAAAAATACTTCACAATATAATGTCTTTCGATACAAGCAAACAGGCAATCCATTTGTGCCATGTACACACCCACTTTAGTTATGGTCAATTCAGGCAGTGGTCTCTGATAGGTTCCCAAGCTCACATCTGACATAGATATCTATATTAATGAAACATAAAAGGGAAGATTTGTGGACAAACACATATCTGGTTAGTTCAGAATAGAATTTCTTCCATATTCACAGTACATCGGCCCAAACTTTAACAGAGCTCTATATATATGATAATGCATTTCAATTTGCATCTTTATTAGAGAACTGAATTTGAATGGAAGCTTGGAGAGCAGGGCAGTTAGAGGATAGAGAGACCCAGTATACAGATGCTGGTTATTTATTTTCACAATATTACACTTCATAAAATGTTTCCACACATACATTTAGGATACCTGCAAAGGTCAGATCAGATAATTCAAAGCCAGGCAACTTATGTGAGGCCACATCAGCTGTTCAGCTGAAAACATTCAATATTAGCTACTGTCAAATTACATAATAATCATAGCACTGATGCTCATTTATAATACAATTAAATAGTCATGCAGTTCAGAGGCTGTTTATTTAATGGCTGGTGTTATTTGTATAAGGTGACCCTGTGGTGATATCTGAGACTTTCAAATCTGTTTTTGCACCATCAACTTATTCCCACTTTTGATAGACCATCACATTGGCCATTGCCTGGATAGGTAACAACCAAATATGCATGTGAAGTTGTGACTTCAAATTGTAATTGATATTTGGTCATGACATCAGACAACTGTTTACAATTTAGATCCAACATCAGAAATAGGACTACCCCCAAGTACTGTTATAATTGCAATCTCAGGACCCTTTGAGGTATTAGAGTTTGCAATGTATATAAATAAAACCAATAAAATGCAATGAGGATGGCAGGCCGTCCGCTATGGTCCAGGTAAATTATTACTATTGGGGATGGTGGTAGGACAAAATAGTCTAGTGGTTAAGGTGTCTGCTGGTAACCTGCGAAATTTTTCGATCTCCGCAGATATATGAGATCATATCGTCTTCATACCAGTACATGTATAATAGCATATATAAACTATCGAAGCATATGGCATACTGTTAAATTTAATTTTTGGAGGAATTGTGATTTTCTATGACCTCGTGTCTAGTTTGATAGATTGCTTGTTCAGTATTGTTTTATGTTTATTTCCTCCAATCGCATGATAAACAATAACGAGCGGATAATGATCGCTTATTGTGTCCACATCAGTGCAGTTCAAGTTGAAGGCAAATATTTGTATTCAAGTATATCAAATATATATCATGCGATGAATCTAAGCAAGTTTGAAGCCGTGATTGAGATGGAATATTATGCATCTTGTTTGCTTAGAAGCAGGTGGAAATGTGGGATTCATTCTAATCATTAGATGCACCAGAACAATAAAAAATTGTTCAAATGCAAGTACGTGACAATATTGTGCGACTTCACGTGATAGCAGTTTAGTTTGCAATTGATGTATTAGAGTTTGCAATGTATATAAATAAAACCAATATAATGTAATAAGGGTGGCAGGCCGTCCGATATGGTCCAGGTAAATTATTACTATTGGGGATGGTGGTAGGACAAAATAGTCTAGTGGTTAAGGTGTCTGCTGGTAGCCTGCGAAATTTTTCGATCTCCGCAGATATATGAGATCATATCGTCTTCATACCAGTACATGTATAATAGCATATATAAACTATCGAAGCATATGGCATACTGTTAAATTTAATTTTTGGAGGAATTGTGATTTGTATGACCTCGTGTCTAGTTTGATAGAATGCTTGTACATAATTGTTTTATGTTTATTTCCTTTATACATATACCCACACACATATACCAACTGTACATATACCCACTATACATATATATACTATATATATATATCTCTACATATACCGACTATACATAATACCGACTATACATATACTATACTATACATATACATATACATATACTATACATATATACTATATATACCGACTATACATATACCGACTATACATATATACCTACTATACATATACCGACTATACATATACTATATATATACCACTATACATATACCGACTATACATATATATATACCGACTATATATATACCGACTATACATATATACGACTATATATATATACGACTACATATATACATATACTATACATATAACTACTATACATATACCGACTATACATATACCGACTATACATATACTATATATACATATACACATATACATATACATATACATATATACTATACATATACCACTATACTAATACCGACTATACATATATACTATACATATAACTACTATACATATACATACTATACATATACCGACTATACAAATACCGACTATACATATAACAACTATACATATACCGACTATATATATACACACTATTCATTTACCGACTATCCATATACTATATATATATATATACATATACCTACTATATATATACCTACTATACATATACCATACTATATATATACCGACTATATATATACCGACTATATATATATATATATATACTACTATATATATACTATATACATATACCTACTATACATATAACTACTATACATATACTACTATATATATACCGACTATACATATACTATACATATATACTACAATACATATATATATATATACATATATATACTATACATATACTACTATACATACTATACATATACGACTATATACCGACTATACATATACTATACATATACCTATACATATACACTATACCGACTACACATATACTATATATATATATATATACTATATATATACACACTATACATATACCATATATTATATACATATATAACTACTATGCATATACCGACTATATATATATACCCATTATACATATACCCACAATACATATACCAACTGTACATATACCCACTATACATATACACTATATATAATACAGTCTCTATATATACCGACTATGCACATATACGACTATATACTATACATATATACGACTATATATATATATATATACTATATATATATATATATATCATATATATATACCCACTATACATATATACATACTATACATATACCTACTATACATACCCTACTATACATATACCGACTATACATATACCGACTATACATATACCGACTATATATATACCTACTATATATATATACGACTATACATATACCGACTATACAAATATACTATATACATATAACGACTATACATATACCTATAATACATATATCCACTATACATATACCGACTATACATATATATACTATACATATACCGACTATATATATACCGACTATACATATATACGACTATATACATATACGACTATATATATACGACTATACATATACCGATATATATATACACTACTATATATATATACCACTATACATATATAACTACATACACTATATACCACTATACATATATACTATACATATACATATATCACTATACATATACATATATATATACACTATACATACTATACATATACATATACTATATATATATATACTATACATATACCGACTATACATATATATACGATATATATATACGACTATATATATATACCTACTACATATATATATATATATATACATATATATATATATACACATATATATATATACTATATATATATACGACTATACATATATATATATACATATACCGACTATATATATATACTATATATATATACGATATACATATACCGACTATATATACCGACTATATATATATACTACTATACATATACCGACATATATATATATACTACTATACATATACGACATATACATATATATACATATACATATATACCATACTATACATATATACCGACTATACATATATATACTATACATATACCGACTATACATATATATACTATATATATATATATATATATATATACATATATATATATATATATATATATATATATATATATACCGACTATACATATACGACTATATATACATATACATATATATCATATACATACTATATATATATATACACTATACATATATACATATATATACTATACATATATATACTATACATATATATACTATACATATACTATATATACATATACTACTACATATACCGACTATATATATATATACTATATATATACCGACTATACATATATACTATATATATATATATATATATATATACTATACATATATATACTATACATATACCGACTATACATATATATACCATATATACGACTATACATATACTACTATATATATATATATATATATACTATATACCGACTATACATATACCGACTATACATATACCGACTATACATATACCGACTACATACATATATATATATATATATATAATATATATATATACTATATATATATATACTATACATATATATATATACATATATATACCGACTATACATATATACTATACATATACCGACTATACATATACTATATATATATATACTATATATATATACCGACTATATATATATACATATATACATATACCGATATATACAAATATATATACATATATATACTATACATATATATACTATATACATATACCACTATACATATACCGACTATATATATATATACATATATATACCGACTATACATATACCGACTATACATATACCGACTATACATATATACTATACTATATATATATACTATATATATATACATATACATACTATACATATATATACTATACATATACTATATATATACACTATATATACATATACTATACATATACTACACTATACATATACCGACTATACATATATACTATATATACCTATACATATATACTATATATATATATACTATATATATACCTACTATACATATACCGACTATATACTATACTATATACTATATATATATATACTATACATATACTATATATATATATATATACATATACCTATATACATATACCTATATATATACTATATATATACGATATACATATACCGATATATATATATATACTATATATATATACTATACATATACCGATATATATATATACATATACAGGTATATAATATATACATATATACTATATATATATATACTATACATATATACTATATACATATATACGATATATATATATACATATACATATATACATATATACATATATATATATATATACCGACTATATATATATACGACTATACATATAATATACATATATACACTATATATATATATATATATATACCGACTATACATATATACACTATACATATACCGACTATATACATATACGACTATACATATACCGACTATACATATAAACTATATACATATACCGACTATACATATATATATATATATATATACGACTATATATATATACCGACTATACATATACCGACTATATATACCTACTATACATATACCGACTATACATATACCGACTATACATATACCGACTATATATATATATATACCTATATATACATATACTACTATATATATATATACTATACATATATACTACTATATATATACCGACTATACATAATACGACTATACATATATACTATACATATATATATATATACATATATATATACTATACTATACGACTATACATATATATATACTATATATATATATACATATACTATATATATATACTATATATATATACATATACTATATATACCGACTATACATATACTACTATATATATATATACTATATATATATACTACTATACATATATATACTATATATATATACCGACTATATATATATACTATATATATACCACATATACATATACGACTATATATATATATACTACATATACCGACTATACATATATACACTACTATACATATACCGACTATACATATATATACTACTATACATATACCGACATATACATATACCGACTATATATATACCTATATACATATATACTATATACCGACTATACATATATACTATACATATATACTATATATATATATACATATATACTATACATATACCCATATATATATATACCACTATACATATACATATATATATATACTATACATATATACCGACTATATATATACCGACTATACATATACTATATACTATACTATACATATAACTACTATGCATATACCGACTATACAAATACCGAATACATATACCGACTAATACATATATCTATATACATATACCCACTATACATATACTATATATATATACCACTATACATATACCGACTATACATATATATACTATATATATCTATACTATACATATATAGTCTATACATATACGACTATACATATACTATATATACATATAACATACTATACATATAACGACTATATATATACACCACTATACATATACCGACTATTCATATACCCACTATACATATACCCACTATACATATACCCCCATTATACATATACCCACTATATATATACCACTATACATATACCTATACTATACATATACATATACGACTATATATATACCGACTATACATATACCGACTATACATATAACGACTATACATATAACTACTATACATATATATATATATATATACCCACTATTCATATACCGACTATCCATATATACTATACATATACCTACTAAACATATACCCACTATACATATATATATACTATACGACTATATACCGACTATATATACCGACCGACTATACATATACTATACATATACCGACTATATATACCGACTATACATATAACTACTATACATATATACCTACTATACATATATACATATAAACATATACCGACATATATATATACATATATATATATACCGACTATACATATATACTATATATACATATAACGACTATATATATACGACTATACATATATACCGACTATACATATACCGACTATACATATACGACTATATACATATAACGACTATATATATATATATACTACTATACATATACCGACTATTCATATACACTATACATATACTACTACATATACATATACATATACCCATATATATATACCATACTATACATATATACACATATACATATATACTATACATATACCACTATACATATATACCGACTATACATATACCTACTATACATATATACTACTATACATATACGACTATACATATATACTATATACTATACTATATATATATATACTATACATATACCGACTATACATATATATATATATATATATAATATATACATACTACATACTATATATACACTATATATATATATATATATATATACTACTACTATATATATACTACTATATATATATACCGATATATATACCGACTATACATATACGACTATATATATACATATACATATATACATATATATATATACATATACCGATATATATATATACATATATATATATACTATATATATACGAATATACATATACCGACTATACATATACCGACTATACATATATACCGACTATACATATACGACTATACATATACCGACTATATACATATACGACTATATATATACTATACATATACTATACTATATATATATATATATATATATATATACCGACTATATATATACCGACTATACATATATATATACCATATATATATACTATACATATACCGACTATACATATACCCACTATACATATATACCCGACTATACATATACACTACTATACATATACTACTATACATATATATATATACATATATATACTATACATATATACATATACCGACTATACATATATATATACTATACATATATACACTATATATATATACATACTATACATATATATACATATATATATATATATAATATATATATATATACCGACTATACATATATATACATATACATATACGACTATACATATATATACATATATATACTATACATATACTATATACATATACCGACTATACATATATATACTATACATATATATACTATACATATACATATACTATATATATACGACTATACATATACCGACTATATATATATACAATACTATACATATACCGACTATATATATATATACTATACATATACCGACTATATATACTATATATATATACCGACTATACATATATACTATATATATATACTATACATATATACTATACATACCATATATATACCGACTATACATATACCGACTATACATATATATACTATACATATATATACTATACATATATATACATATATATACTATATATATAATATATATATATATATATATATATACATATATATATATACTATATATATACTACTATACATATACATACTATACATATACCTACTATATATATATATATATATATATATATATATATATACATATATACTATACATATACCGACTATACATATACTATATATATATATACCTATATATATATATACGACTATACATATATACTATATATATATATACACTATACATATATACTATACATATATATATATACATATATATATATATATATACTATACATATATACTATACATATACCTACTATACATATACATATATATATATACCGACTATACATATACCGACTATACATATACCGACTATACATATATACTATATATATATATATACATATATATACTATACATATATATACTATACATATACTACTATACATATATATATACATATACCGACTATACATATATATACTATATATATATACTATACATATACCGACTATACATATATATATATATATATACTATACTATACATATATATATATATATATATACATATATATATATATATACTACTATATATATATATATACTATATATATATACATATATATATACTACTATACATATACCGACTATACATATACTATATATATACCATATACATATATATATATATATACCATACTATACATATATATACTATACATATACCGACTATACATATATATACTATACATATACATATATATATACTATATATATACCGACTATACATATACCGACTATACATATATACTATATATATATACTATATATATATACTACTATATATACCGACTATACATATATATACCACTATACATATACCGACTATATACATATATATACTATATATACTATATACATATACCTATACTATATATATATATATACCGACTATACATATACCTACTATACATATATACTACTATACATATATACTATATATATATATATACTACTATACATATACATATACATATATATACATATATACATATACATATACTACTATACATATATACATATACCTACTATATATATATATATATATATATATATACCGACTATAATATAACACATATACTATATATACCGACATATATATACCGACTATACATATACCGACTATACATATATACTATATATATATACTACTATACATATATACGACTATATATATATATACTACTATACATACGACTATACATATACCGACTATACATATATACCGACTATACATATACACTATATACATATACTACTATATATATACCGAACTATATATATACACTACTATATATATATACTATATATACTATACATACGACTATACATATATATACTATACATATATATACTATATATATATACTACATATATATACTATACATATACGACTATATA
Organism: Urechis unicinctus; assembly: GCA_034190875.2. NCBI lineage: Eukaryota > Metazoa > Annelida > Polychaeta > Xenopneusta > Urechidae > Urechis > Urechis unicinctus. Next base: position 49,684,451 of record CM067342.1, read on the forward strand.
TATATACCGACTATACATATATATATACATACACTATACTATATATACTATATATACTATACATATATATATATATATACTATATATATATATATATATATACATATACCACTATACATATATACTATACATATACTATACTATACATATACACTATATATACATATACATATATATACCTATATACATATATATATATATATATATATATATACTATATATATATACTACACTATACAATATATATATACTATATATATATATACTACTACATATACTATATATATATATACCACTATATATATACATATACTATACATATATACCCATATATATATATATATATATATATATATATACATATATATATACATATATATATACATATACATATACATATACATATACCGACTATACATATACTACATATATATATATATACTATATATATATATACTATACATATACCGATATACATATATATACGACTATACATATATATACTATACATATATATACTATATACATATACCGATACATATATATACTATACATATATATACTATACATATACCTACTATACATATACCGACTATACATATATACCGACTATACATATACCTACTATACATATACTATATATATATACTATATATATATATACTATACATATATATATATATACTACTATATATATATATATATATATACCACATATACATATATACATATATATACCGACTATATATATATATATATATATACCGACTATACATATACCGACTATACATATACCTACTATACATATACCGACTATACATATATACTATATATACTATATATATATACTATACTATACATATACCGACTATACATATATATACTATACATATATATACTATACATATACCGACTATATATATATACTATATATATATACTATACATATATATATACTATATATATACTATACACTATACATATATATATATATACTATACATATACCGACTATATATATACCGACTACTATATATATACCTATATATACATATATACATATATATATATACTATATATATATATACTATACATATATACTATACATATACTATACTATATATACATATATATATATATATATATATATATATATATATATATATATATATATATATATATATATATATATATATATACCGACTATACATATACATATATACATATATATATATATATATATATACATATATACTATATATATACCACTATATACATATATATATACTATACATATACCGACTATACATATATACTATACACATATACCTACTATATATACCGACTATACATATAACTATATATATACACGACTATACATATACCGACTATACATATATATATATATATATACTATATATATATACATATACATACCGACTATATATACATATATACATATATATATATATATACATACTATACATATATATACTATACATATATACTATATACATATACTATACATATACATATACATATATACTATATATATATACCGACTATATATATACCGACTATACATATACCCACTATACATATACACTATACATATACCTACTATACATATACTACTATACATATATACTATACATATACCCACTATATATATATACTATACATATATATATATACATATATACTATACATATACCGACTATACATATATAC
>CM067342.1:49693680-49751180 GCA_034190875.2 Urechis unicinctus
TACTATATATATATACATACTATACATATACCGACTATATATATATATATACATATACATATATATACATACTATATATATATATATATATACATATATATATACTTATATATACTATACATATACTATATATACATATACCATATATATATACACTATACATATATACTACTATACACATATATATACATACTATATATACATATAATATATATATATATACACTATACATATATACCGACTACTATATATATATACTATATATACACCGACTATATATATATACATATATATATATATATATATATATATACATACTATATATATACTATATATATATATAATATAATATACTATATATATATATACATATACCGATATATATATACTATATATATATATACTATACATATATATATATATATATACTACTATATATATATATATATACATATACTATATATATACCTACTATATACATATACGACTATATATATATATATATATATATATATATATATATATATACATATACTATATACATATATATATATATACGACTATATATACATATACTATACATATACCGACTATACATATACCGATATACATATATATATATATATATACATATACCATATATACATATACCTATATATATATATATATACATATATACTATATATATACCGACTATACATATACCGACTATACATATATACTATACATATATATACTATATATATACGACTATATATATACCCACTATATATATATACGACGACTATCATATACCCGCTATATATATATACTATATATATACATATACCATATATATACTATATATATACATATATATATATATACATATATATATATACCGATATATATACATATATATATATATATATATATATACTATATATATACTACTATATATATACGACTATATAATATACTATACATATAATACTATACATATATATATATACATATATATATACCACTATACATATATACTATATATATATATATATATATATATATATATATATATATACATATACTATACATATATATATACATATATACTACTATACATATATACTACTATATATATACGATATATATATATATATATATATATATATATATATACATATATACTATATACAACGACTATACATATACACTATACATATATATATATATACATATACATATATATACATATACATATACATATACATATATACTGTACATATACTATACTATACATATACCGACTATACAATACAGTCTCTACATATACCGCTATATACAATACAAATACCGACTATACATATATATATATATATATATATATATATACTATATATATATATATATATATATATATATATACATATATACATATATACATATATATATACATATACATATACATATATATATATATATACTATATACATATATATATACATATATATATATATATATATACTATATATATATATACTATATATATAATATATATATATACCGACTATATATATATACTATACATATATATATATATACATATACATATATATATATATATATATACATATATATATATATACATATATATATATATACATATACCACTATATATATATACCTATATACATATACATATACTATACATATACCGACTATACATATACCGACTATATATATATATATATACATATATATACTATATATATATACGACTATATATATATACCACTATACATATATACTATACATATATACACTATACATATACTATATATATACATATACCCATATACATATACCCACAATACATATACCAACTGTATATATATATATACATATACTATACATATACCGACTACTATACATATACATATATATATATACCGACTATACCGATACATATATATATACTATACATATACCGACTATATATATACCACTATATATATATATACATATATATATATATACACTATACCATATACCGACTATATATATATATATATATACATATATATACATATACATACTATATATATATACTATATATATACCGACTATATATATATACTATATATATACCGACTATATATATATATACTATACATATACCTACTATACATATACCTACTATATATATATATATATATATATATATACTATACATATATATATACATATATATATATATATATATATATATATATATATATATACATATATACATATACGATATATATATATATATATATACATATACGATATATATATATATACTATATATATATACGACTATATAAATATACGATATATATATAATATATATACATATATACATATATATATATATATATATATACCACTATACATATACCGACGACGACTATATATATTTTATATTATATACCGATATATATATATATATATATACCACTATACATATATACTATATACATATACATATATACATATACATATATACGATATATATATATATATACCTACATATATATACATATATACATATATATATATATATACATATACTATACTATACATATATATATACATATACATACATATACATATATATATATACATACATATACTATATATATACTATACATATATATATATATACTATATATATACTATATATATATATACTATACATATATATATATATACTATATATATATACATATATATATATACCTATATATATATATATATATATATATATATATATATATATATATATATATATACATATACCGACTATATATATACTATATATATATATATATATATACTACATATATATATATATATATATATATATATATATATATATATATATATATACGAATATACATATATCTACAATATATATATATACTATACTATATATATACGACTATATATACTTTATACATATACGACTATACATATACACTACTATATATATATATACCGACTATACTATACTATATATATACCGATATATATATATATATATATATATATATATATACATATATATATATATATATATACATATATATACATATATATATATACATATACATATATATATACATATACCCACTATACATATACCCATATATATATATACATATATACATATATATATATACATATATATATATATATATACTATACATATACCTACTATACATATACATACTATACATATATATATATATATATACTATATATATATATACACTATATATATACCACTATATATATATACTATATATATATATATATACATATATATATACATATACTATATATATATACCACTATATATATATATACATATATATATATATATACTACTATATATATACCGACTATATATATACCGACTATAATAAATACCGACTATACATATACTACTATACATATATACTATATATATATACCATATATATATATAACTATATATATATATATATATATACATATCCACTATACATATATACTATACATATATACTACTTATATACGATATACATATACTATATATATATATACTATATATATATACTATATACCGACTATATATATAACGACTATATATATATACTATATATATATATACATACTATACATATATATACTATACATATACCATATATATATATATATACTATACATATACCATACTATACATATACCCACTATATACATATATACTATACATATACCTACTATATATATACTACTATATATACCGACTATACATATATATATACCGATATATATATATATATATATATATATATATATACATATATATATATATATATACTATATATATATATATATACATATACTATATATATATACATATACATATATATATATACACTATACATATACCGACATATATATATATACCGACTATATATATACCGACTATACATATACCGACTATACAAATACCGACTATATATATATACTACTACTATATATATACATACTATAAATATATATATATATATACGATATATATATATATATATACATATATACATATATATATATATATATATATATACTACATATATATATATATATATACTATTATATATATATACTATACATATACTACTATACATATATATACTATACATATACTATACATATATATATACGAATATACATATATATATATATATATATATATATATATATATATATATATATACATATATACATATATATATACTATATATATACATATATATATACTATACATATACCACTATATATATACCTATATATATATATATACTATACATATACCGATATATATATACATACTATATATATATACTATATACTATACGACTATATACATATACATATATACATATATATATATATATATATACTATATATATATACTATATATATATATACATATATATATATATATACATATATACATATATATACTATATATATACCGACTATACATATAACGACTATATATACATATACTATATATATACCGACTATACTATATATATATATATATATATACATATATATATATATATATATATATATACTATACATATATACATATATATATATACATATATACATATATATATACTATACATATACCGACTATACATATACCGACTACATATACATATATACATATATACATATACCCATATATACATATACCCATATATATATATACTATACATATACGACTATATATACTATACATATATACTATATATATATATACTACTATACATATACCGACTATATATATATATATATATATATATATATATACATATATATATACATATATACTATATATATATATATATATACATATACCTATATACATATACCACTATATATATATATACTATATATATATACTATACATATACGACTATATATATATATATATATATACTACTATACATATACGACTATATAAATATACTATATATATAACTACTATACATATACCGACTATACAAATACCGAATATACATATATAATATATATACATATATACTACAATACATATATCGACTACTATACATATACCGACTATACATATAACTTTATATACACTATACCGACTATACATATAACTACTATACATATACTATATATATACAAATACCGAATATACATATAAGGACAATACATATATCTCTGGAAAATTCGTCAGTCGACGCCTTACCAAGGTGAAAAAAACATGATTAGATCCGCATTCTAGCGCAGAGTAAATTGAATACTATTGTTGACATTGTATCGACAGCACTGGAAGCTGGTGATATCTCGGATCATGAGTTTAAACTTGTTTTAGCTGAGGTCACAATATATACCCAAATGAAGGGCGAAATAAAGTCTAGATCTGTAAAAGCGCATCAGTCTGTTTCAATTGATGAAACAAACGCGCTTATCCAACGTGGAAAAGACGAAGCATTGGAAGGTATCAGACAAAAATTGGGTGCTTCTTTACCATTAAGCGGACTGTGAATGATATTGACCTGCCTCAATACACAGAATGATTTTAACTGCGTGGACATTTGTACACTGTATATACCGATCTATTGAATAAACGGGTGCATAAGGTATAGAAATGAACACCGCTGCTGAACTTAAAGGCTGTGTAAAAGAGTTTAAGTTATATGTAGATTATCCGAAAGACGATCAAATAGTTCTGGAGGACGAACTGAGTGATGTTGTGGTTGATATGGAGACTAATTACCATGACCTTGTGTATTTGAAGGACATGGTGAGAGATCTGGAGGTTAAAAACGATGATCTTATGGAGCGAGTGGAACGCCTAGAGGAGCTTGTTATCAAGTGTCACACGAGCTTGTGAAAGGCACACTGGCCGAGCTATGAAGCTGATCTTTTAATCTATTCTAAAATGTTTACGTCTCATTAATGGCATTGCCACCACGCGTTTTCCAGATGGCACCTGTCTTATATAGTTTGAGCGACTACTGAACGGTCATGTGTTCATCTTCCAGAAAATCTGACTGCTTTGCACTCTACATTTGGTGTAAAGAATTGATAAATTATGACACCTAGTCACACCGCCCATTTGTAGATTTTGTATCATATGTAAAAGTGGTTGTTTTCATTACCACAACGACACCATCAATATATCCATAAAAGTGCACCACGGTGTTAATAGCCAATCAAAGTGAGATGGAGTAATGGTTACCAGAATCTGCTTCAATGTATTCTTCAACTTAGTGCAACAGAACACCATTTATAGAAACACCATTGCTGTCTCTTGTACTTATATTTCCATGCATTTTTTCAAGAATGCAACAGGAATGCAGAGAGTGACATAAATAACTTAGCTGTGCTGAATCATGGCCAATTGTGTCTTTTTCATTGTGGTAGGTGGGGTGGTGTTGGCAACAATATCGTGATTAAGCTTAGTTTTGACACAGAACATTATATTGTAAAGCTGTGCACGGACGTATCATTTCATTAAAACGTCGTTGTCCATTTTCCGGAGCAGAGGATGCTGGTCGTACCCACGCAATCAATCGAACCAGAATGCCCACAAAACATTGCTGCTGGGGTAGGTGCAACTCAGACAGCCGATATGGAGATCGTGAAAGAATAATGGCGTGTCTTTCATTCCTTTTCCAAAGCTACGCTCCAATCCAAAGAAATGCAGAGAGTGGGCTAGGGATGTGGACGGGTAGCCGTGCACGATGTCTTATTGATATATTTATATTACCGTCGTGCGCGGCTAGTGGACGGGAAAATTTTGGGCCAGAGAAGGTTAATGAGGGCACCCTTTATCTGTACAAAGCATTTCATCGGGGTAACGGTCCAACAATTGAGCATCCTAACCCAATACCTGTTACTTTCCAATCAGAAACTGAACTTCAGCGCTTCATGCGAAAAAAAAGGCCTGCACCTACAGAAAGATCCTGTGTTGATCCCCACATGCCAAAGCAGCAAAAACCTGGTGTGTGTAGCAAGAACCAAGTAACCATATTAAAACATAAACAGGTTCTCAAGACTCAAATATATGCTTGTGTTAAAAGTATGATTTTTTTTCTTAACTGCAGTTAAGAAAAAAATAGTTTATATTTATTTTTTGAAGACCAGTTTATATTTTTCCCCAGAATATAACAGGACAGTTCCTTGCCAACTCTACAAAACACTGATTAATTTTACAATAAAGAATAATAAACACACTTCCATTGCATTTAACCTAGTACCATTTATTTATAAACATTATGGCTTTTATGAACGAGAACATGAAAAGAAATATTATCAATTAAAACAAACTATACAAAACATTAATGCACAGAAAAAATAAGAACACTATTGCTGTGCCAACTTGATTATTTCTGGAAATAGAAATGATGAAAAGAAAAAATGTGACAAATTACACACAATTTCTGCAAACTTTTCTTCATCAAAGGTTACACTGATAATGTGGAAGCCTTTTATTGTGTACAACACAAAGTCACAATTCTGCACACCATAAATTCCCATCTGTCCCTGCACTTGTGCTTGAGGTGAAGAAATCCATCTTCATTTTCTACGCACCCTTTTTCAAAGGCTGCCAATCAAGGATTTTTTTCTCTCAGTGCATATGGGCACTTGATCTCGAGAAGTCTTTTTGGGTGACATGAACAACTTACAATGCCATCAGCGGAGCAAACCATATATGGTCTGTCTGAAGACACAAGTAGTCCGGGAGTATCTACTTTGAGGTGCTTGTGCATCTTTCTATTAACCGTAGTATATAAAGAACGGGCACATTTCTCTTTCTTGGAACCCAATCGAGAGCTGGAGTGGTAACGTGTAAATTGTCTCCCATTATTTTAGAAATGAGGACAGACGGGTCAGTATCTGGTGTGTCCATGATGGTGTGCATCCTAGTGCACACCTGGTGGAACACTGAGGCTGTGTTTCTACTCGCCTCATTGCATGCCAGGCTGAGTTATCGGCTTGCCCTTTAGTATCTGAATCAATGAGTTCAATAGCAGCAGGGGCGTATTTGACAAATCGGACAAAATCATCTGCAATGCAGGCAAATGTGGTGTCTCCCGGTATGGCTTGAGCAGACTGTATGATGTGCCTTTCGAGTAGTTCGAGGACTTGAGCTTGAGGATTGCTCTGTTAAACAGAACGAATCAATAAAGTGACTTCATTCTGCTTGCATACCCCAGTTGTCTATTTTGTATAAATATTCAAACTTTATTCATCTTCATTTTAGCATATGTGCCTGTCTGATTTTGTGTGCCAGGCCCTGTAGCTGGTACTCTGAGGTGGGCAACCTGTCACTTGGGTGACGAGGGCCAAAGGCATCAGCTTGTTTACCAAGTGATGACTCTAATGTGGTTCTATACCTAGAACAGATACATAAATGATAGTAGAAATGACTTAATTATCCTTACTGACAAATTTAGCCTGGGATAAATACAGCTAATGTTATCTCATATGAACCAAAATATTTGTCTCACTTCGCACTTCTAATTGTCATATCCTGTACTGGCACAGGACAGTCATGCTGTCTTGAACGTCTCTGCTGGAGCACATAGCCATCAGCAAAAAGTCGATAGTCTTCGAAAGGCTTGTAGCTCTTCACTTTCCTTTTGTCGAAGTCTGAGCTCCGGATTACCACAGAAAAGTCAGCAGAGAACTGAAAACTAGATTCCGAGCACTGGGGCAATACTAATTTCGCGCTACTAAAGTCAGGATCACAGGGCAAATTAAGTCCATGTTAACTCGATCTTGACGTCGGTAATCCGTCGTTGTAACCCCTCTATCCTTCAAAAAACTCCGCAGTTGTTCGACTTTCCAACGCGAAAAATCTGTTTTGAGCGCCATTGTTGTGAACATGAACCTCTTTGTTTGTACCGGGATCACGTGCCTCGTTACACCAGGTGCGCTGCGTAATTGGGGTTATCGGGAAATAGAGTATTGCAACCGGACAAGCCCGACTTCATCCAGCGATTCATCATCCTGAAGAAATTAGCAAGCCGGCAACACGTTTAGCACGAAACTTCAGGTGCAGTTTTACGATGTGCCATTCATAATCCCATCGCTTCTCTCTCAGTCAGATGAATCGGGAGACGAAATAGCACCATTCCCGCCACTTCAGCGGGCAAGTTATCTGCCTTCCATCCTGATCACAATAAGCTTGCCTCTCTATCTTTAGACTCAGAAGACCATTATGAAACAGAAGCCCTATGCGCAGTAGCTTATAAGCGGACTTGCTTCGAGCTTGCTTCGACATCGCTTACAAACCATGCGAAAACTAATTGGGACTCAATCACTTTAAGCCGAGAACAGATAAGACGTCAGCAGAGGCTTGATCCCCTATGCAGTATACTTTTACGACTACTGAAATATGGCACCGTTCCCACCAATAAACAAGAGGCAGACGTGCTGCTCAAACGCAAGCAAAACTATTTTATTGATGACGATTTGTATCACATATAAACTTCACAAGGACCAAAGCCCAATAAAGCAATGGCACAGTTAGTCATCCCTCAGAACCTTAAGGAAAACTTCCTCAAAATGCATCACGATGCACGTTTAGGCGGACATCTGGGCGCTTCGCGAATGATTTCTGTCATGCGGCCTCGTCATACTTGTATCGGGATGATCAGGGACATAAACGAATATGTTCACACATGTAAGTCCTGCAATGCATCCAAAAGTTCAAATGTCTCTATTCGGCCCCCACTTATTATCCGTGAGCCTGCCCAAGGACCGTTCCACACTATGACGATCAACACAGTTGGCCCATTACCGAAAACTCACTTCGGTAACGAGCACATGGTGTGTGTCACGGACCAATGCAGTCGCTATGTCATTGCATGTCCGACTCGTGACATTACACCCAAATCGATTGCTAAGGGTTTCTACGAGAGTCATCTGTGAGTATCGTTCACCCAAGCGACTTCTTCGATAACGGCTCCGCTTTCGTTAGCTCCCTATTTCAGGAATTATGCTCCCTTTTCAAAATCAAGCAATGTTTCATTTCGGGTACCATGCTCAAAGTCAAGGGTAAACGGAACGTTATCAGCGCTCCATACTAAACCTACTAAGAAAATATGTCAGTCCTAAACAAACATACTGGGACCAATATTTAATGCCAACGGCTGGGCTACTCATGCTGTATGTTGGTATTCGGCAGAATGCCGTGTTACCAGCGGAGATGGATCTCCCAGATGTCCTCAATTCCCCTAAAACATACAAGGATCATATTGTCAAAATGCTGCAAACGCAAGCAGAAGTTTCCAAATCTGCCGAACAGCACCTAGTCGAGCAACAAACCAAAATGAAAGAGCAGTATGACAAAACGACCAAAAACAACCCCATCGAGGCCGGTGACGCCATATATGTGTATCAACCGAAAATACGCATCTAGAAAACAAAGAAGAAACTCCAGAAAAACTATCACAGGCCATTCATAGTTGTAGGTTATGCAACCCCTACCAAGGTTAAATTAAAACGCCTATCATACCGGAAGCACTTGGACAAGACAGTTAATGTTATGCGTTTGAAGAAGGGACACATAAGGGCAAGGACCAACACATGGGATTCTTTGAGTGTTCAGGATGTTGGGGATTTATCGGAAAATGATCTTCTCAGCGACAGTTATAACCAAGCTGCAACAGATAATGACGATTCGAACTCAGACGTGCCTGACGATGCGCCCCGCAGAGCAGTGCTACGCCCTCGAGTCGATCGGAATTCTGACAGATTCGCTACCCCCAGTATTGTTCACACGACCCCTTCAACACCCTCCAAGGCAAACACTGTCAACCCACCATGTCTTCTCCCCGGATGCCGTACATGCAAACAGTCATTCGAAACTGCCCCAGCACGTGCAAATACTCCCTCCCGACAAAATATCTGAGGCAAACACATTAATCACTTGGTCAACATCGATGATCATGTCCTTGTGTACATGGATCAGGGCTAACGACGACAGCCTGTCAGACGTCAATGTTGTTCGCAAATAGTTTTTTATGCGTTTCATTCCACTAAATGACCTTTCACATGTTGCCGACGTTGGTGGCATGATGGTACAAATGCAAGAATACAAGTCCTTGCACGTCTGCTGAAAGGTGTCTTGGAGTCTTGAAGCCTTAATGTCTGTCATACTCCATCTTACTCTCCATCTAGCAATATCCGACTTGAATGTCTCGTATGTTTGAGGAAGGTCGGGGGCAAAGGCAGCATATTGTAGGAATCTGAGGGGCAATATCCGACTTGAATGTCTCGTATGTTTGAGGAAGGTCGGGGGCAAAGGCAGCATACTGTAGGAATCTGAGGGGCTTCGTCACCTCAGATTCAGCGGGTTTCCCCACCCCGATCTTGTGTAGGTATCGTACTTAAAGACCGATACTACACAGGCCAGTGAATCATGTTATCTCCCTCTTAAAGGGAAAAGAGACATCCTGACCCTCCCCGGGCCTTAGTAGGCACAGTTAATGGACTCGCCCATCTGGGCCAGGGATTCAGGGCAGGGATGTTTTGATGCCGGATATGTTATTTATTAGTAGAGTAATGTAGAACTTTGAGCACCCCTTCTTATTGCGTAATGTATTCGCCCTGAGGCAGGCAGCCTCCGGGCCAGAGATATCTGTATAAAAAGGGACGCAGGACTCTTAAACGTTAGACGAACGGGAAGGTGACCTGCCTTCCCTAGTCTCCTCTCTGCCTCCGAGAGAGCACTCCAGCCCTGCTCCAAGCCTCCTTCACGGGAGTGAAGACCCACAGACCGCCGAAGCATCGCCCAAAGCCTCCTTCCCGGGATTGAAGACCCACAGACCGCTGAAGCATCACCCAAAGCCTCCTTCACGGGAGTTAAGACCCAAAGCCTCCTTCACAGACCCATCGACCGCCAAATCATCACCAGTAAGTCTCCTTCACGGGAGTGAAGACCCATCCTCATCACAAGAAGAGGAGGGGGGTTTCATGGCTCCCATACAGTCGACCGCCAGCTAAGTATCACCCACCAGCAGAACGGGGTGCTCTTGTATAGTGTCGTATAATAATATATCACTCTGCATTTCCTTCAAATATAGTCAATAAATATCGCTTATACATGCCAACCAGGTGTCTTCGTTAGGGGCAAGCCTCGAGTCGTTTACGCCCAGTACCGATCTTCATTACCCAGAATGCGAGTTTCCGGAACTAAATGGTCCGGGGAAAAATTATACAAAGTGACCCTGTAGTAATCGGACACCGTTTGGAAATTAGGGTTAGCTCTGTTCTGCTTTCGACCAGCTCTTCTCGGCATTGATGGTTGAATGTCAAAATCGGCGTTAACATCTACGGCCTTGTCATAAAGATCATCCCAAACATACTGGTCAGCCCTTTCATCATTGCACAGCTTAATAACTACGCGTGTTTCACTCACAGCGTGTAACAAGTCAGGGGAACGGTACTACTCAGAATTATAAATTCTAATCGCAATATGGTGGCCAGATATTGCCCCGCATTTTCGTCGCCATCTGCCTGCAACGTCTGCAATGCGTATACCACTACAGGGAACGCATTCTTGAAAGTTTCAAGGGCGTCTGCCCGACTGGACCAACGCTTAGTGCGCTGGTTCATTTCTTCTTGTGTAGTAACATCACGTGACAGCTCGTCATGGAATGCGAACAACCATTTAGCTGAAAAATCAAATAGGAAGCTTATGTCCTGAACAGTCGACATCATGGTTCTGACACAAGTAATGTTAGAACTATGGATCAAAGACACATTCAAACAATGCGATTTGCAATGCACGTAATTTCCATGTGGTGAACGTTCATGGATAAGAGCCTGAAGTCCCCGAAATGTCCCAGACATGTTTGACGCACCGTCATAGCATTGAGCTCTGATCTTAAGTATATCGAGATTTGCTTCTTGCAAGAACTCCACAATGTAATTGCGACTCCCTTGATCGATTCACTCTCGACGAATCCAAGAAATTCTTCTCGGACAACGCAACTCCCTTCGACGAAACGCACGCAAAAAGACAGTTGTTCTTTTGTCAATTTGTGTGTTGCTTCATCAACCATGATGGCGTAATAGGGGCACGACCGACAGTCTTCCAAAAGTTGTTTCATCACCTGACTTGCACAAATGCCAATTAATTCATTTTGGATTTCTGGTGAAGTGTATTTACTGTTATAGTGTGGGTTGTCTGGATGATTTGCTAGGATTTGGTCATTTTGTGCGAAGGTCCTCAGTATAACCATGAAATTGCTGTTATTTTCGGTGTGTCCACGTAATGGTATATTCTACACAATTGCTTCAATAATTCGAGACAATATGTAACGATTTTTGTTTGCCGATTCTTTCGCACTGGTGGATACGGTTTTGTTTATCGATTCCAGTTTCCGGACAAGATATCCATATAGCCTTCGGCACGAACAGACGCAGCAAGATGTGATTTTTCAACTGCATGACGTTTTATTAGCATATATTCTTCCGATCCCATGTGCCGGCTGTAAAGGTTTTCTCTCGTCCGTCTATGCCTCCAAACAAACAGCAGTTCACACATGGTGTTTCCATTAACCATTTTCCACTGAGTTTTCGCAGCTTACTACTTCTTCAATATGCCCTGGAAAAGAAAACTACAAATATCCGTCACTGAGGGTATCTGTTTTGGCGGGAACGAGGCTGTGCCGAGTTCCCACGAAACAGTATCTCATGGTAGTAACTTTTTCATGCATACTGGCTTGATATTTAAATACAAACTTATCGAAATGATGCATTTTGATATAGAAACAAGAGTTATTCAGATGCTGTGCTTGGGAAAGTGACATCACATTGTTTATAATGTTACGTCACAAGTAAATCACGCAAATCGTCTTACATGGGGGGGGGGGGTTTAAGATGAGATTTTCCAGCACTTGTAAAATCTGCAGATATCCCCATCTGATATGCAAGAAAAATATATCTAAAGACAGGACAAATCCACTTTTAAAATATACCTGTGAGTTATTGTACTAAGCACACAATTTAATACAACTTATTAAAGGTTTGAAACTATGAAAAAGACTGACCGTGTTGGAAATGTGAACTGAAGACATGATGGCCAGGTTCCATCTAACAACTTTTGTTAGATGTCTTCGTCTACAGGAGGTAGAGTAAGACATCCGATATCCGGATACTTGGGAATGTTTTCGGTCATGATGACCTCTGTCAGGCTCTTGGTCTGTTTACATTTCAAAGAAAGAGCGCCCACCAAGCATCCTTAGAAATGTTTAAAAGACGGAACTTTACAATACGCGGCCGGCCCGAACTTAACAGTATGCGGGCTCCAGTCAGTCACACTTTTCATTGGGTTATAAAGACTATAAACCATTCCATACGTGTAGATTCCGCCAAATCAATCACTGTCTGTCCTGGGCAAATCTTGTTTCTGGGGTACCATTACCCTTACCCCCTCCCCCTCCGATTTTTATTGCATTTTTGGCATTTTTATTTTTTCGACTTTCTCAGGAAATGTGTACGCCGCGGCCTACACGGCCTGTAGGAAGCTACGCGCATGTCTAGATAACAAATTACGACCCTGTACACAAAAACTGGGCTATTAAGTTTAACTTCTTACTGATCGGGTTGTCCAAATATAAACGATCACAGGCTCGATAACGATTACAACAACACACAGCTACCTCAAAATCCAACTGATTACAATGCGGGCTTAAAATTTGAACACGCCACAGCCAACAAGTTACCACATAAAACACGGCTTCCCTGTGACATACACCCTCTGACGCTAGTCAACGTCGACACTCCGCTGCCTACCTCAACCGACACTTAATCTATCGACCCTCCGCTACCGCACGAAATCTACACCTCTTGTATGTACGGTTAAGTTATTAGAAGTCTACTTCCGAACAGCGCAAATTTGACACTATTATATTATCAGTTATGTTCAACAATTATTTCGCATCTAAGCTTGCAGATTATTAGACAAAATCTAACTATAAGTAACGTCAACTACACTATAATCGCACCATCTTACATATCACGTGGACACGCGTAAAATTAGTGAACCTTTATGATACACATTACCCATAACGCAATCTTATATCATTCAAGTATATGCATGCAGGGTATCATTTCATAAAGGAATCTGCAGCTTAGGGAAGACGTGCATATTCATCAAAACAATTAATGGAGAAGTATATTATATCATTTAATTCTATATATATGAGATGTTTATATTTATCTTCTTCGGCATGTACAACAAATACAATTAAATTGTCACACCGTTGTTCTTCCGTACTTACATGTTATACAGTGATCATGTGCGATATGTGTTTATAAATCATTTCAGGTGTAACTTTTCTCAACATAATGCACTTCGAAGAGCACACCATAGATGCTCTTCTGGACGCCCCTTTCCCACCAACGACCGAGCAAGGCTCAGGAGGGCTCTACTGGAATCCGTAGGGAAACTGTCCAGAG
The DNA here is from genome assembly GCA_034190875.2 of Urechis unicinctus. Classification (NCBI taxonomy): domain Eukaryota; kingdom Metazoa; phylum Annelida; class Polychaeta; order Xenopneusta; family Urechidae; genus Urechis; species Urechis unicinctus. Next base: position 49,709,215 of record CM067342.1, read on the forward strand.
GACTCTTTGGTACGGCCGCGGTGGACGACGTTCAAATCGCGTAATCAATGCGTTAAACGCACAGTTTTCACTGATACAGGGCTAGTACCACAACCCACCGAGCAGCGTCCATATGTCTTTTCGGAATTATCCACGTCAAAATCTCGCCCACCACCACGTTGCTCGGATTCGACACCACGCTTGACAAAACAACACTCTCCATCTCGAGCCACCAATTAACTCCTTGCCACGCATTCATTCTCCCTACGCAAATTAACACTAAATCATTATTTAATGCATCTTCACTTAACGCACCAATATTTAGCTTGATGTCGTGATATAACTCACAAGTTACTCACACACATTAACCACACTGAGCACTCATTATATTTCTTTGTTTTTGTATAATTCATGTCACACATTATCAAGGCATACTGATCGCTGCAGTAAGTTCATTTGTTCCCGGGTATATTTACGCAATACAAGAGCGAGATAGCGCCTACATCCGACGCGCCAATGCCTTGCAAGCCAAAACTTATGTCTTTCTGACCATGGAAACAGAAGACACCCAGTGGATCAACCAAACGTCGAATAACGCACATTTCCCCTTCACCCCCCAACCGACACCTGGCTAACCCACTAGGCAGCCCTTCAGAGATTTCATCACCAAGAAACATCGAAGCAAATCCATGAATTCCAAAACTTACATGTCATTAGTTCATTGTTATTGTATAATTAGTTTTCATGACATTAGTTTAATTCTTCCAAAATTAATAATTAAATTAGTTACAATAAGTAATTTAACCATTCCACTATTCTCAAGTATCGGCTCATCGCTTTTTTCCCATGTGGTTTTAGTGCGGAGTAATACTTTGGAACGTGATTAATGCCAAAGGTTAAATTTCAATATGTCATCATTAATAACCCTATTGTATAATTATTACGCAATTCATGTAAAAAGCTAACGAAATTAGAGAAGCACTTTTTGTAAAAATATTATAATCTCATCATCACTAATCCATTTCTATTAATTATCTTTGTTATGTTCCAATGTAAAAAAATATTGGCGGAGGTACAAGCTACTCTGGAATCATTCAAAATTCAAAATCAAATAATATTGGGCTCATGTCGTGCTGTCCCTTTACTTTTAACTCATATTCCAAATTTCTTTTGCACTAAATATTCAATTAGTTTAACACAGTCAATTTTCGAAATGCAAAAGTAAACTCAAAATTAATTGAACAGTGGAAGTTCTACTTAACTATGTTTGGGGAGGATGTTATGATATTAATCTCGCTCATCTGACTTTAAAAGCCTTCCCCCCTTTTTAATTATCAGCACGTCTATACTAGCCAGGGTCACCCTCCACCCATATGATGGGTGTGTGACCCTGATAAGTAATCTTGGCTGGTACCGTTCCCATCGACCAATGACCTTACGAGTCCATGCCCCATGTGGCAGGTGGGTCAAGATCTTTGCGGAGCGGGGTCGGCTATACCTGAACCAATGAGGTGTCAGCTGATCGCATGGTTTGGGGCGTAATCCAACGCCCGGAACCCGGATATAAGAGCTACTCTCGCTGGTTATCAGGGAGAGCTACCTAGCAAAGACACGAAATTATGTAAGATTCTGATCGAGATTCCAGAAAAGCTATAAAGCTGAACTTGAATAAACAGCAAGATCGCTACTCCTGTTATTTCTCTGTCTAGTCCCCACTCAAGGAACTACAGGCAAGTTTCCAACGAACGAAGTAGCGCGCATAAGTATAATAAGCAAGAAAAGTAAGCATAAGAGAGTCATAGCCCCATAGGTTGTGGAATAGTTGTTGTTTTGGGATTCAATTTCAGCTTTAGGTTGTATGCATTGTGGGTTGGCCCCCTGTACTTGCCTGTTATGTGACAGTGGTCTGCTCCTACCAGTGGCGTGCTGCATATATGACAATCAGTTGCAGTAGGGTGGGTTTGTATGTTCTGTGGGATCATGGGCATAGCAGAACTGCCTGGATAGAACTGCTTTTGATCTTGCGCTCTTCCTGTTGCAGTCCCTGCAGGAATATCTCGGCAGCATCCGGCACTACGATATGTAAAGTAAATCAGCCTGGCCTTATGCAGAGTTTGACGCAAACTACTTGCTACTAGCTTGTACGCAAACTACTTACTACGAGCCGGTAGGTGACCAGGTGACCAGCAACACACAGGGTAATGAACATCACCTCAAGTGCACCTCCAACAAGTATTGCAATAGAGGTCATGGTGTAAAAACTAGCAGTTTTACTTCAGTTTATCAACTGGTATAATCCCTTGTTTAATTAGCATGTCCTTTGTGGCCATGGCTAGGGCTCGATCAGCAACAGCAATACCCAGGTCGCGTGGCGTGAAGTCAAGCTTCGGTAGGCGCCCACCCAGAACCATCTTGCCAAGCTTGGTGTAACCTAAAGATATATCAGAAACAACTGCTCTATGGTACCGCACGTTGACGAGCATTTTTCCATCAGTAATTGGGGTTGTCATGATGTCAGCAAAAACTTATTCCATATAAAGAGGATCCCAAGATAACTTTAGTTGTACTTTATATACCGGGCTTTGTAGTAAAACAGGGGCAGGAACTACTGTTTGCTGTACAATCACCACTTTAGTACAAATAACCCGACGCTACCAGCAACCCAGGACACCCATGTAGCAGCGGAATGAAGAGAAGAAGGCCTTTCTGCCACTTCAGTAGGATGAGGCAGAGAAAGCCTTTCCACTGTGGCTTCATCTCTAAGCGTGAGCTTGGCCTGACGGAGCTCACTCAGAAGCTTATCCTGATTGGGTTTTGAGCTGCGGCGCTCTTCCGCCCTGCAGCAACCTTTTCGGTTTTTTGTGTGGATTCACTAGTCACCCTCTCCACAGACATCTGTGGATTCTTTGTCTCTGCTGGATTCGTTGCTTCCAATGACATGTTTGCAAACTAAACTTATTTGTCCAAATTGACAGTGCTTGGCTGATGTTAAGGCGGCGGTTAGCGGAGCAACGTTTATGCCATAACAATGATATACAACGCAAGTAGCAGTGTTTAGTGCGTGCCTCACAAAGGGGTCAGCCTCGTGGTCTGCAAATAGCTTTGGACGGGATTCTGGTGTGATCGGTAGAAACATACCACATGAGAACAGCCTGTCCAAGCCTGCGCGTCATGCTGGCAAATATACGAGCCTCGTATATCACATACAACTTGTTGTTCTCTTTATCAGGCGTTGATTCAACCTGGTCAACTGTGAGAAGATGAACACCGAGGTACTTGCAGGCCTGACCACCCGATATGACCGCAGCAAGCCTCTTCCGAGTCATGTCGACTGAAGTTCCAGTAGCTGGCACATCAGCAGCACTGGGTTTGTCAGCCTCGATAGCAGCCATGTCTGGCTCTGCAAGGAATTGGTCAACGATACTATTAAGATCCATCTTGTCTGCTATTTCTAATTAATGCTGTTGAGGTCTAATATATTGGTGCACCACCTAGGTCATAACGAGGAGCCCAACAACCGATGACACAGCCATGGTCAGTGTGGTCAGGAGCAGGGTAGTTTCAGTGCACAGCATCCAAATCAGCCTAGTGATTTGACAGCATATGCGGTAGGTTGATCAGTCTTCAGCGGCAGTTTGGTCTCTGCCAGTAGCTGGGGTACTGCGGCACGTTCCTCCCTTGTTTTAAAACGAGTCACGGTCCTTGGTGCGAAAGACCGCAACCCAATGGGTATGCTCACGTAGGTCCTTCAGCACAGAGTTGTACTTTTGGGTGAGGACCAAGACACTTTGCTAAAGCCCTTTCCTGGTCAGTGCTTTTGTAGCTGAGCAGTCGTTAATAATGTACAGAGTGGGCTCACTCTGAAAAAGCTGGTAGAAAGCCCTCAAGTAGTCATGGAGGCGCTCGTCGGTATCACCAATATACAACTCGGGGTCTTTCCACACCCAGTCCCGTGTCTGGTAGGTCTGGTTGAAACGGATGGTGGGACAGAGGATGACAATATGCTGGAAGCGACTGGCTAAAGCGCCCTCAAGAAGGTTGAGCATGAAGATGGTTTTTCGACACCCAGTCTGGCCACAAACAATTGCTGAGCCAGGGCCATCTGGTAAGGCAAACTGTAATTAAGCGAACTTAGTAGTATGCGTTAACGGCACTGTCATCCTTGATATTAAGCTGTGCGTCCATTACCATGTACATATAGACTTTCAAGTGCCCGCCGTTATCTAGATGGTGACACCCTCAGACGCATTATCCACGTGTTAGCCACAGTCATGGAGCTGGTCATCGTCACTCGTCCTATGATCGAGCCACAGGGCATACTTGCTCGTCAGGAACTCTCCTAGGAACACGTAAGTCAAAACCAGATATTTGGCAGTAATTGCCACGCTTGGGTCACGTTTACTCGTTCCTGCAAAGGCTTACTTTGCCTCATCCTACTGCAGGTAGACGCGTATACCCTGGGCATACAGCTGGTTGGGACCCTTAATGGTCACTTCGACCTTTGTAATCTTCGGGTCATAGAACGACTCAGTCTTCCTCGCCCCAACCCGTACCTTGGTCACATTTAAGTCATGTGTCAATGCACTGGTACTGGGTGTTATCTCTCTCCTTTGAGGTATTCCATATGTCACCGTAACAGTGTTACACATCAATGTCATCGATGGACATGACCTCGTTGCCAGAAATTTTGGTTGTCGTTTTCTTAACCACTGCGCAACCCAAGTTTTGCACAACACTGTGGTTAGCGTCGTTTGAGGTCAGCGTGATCGTAAAGGCCAGCGGGGTTGATATTTGTGCGACAGTGATAGTTAGTGGCCTTTTCTACATGTTAGACAAGGTCAATTTAGCTTTTAGCTTCGTGCCACAAATAATCCCTGCAAACCCACGTCTTTCGAGCTGCCTCGCCTATGTTCCAATTGGTGAAAGCTTCAGCTAGTCAGTTGCTGCCTCGCCAACATGTTGCTATTACAGCTTGGTGTGATTTTAGGCCGAGATACTCATTCATAGGTCTTAAGTTGTTGAAACTCGCCTTAAGTTCAGATAAATGTTCGGTGAATTGATTTTATTAGATAAAACAAGATAAAACACGGGAACACAGATCATTCCGTTGAATTCGCAAACTTAATTGCGGCTAGACTCCAGAAGAGTGAGTGCAGCACTCCCGTACTTAGTTCGAAAGAGCTAACAAAGGTGGCTGGTTGTATAGCAGAGCATGTCTGAGCCACAGTCACCCCCCTGGGGGGAGTGATCTCCCTGATGCTCTGGGACCTACTACGTAGCAAGCCAAAGCACAACTAAGCCTATCACGATTCCGCCTACTGAGCTGTTTTTTCATCCGGAATTTCTGATGAGACTGCGAGTTTTAACGATGAAGTGTTGACCATGTTGGGTCTTGATGACGGCCTCGGTAGGCAGTGGATTTATTCAGGTGATTACACGGATGACCAGCCTTTCAACTTTAGCATCTTCAACACACTATATTTCAACCTTGATCGAGTTAGTACCACGAATAACATACTAGATGGTGGGCCCACTACGCTTTTTCGGTGATACAATAACCACGAACATCGCTAATCCTGTCTCTAAGCATGTTACAAGCGGAACTGTGCAGGAGTTGAAGGTTCAGTTACGGGATAATAAGGGATGGCTACTGGAGAACCATTACCTTCCTGTTGGCGTTGTTCTTGAATTTACAAAATGTCAATAAAAACTAGTATCTATGGACCTAGGCAAAAAAACGGAGAGCAATTCGACCTCTCTGAATATGCAACAAAGACCTATGTCTGCTGGCGTCGCTATGACTGGAGGCCTTAACATAGTAGATAATAAAATCCTTCGGTTGGGATACCCAATACCACTAAAGGGTGCTGCTATTAAAAAGTATGTTGACAACCACCAGAGACAGCAGCATAGGGATCTATGAGAATATATAAACATATGGAAGAAGCCTATCATTACTATTTTGGCAGAAGCAAGTGGGGCCCTGTCCAGAGGATATGAGTGGATGTATGGTGATGGAGCCAGGGGTCAAACCTCACTATGCTCAAGCTGTGGATATACCATGTTATCAAGTAGTAAGATCATTCGTATGGGGTTGTCTTCTGGTGTCGGCACTGATACTGATACTATAACAGTTGTTCCTGTTATAAATGGAATGAGCCAAGCGTTAGAGATAAGTAAGCCTGCTAACCAGCGGGCTGTTGCAATATCTTTACACCAACCTTTAAAGCTGGTTCAAGGCAGTGTTATTAACTTTTGCACAACCAGCTAAAACAGAGTAGTGACCTGTTCAGTGGTGTCATTCCTAATTGAACTTGACTTATAGATTCAGTATGAAACAACAACCAATCGTTCCAACAGCACCATTATATTCTGAGTGAGTTGTAAACATGAGCTACCTCATTAGGCTGACCCAGGGACTGGTCCACCTCAGTCATTTAGACTACACGGCTGCTAAGACAGCTCGAAAATGAGATGGAAAAAACAAAACATATCGCAGTTTGGTGACCACACTGGATGTTATCAATGGCGCCCTTGTGTCGGTTGGCGTAGGTATGGGCGTGGCTGGGGGGATTCTGTTATCCACATTGTTATGATAACCGTTGTACTCGGGCTCGACATAGGAAACGTGGCATGTGGTGGCCTCTCAGTGGCAGGAAAGTTTATCACCTGCAGGCAGTTGATCAAAGCAAAAATGCACAACGAAGTCAGACTCCTTACCAACAGCAAACTGGACATGAAGTCATATCTACCACGATAACCTACTGGAAGATCTCTGACCAAGAAATCAAGCTTATTATTGAAGAGCTATCTAAGTTCCGTCAGATGAAAAAGGTGATCCACGCTGGATCACACAAAGCCCACACTGCTGAAAGCATTGACGATGAGACCAAAAAAAATCGCTAATACAGCACTGATGAGGCGCAGCTTTCATGCAAAAATTAGCTGCACAGTAATCTGTGGCAATGATGAGCCACCAGACATCGCCATTTTTAATAGGAAAAAAACTTGTTAAATAAAGAATGAACTACCAGAATATAGCAGCAGTTGAAAGTTGTGTAAAAGAATTAAAGGTAGAAGTATATTATCAGGTGGAAGAGAAAAAATGTTTGGAGAATGATCTAAGAGATATTGTGATAGATTTGGAGTCTAAAAACTATGACCTTATGGAACGAGTGAAAATTCTAGAAGAGCTTGTCAACGGGAGTGAGATGCAGGCTACAAGCTTCCATTGAAATTCTGGTTCCATGTTGCTAGCTAGGGGTTTGGCCCGTCCCTCCTTTCAGAGGTAGCCATAAAAAGTGGTAGCCCTGACCAAAATTAGGCTCTCTTGAAGCAATTTATTTTGAAGAAGTACCTACTCCGCGACCAACACATGAAGTCCCTGTTCACAAAGAATGGGATGATCATGCTGCGCAGTGAAGGCGTCCGCCAGAACCGCCAATTCCTACACTACTCGAGCGCATAGGAAAGGCTTGCCGGCGAACATTCCAAAGCGCGACAGAATCGTTCGCTCAGCGTGACAACTTTTCAGACAATTATTTTCCGAAAAAGTTGTCACGCTGAGCGAACGATGCAAAGCGCCGACGTAGCCAGTTGACTGAATGCGGCAGCCGAGAAACCCACACGGTTGATCGCTCCCAAGAGGCTTAGTGCCTCTGCCTCAAGGCGATGGGATAATTTTTGCCACAAGATATTAATACGCTTTTTGCCGTTTAATTAATTCTTTTTGAAATCAGTAATTTCCACTTTTTAACACAATCGCACCCTCTATAGCATTTTTCCGAAGTATTTCGCGTCAGTGCAATCGTCCTCACGAGCATTGCGGTTCATGAATCAACAATGTCATCGATGAAGCCTTCGTGAAATTGTCATTTGTGACTTTTAAGCGTATAATGACGACTTGGGGACGGATCCAAGCATAGACAGCAACAAAATTTTAATTCTTTTCTCGGAGTACATTGCTGGGACATTGCGTCTCCAGGTGCATACGCTGCCCATGTTTACATCGAAATCGACACTGCACCCTTTCGCCCTGTGGGGGTGGGCTCCCTACTGGTGTTGCCTCTATCCTCCCTCTAGGGATAAAGTATGAGGGACAAGGTGTCTCAGAAGCGCCTTTTACTATACTACTGGTAGTTCTATATCGACGCGTTACTTAAAGTCGGGTTGCGGACGCTTTTAGGGATTGTATTATTGTGCACCCCAACTCACTATTGCACAAAACTATATTGTCACTCCCCCGTGAACTACCCACTACCTGCCTGCTCTATGGAATGGTACATGGATTTTTAATAAATTTATGAGTTTTAACTTAATATAAATTATACTAAGTATATGGAGATATCTTACTACAGACGACACATTTGGGTATCCCTCATGAATATACTAATTATAGAAAGTTGTTACTGATTGGAACGGAACGAAAATCCGATCACAGTGTTGAACACGATCATGTGAGCCTAATAACGCGGAACTAATTACTGCATCCGAATATAACCTCACGTAAGTCCCAGTTTCCTCGATTTAATCGAAGAGCTCATTAATTAAGTGTTTAGTCCAGACGGACTTGTTAATCTGTAGATATTTCATATTGAAAATGCAATTTATGATAAGTTACAACTTCACAAATTTACTATAACCATAATAAATGTTTGATATCAAAGATTTTTTTCATCAAATCAGCAACAAATTTCTAAGATTGACATATATATGACGGATACCCAACTGCGTCATCAGCAATATGATATTTCATATAGAAAATGTAATATATGATAAGTTTAAACTAAAGAAAACAATTTCTGTCTAAACGATGATTGTAGGAAGAGAAAATTTTGCTACTAATAACATTTGGAATGTGTCTAACTAATCTTTTTTTTATCTGATTTTCACGCGAGGTTGAAGTTGAAATGATATTGAAAGAATAGTGAATCAATTTATATTCGCTCGCCTTTACTTGTACAACTGTGCAGGGCACTGGATAAAAACAGGCAGCATTTTCAAATCCAAATATATTGTTGAGTTGCTAACTTCAACGTACGCCTCAATGTGTAACGCGGTGAATAAATATCTCCACAGGTCGTCTGTTTCTCAATGTGTAACGCGGTGAATAAATATCTCCGCAGCTCGTCTGTTTCATGCTTCGGAATGCATTATCGGTGTAAGGTTATTTTAGCGGTTGTAAAATAATGCAGAACTGTTTAGTTATTGCGGCAGTGTGGTTGTTTTGGTCGACATATAGCGTTTCAAACGATAGATGCAAAAGTATATTTGTTTGCCATGTTATGAATGTGTAATTTCATTAAGAATATTGTGTGGTGTGGGTAAAAAATGAAGCGATTTATTTGGTAATTAGAAAAAATAAACCAATAAATTTCTGAACTTTCTTGCGAAATACAAAATAATGTGAACAATAACGATGTAAACACTACATTGACATTCGCCCACCCAAAACATATTACTTTAAACATCATTTCAACAGGATATCCATTAAATGCTCTGCATTAATTTGGCACGATTATTCAATGACATCAGCAAACAATATACAATTGATACTATAATGGTGAAGCACCCCAATGACAAATGTATATATATATATATATATATATATATATATATATATATATATATATATATATATATATATATATATATATATATATATATATATATATATATATATATATATCTATCTATATATATGTATATATATATATATATATATATATATTTATATATATATATGTGTGTTGTGTGTATGTGTGGGTGTATGTATATGTGTATGTATGTATATGTATGTACATATATATTTATGTGTATATGTATACATATATGTGTATATTTATACATGTGTATGTATATACATATATAATGTATATAAACATATCAATATATATATATATATATATATATATATATATATATATATACGTCTTTGTATATATATATGTGTGTATGTATATATATGTATGTATATATTTATATATATATATATATGTGTGTATATGTATATACATATATATTTATACATGTGTATATATATATATACATATATATAATATATATATATATATATATTATATATATATATATCTAAGTATATATGTCTAAATGTATATATATATATATATATATATATATATATATATATATATATATATATATATATATATATATATATATATATATATATATAATTGAAAGAGAATATTGCACCACCGATTTTTGAATGGTAAAAAAGTATCATTCAATTTACAAGGGGTTGAAAATAATGAGTATAATTTTGTTAATTATGGTTGGTATTAGTTTTGTATCGCTTCAACCAAAGGTATGATTGTATTAATGAAGCGAGTTGCACTTTTAGCCTGAGTGTTAAATTCATACCATGACACTGCGAATCTGCTATCTTTACAAGAGAAAACTTGTGACAGAATACTGAAATAAATTGCTTTCGTAAAAGCCTTAACAAGTGAAAGGTAAATTGATTCATGATCCATCTTTCAATAAAGTGATACCAGTTACTAAACGGTGACTAGATTCAAAATTTTGCTTGCTCGTCGTTGAGGGGAGCCACTGCCGTGTCGACCATCTCCTGCGGTCCTGACTCTAAATCCTTGACGCCATTGGATGAGCCACTGGCTACACACTGGCCATCTCTGTCGTAATGATCATCGTCGAAACTACAAGTGAAGCAGCCCTTGAATTTTTCGACGGTAGCGTTGATGGCAAAGAAATGGTCGTAGATGAAAGCGGCTGCAGCGCCGCCCACCAAGGGACCAATCCAATACAGCTAAACACATAATTCAAAATTCATTGCTATTGAAAAGTAGTCAATGCGGGTGAGAAATAGCTATACGAAAATAAAAGAGGGCTGTGACTAGTTTGATAAATGTGGTATTTCTGTGACTGACCCAGTGTGCATCGTAACGATTGAAGACGGCTGCAGTTGCGAAAGCTCGGGCAGGGTTCATTCCGCAGCCAGTGAACGGAACCTGCACATTAGGATTCATATATTGATATTATGCATAGCACACCATTATGTTACATTTTAGTGAATCTATAAGAAAGATTTTTGTATTAAATCGTACTCCGAAAGAACTGAAATAAAGCATATAAAAATCGAAAATCACTACACGACGGTGAAGAATGATGATTGAATGGATAGTGCGAGGTCGACTGTTACCACCGGGCTGCAAACTCACGACTATCTGCAGATCAGTTACATCGGTTTTCAAGAACCGATGCTAGCCCCAACACGAAGCTGTATGGCAACCAAATCTGGTTCTCCTGGCATCGCGCACGATCTTGTCGAGCAAACGTGTTTTATGAAAGTGATATAGAACACATGCGCGTTGTGAAATGCGCTGGGTCCAATGAAATGTATACAGAAAGTGTAGCGCGTGTGACACAAACAGACACGCGCAGATGTTGTCTGGAACTAAACACTGGAAATCATTAAAATCACAGTCACAGCACAACTAATGCTCCCTTTCCTCGGACCTACCCACCCAATGACCCTCACGAATCCCTAGTTTCTGGCACGGCTAAACGACACAAGCTTCGCACGGAACCCTTACAGACAAACTTCAGAGGAATTTCCTATATTTAATTGACCTGTTGACTGCCGGTACTAGCGCTGGTGATAATCCTGTTTCACATAGGTTGAACACAGTTTGTGGGTCCTAGCAATTTTAGACTGTCAACCAGCTTGGCGTAAAAATGGGGTCACTTTTTAATAACTCTAGTTGTTGTTTGACTGACGCCGCATATGTTGACGACTGCACCGTTGTCATGTGACATCCCATATGCCATGCGCGTTTGCCCTCGGTTGACATACATCTGCGTTCATCTTCTGGAGACAGGCACCGAGAGAAGCCGAAGGACCAAAACAGCAATGTTCACTGGAAATAGCTCAATTAGGTTGGTAAGGATCATTCCCGGTCAAGATAAATATGCTGTGTTAAATACTAGCAAAAAATATATTTGTTCACTGAGTTGAAAATCAGTTTTAATATTGATGCTTACCTAACAAGAACGTTGCCATGACAATGAAGCGTGTGTGGGAGGAGTGGGGGGTGGGGGGGTAGTAAGGACAGGGGAGGGGATGGGTGAAGCGGGGATGCCGAGGCAGGGAGCGACAACGGAGAAGTCTGTTACACGTGTGGAACACCCACGCCACTTCTTATGTGGATACATGGAGCAATTTGGTCAGCATAGACTATGTCTGATCATTGAAGACAATCTTATACCCAAACGTAAGAATCAGTCAGAATACTGCTAGTATTGGAGCAACTGTTCTCGCTCTAAATGCGTTCGATTGTTGCGAGTCGATAAATATGAAGCCTCACTCAGCGTGAAGTTTATGCAATAATTAACGAGTAATGAACCACGGTATATGACGTGCAACACGTAACTATTATGGATTCATCCGACCCGCACCTCACGTTTAACTCGAATTTTAACAAACGTTAATTTTTTTTTTAAATAGAGCTAAAAGTAACTTAAATTGAAAAATATTTGTTTTGAGCTAGCTGGATAAATGTCATTGTTCGCCTCGGTTTACTGGTTCAATTCCTTATCATAGAAGCGCACAATTATTCAAACGATAATCTATGAGTTATCATTATAACTGAACTCCCTACTGGTAGAAACCAACCTTTGAACATTAGGTAGGCATGGTAGTATTTGATAAAACAGGGGTTTAGGTTAGCCCAACAGACCAACAGTCGATCGGGTATTCCCTTGTTGGTCTATCAGGAAAACCCACTTTTAGTGAGTCAGTTTATACTAGATTTATACCTTCAAACTTTCCGACCTAGTTACCTTTTCTGCGTCTGCATCGTTTTTAGCCTTTCTTAAGCCACGTACAGACGGTCATAGCGAAGTACCGCCCTCATTGAAATAAACACTGGATACGCCGGGTTTTGCCAATAAACAAACAAAAACAACTCATGAAACAATCCAGGGCGACAGGGAATATGTGTTAGGGGAACAACAAAAAAAGTTTTTGTCGTGAACAAGAGGTTCCCATCAGGCCTGAGTGACAGAGTCTGTTCCTGTGTTTATATCAATTCGCGACAGACTATGCCTTGAAAATATCCTAACAAAGCCTCTATCAAATATATAGCAGATGGCGGTCTGCAGTTTTCCCCCAATATTCTAACAAACAGCTTGCCGTCAAATTGCTTGTTTCCGAAAATAACTTGTCGTCCAACATGAGTTGGCCCAAAAGCGATTGCTTGCGCACGATATGTAGTTTGTCAACTGATACGACAGTCACACAATAAACGCATTGTATTTCATGCCACAATTTGTTGGTGATTTATGGGGACATAGCGGTCTGTCAAGCCTCTTTCTGGTATAATACCCGATATTCCGAACTACCAAGGAATTGTCCTGGTACTATATACTCGCTAAGATACTCAGAAGCAAACTGAAAAGGACATATATTTTATGCTGCAGCACCCATTATTTCGATAGCTGATTATATACGAACAAATTACACCTATTTATGACATATGTATGAAAATATTGTGAATATAATTTCATACATTACTGTTTAATAGTTTAATGACGGTTTCTACACGAGTTGATATGGCAACGGGGATGGATGGTAATGATTGTGAGGCTTGGACGCGGCCCTTGTCTTGATCACCATAGTCCACTGTCCACAAACGTGCAGATCACGTCGGGTTGCGAACCCCCGACGCTAATATCATTTAGGAATAAGTGATGATAAATACTTACAGCGAAGAGATGGCAGAGGGCGATGGAGAGGCCGATTGCTAAAGGTCCAGAACCAGACAGATCCGAACGGCGCTTGTCACAGGTAGCAAAAACGGTCCAGACAAGGACGAAGGAGACTAGCAGCTCAATACCGAATCCAGCCCCATCGGTGACTTGGGTGAGTCCGACGGTGCCGCGGGCTGTAGGTCCTAGCGCACCATACAGGGTCCCAGCGCCAGCCAAGCCGCCAAGAACCTGGGCTGCCACATAGAAGAAAAATCGGACGAAGCTTATACGACGTGTAACGAAGAAACCTATAGTAACCGCTGGGTTGATATGACCTCCACTAACGTGGCAAATATTCCAGACGATCGTCGCCACGGCGAAACCGAACGCAAGTGCCGTGCGAACGATATCGTCCGCGACAGCGCCACAACCGATGAGCACAAGGAAAAAAGTGCCAAGCAACTCTGCCAGAAGACACGTATAGAAACGACGAGTTTTCAATTCGTCGAACATTCCCTTGACGGCCATGCTTGATTCAAAGTAACCTCTCTCTCAGGGTTGATTTGGGAAATCGTGAGTGACGCTTTGTGAATGGCCCGAATAAGAATGCAGCGACAGACGAGAGTAGCTCACTTTAGTAGTCGCTTTGCCAGCCGTTTTCAGTCACGCCCCGAAATATTTACCACCGCTGCAGTTGAAAGTCCACGAGCATGCGCACAGGAATCCCACAAATTATCCCAAAACGCATCCACAAGACAGCAGTTGTCACAGTTGTAATGAATCAAACGAACAAAATATTCCCGGGTCGCCACAGAATCGCTTCAGTGGTCGCGACATTAGCGCTGCTTGCACAAGACACGGTTGCCACAGTTAGCGAAAATATTGTTAAAGCGCTCGATAGGTTCGCGTTTCTAAGGGGGATCAATGACGTAACTTGCACATCAACTCAGATTTAACCCGGGCTTCGGGATGGTTTATTACGGGTTAGTTGTCGAATGAGATTAATGATCGTGAGTGAATAGATAAGCGTGTCCGTGAGTGGGGAAATGAGTGAGAGAGAGTAAGGGAGAGTGGGTGAGTGGGTGAGTGAGTGAGCGAGCGAGAGTGAGTGAGTGAGTGAGTGAGTGAGTGAGTGAGTGAGTGAGTGAGTGAGTGAGTGAGTGAGCGAGTGAGTGAGTGAGTGAGTGAGTGGGTGAGTGAGTGAGTGAGTGAGAAGGTGAGTGAGTGAGTGAGTGAGTGAGAAGGTGAGTGAGTGAGTGAGTGAGTGAGTGAGTGAGTGAGTGAGTGAGTGAGTGAGTGAGTGAGTGAGTGAGTGAGTGAGTGAGCAAATGAGTGAGCAAATGAGTGAGGAAATGAGTGAGTGTGTGATAGTAGGCGAGTGAGTGAATGATCGAGCAAGCGAGTGAGTGAGCGAACGAACGAACGAACGTGAGATCGAGAGTGAATGAGTGAGTGAGTGAGTGAGTGAATGAGTGATTGGACAAATAGGTAGGTGAGTGAGTGAGTGAATGAGTGAGTGGGCAAATGAGTGAGTGAGTGAGTGAGTGAGTGAGTGAGTGAGTGAGTGAGTGAGTGAGTGAATGAGTGAGTGAGTGAGTGAGTGAGTGAGTGAGTGATAGTAGGTGAGTGAGTCAGTTATCGTGCAAGCGAGTGAATGGATGTGTGGAAGAACTAACGAGTCTGTCAGTCACTCTGTGATATAAAGAGTGAGTGAGTGAATTAATGAGTGAATGAGTGAGTGAGTGAGTGAGTGAGTGAGTGAGTGAGCGAGCGAGCGAGCGAGCGAGCGAGCGAGCGAGTGAGTGAGTGAGTGAGAGTGAGTGAGTGAGTGAGTGAGTGAGTGAGTGAGTGAGTGAGTGAGTGAGTGAGTGAGTGAGTGAGTGAGTGAGTGAGTGAGTGAGTGAGTGAGTGAGTGAGTGAGTGAGTGAGTGAGTGAGTGAGTGAGTGAGTGAGTGATCAAGTTAATGACAGACTGATGGAGAGGGGAAATGGTTGGTGAAGCCATGATGAGAATTGTACAGGTATGCAACAGACATCCGCACATAAGTCATTTCTGTGGTCTTATACCAAGCTACATTTCTCACCCATTCCAGTCAAAAGTAGCTTCGAGTGTTAGGTCGATAACCTCAAGTTTTAAGAGAAAGTCACCGCTGGAGCATTCATATCACGTGGCAGGCATATGGTGCCATGTTCCCATCAGCTGATCAGCGTTACCAAGGCAGCAGTCTGGAATGTGCCTCCTCTGAGTCCCGCCACCATTTTACAAGGATTATTGGCATATACGGCCCAGTTTCACGAAACATGAGAGAATCTGGATTTTTCACAAAGCGCAAGACGAAGTCTTCCACGTTTTTGCCAATTTATACGAATGTTCACAAGGGCAATGCACGGGTGTTGCGTATTGAATGATCATATTCAGGTGAAAATAGTACAGTGTATAACCGTACGTACTTTTAAGATGCAATACATTTGATCCTTCAGGGGTAACGCACATCTATGCCAAGAGAAACTCTTTGAATTACCTCTAATGGCATGATGTACAGTTCAATAATAAACGCGTTAAACTGTCCCTATCCATGAGTGTACAAATATTAATTAAACGCAATTATGGAAAGTAAAAATAAACAGAAAATTATATGCGTCTGGCGATATTTATATAAACTATCAATTATTTGGTCAGCATCAGAATACCTACGTAATTACGTACTCTATGTATGTAAGAATATACTGAAGAGAAGATAAATTGAGTGAGAGAATTTTCCAAAGGATGAAATAATCAACGCAATGAATTGACGGTCAGCCAGGGAGGACGGCAAGTAGGTTGTCTACAAGTTTTGACACAATGAATGAATGCTCTTTGACCTAGACCTTAAAATAAGATCAAGGTCATGTGAAATGTGAAATGTGAAAAACGTAAATGTTTGATATCATCATTAATAGACATCGCAGGAAAAATCGATAGTTGCCCGAAGCAGCCCAGGACGTAAAATAGTCGTTACCGTAAAATATTCGTGAAAAGTTTGATCCCCTGACAAAATATTTTTAAGCAGACTAATATGACTAATATAATCACCAAATTTTTGTCGCAAGTTCGCATTGATGAGTTCAAATTCTTGATGATGGAAATCAATTGTATAACATTTTGTTATGAGCGCATTGGAATTCAAAGTATCGTAGCTCAGTCGTGTCGTGCAATTTCAATCGAGGTTTGTGAAGTCCCGCGAGGTTAGTCAAAACTCCATAAAAATGGCAATTATCTTTTAATTTTTTCCTATCAAATTGAGCTCATCCTATATCTTATAACTGACTAGATTCATTCTGATTTTAAACCATTTATAGTGCTCTTACACAATAACCTTAAAAGTTTGTGGAAGTGCGTGGGTGGGATAAATCGTTAAAAAAACGGGATTGCCGGGAATTAAACCCTAGACACATTGACTTTGTGATCAGCATATTTACTAAGCCATTTTTACACATATAATTGTTTCGCTGTATATGCTAAAAATCAAAATGTATATAACGTAATATCTCGGTGAAATGGTCCAATTGATAGCATGTTTAGATTTTCTTGTATGCATGTAGAAGTAAAATGGGCCAGTTAGCAAAGTACCGAAGACCAATCTTCTTTGTCGATCTAATTTGTCCAATAGAACGTATAATTGGATTATGATGACGATGACTGCTGCTGCTGATGATGATAATGATGATGATGATGATGATGATGATGATGATGATGATGATGATGATGATGATGATCAGAGATTCTGTAAATAACAGTGTAAGTACTTATATTGATCTTATAATGGTCGCCGAGATGATGATGATGATGATGATGATGTTCAGGAAAATCCGATTGGCCTCGTGCCCTGAAAATGACTTCGCAGTTTCGCGAGTACCCGGCGCTCGTGCGACAATGCTTTATTGGACGAGGTGACATTATGCATTTTCCTTTTGAAGAAGTATTTCCAGTGCATGGCTTTTTTGTCTCGTCTTTTGTGAGAAAGACAATAAATGAAATATTGTACGCAGTCGATAAAACGCTCAAGCGTCCTAAGTGATGTCGTCATAACCCGACCCCACGTTGCGACCGCAAAAAAGTGCGATAACAGCCAGACCTGGCTCCAACAATAGCATAGCACTGCTATAGACGATGATGACTTTAGACGCCGGGCATTTTGTCCCTAAAAATCAGAGATTCTGTAAATAACAGTCTAAGTACGATATTGATCTTATTAATGGTCGCCGAGATATTACGTCACGCTTTGTAACATCAACCAAAGCATGTCTTAATATAACCAACTATGTCTCTTTTGACCACAGCCCGGTTGAAAGGCCCATATACACGCTAACAAGTAAGATAAGGTTTATAAATAACAAACTTTACGATCGACCGAATGACATGTCTGGTTGGCGGACGGACAAAAATAATGAATGGTACCAATCAACAAATAGCAATGAACCAACACAGAGGGTGAGTTAAATGGAAAATGGAGTTGTGAGTAAAACGATTAGACATCCTGGGGGAGCCAAAGAAACAGAACGAGAGATGATGAGAGAGCAATAGAAATGAACAACTAATTGCGGAGTGATACATGTCGAAAGTAAGTGAGAGATATATGTCGATAGATATGTGAGAAGTATAGAGACATAGAGCAAGACAGACAGAGCGAACAAAACACAGTGATGTGAGGCAGAATGAGAGGTCAGACAGAGACAGTGATGTGAGGCATACAAACAGGTCAGACAGACACATTGATGTGAGGCAGATAGAGAGGTCAGACAGAGACAGTGATGTGGGGAAGATAGAGAGGTCAGACAGAAACAGTGATGTGAGGCACATTGAGAAGTCAGACAGAGACAGTGATGTGAGACAGATAAGAGGTCAGACAGAGACAGTGATGTGAGGCAGATAAGAGATCAGACAGAGACAGTGATGTGAGGCACATAGATAAGTCAGACAGAGACAGTGATGTGAGGCAGATAGAGAGGTCAGACAGAGACAGTGATGTGAGGCAGGTAGAGAGGCCAGAGAGAGACAGTGATGTGAGGCAGATAGAGAGGCCAGACAGAGACAGTGATGTGAGGCAGATAAAGAGGTTAGACAGAGACAGTGATGTGAGGCAGAAAAAGAGGTTAGACAGAGACAGTGATGTGAGGCAGAAAAAGAGGTCAGACAGAGACAGTGATGTGAGGCAGAAAAAGAGGTCAGACAGAGACAGTGATGTGAGGCAGAAAAAGAGGTCAGACAGAGACAGTGATGTGAGGCAGATAAGAGATCAGACAGAGACAGTGATGTGAGGCACATAGAGAAGTCAGACAGAGACAGTGATGTGAGGCAGATAGAGAGGTCAGACAGAGACAGTGATGTGAGGCAGGTAGAGAGGCCAGAGAGAGACAGTGATGTGAGGCAGATAGAGAGGCCAGACAGAGACAGTGATGTGAGGCAGATCCAGAAAGAGGTTAGACAGAGACAGTGATGTGAGGCAGCAATAAGAGGTCAGACAGAGACAGTGATGTGAGGCAGAAAAGAGGTCAGACAGAGACAGTGATGTGAGGCACATAGAGAAGTCAGACAGAGACAGTGTCAGACAGAGACAGACAGTGATGTGAGGCAGAAAAAGAGGTCAGACAGAGACAGTGATGTGAGGCAGAAAAAGAGGTCAGACAGAGACAGTGATGTGAGGTACATAGAGAGGCTCGGCATAGCAAGGAGGCTGATTGGTGTTCTCGCTCTTGTGATTAAACCAACTTAGGATAACCCATGTTCCCGTTTGGTCGGATCTGATGGATGTGCCATTCTTCACTCACCGTTCTTTTCGACTATAAATCATCGCTTACCCCTGACCTGTTTTCATAATGCCTGAAATAATGCTGAGTTATTTAGAATTTTAAAGTGTAAATGTGTGTTAAGTGCCATAGTTTAACTGGTGGCCCTGAAGTTCTCCAAAATGGCATCCCAACTTTGATGTTTGCAAATATAATTAGGTTAGCATTGTTTCACATGGCAAAATGTACAGTCTAAAGTATGTCAATGGATTACCAGCCGTGACTTAAGCCATAACCTTTCAAGCTGAAAATGAACATAGAAAACTATACACCCTATTTCTTGATGACCTTGCTTGCAAGTCAATCATGATGCGGCCTGTCATTGCCGGATCGTATTACCGCCTGGCTGGAACCCAGCCTGTTTCATCTGCTCGTGCAAGTGCGGGATTGTCATTGTCAACAGGGTGTGATGAAATAACATTGCTTTCGAACATGGAAACTTAACAGATTTAACTAACAGTGTATTACCATAGATCATTATTAATAAAGTAATTGCAGAACATCATCACTAAAACTTTGAGAAGAATTATTGCAAAAATTGTGTGATGAAAATGTGATTGTAAAAAATAAACTTGATTACTTAATGTGAAAAAAACCCTGGAGGATATCAATGCATTGAGCACAAACAATACATGGCAACAAAAACACGTGGTGCAATATTGCCCTCCGGCGTATCCCTACCCTCTCACACGCCCACGTAAGACGGGGCACGCTTTTCAAAAATGCGTAGAATGTGCGACAGTATGTAATGAAGTTTGGCCTGTTGACCTTACTCTGAAGAGGTCAAGGAAGCCAATATGGCTATGGAAGCCAGACCTGTCAAGATTAGACCTTCATTCCCACCCGAGTTTATTCTCAGACTTACTAACGCAAGCTACGAGTACTATCCTGGGTCGTAACCGAAAAAATGGCCCGTGTTAAATACAGCTGCGACACTGGGATTCGGTACGCTCGTAACTCGATAAGCTTACCGCCCATCATCAACGCCCCCTCCACCCCCACCCCCTCCCAAAAGTTCTGCCAATCAACCCCATTTCCGATTCATGAGACAAGCAATGCACTGGAGGACGTAGGGGAAATGTTGGAATGTTGTGTGAATATGATCGGATAAAATATCACGTTGTTTTAATATGACAGCAAGGGACGCCATGAACGACAGGTGACATGCTGAAGCGTTATAGATCGCAGACAACCGGTCAGGGGACGATTTAGTCGGCGGCGGCATGTCACAAACGAATGCGATATAGTCGGTTTTTGAGAGAACCTTAATAAGGTCCAATGATAATATGTTTATTGTTGTTATGGCAACATGAAGAAACAGGACCTGGTTACGACAAACCTTTGCACGACAATATGAATGCACCGTCAAAGAAACCAGTTCAAAGATGAATAACATCTTATCGGGAAGGTTTAACGACCAACTAGCTTGCATAACTCACGTAAGTTATGTGTCATAGACTATGAGTGAACGAAAAATCGCAATGGAGTGCCGGCAGTTACAGCGATGACAGAGTAGGAGGTTCGCGGTGATTATATCCAAGAGTTTATAGCTTAGCTAGTCTTAGCGTAGCTATAAACTCTTTGATTATAAGAAGGAAGGATCTCAACTGTGGTATCCAGAGTGAATTCAAGACATCATTTAGAAAACAGGGCTAACATGTATCGATAATTTGCGAAAATATTCTGTAGGGTGTGATATCATTGACTATTCATGCTGTTGTGACAGCTTTAAGGTCCGTGTATATATCGTCTTTCCGTTTATCAAAATCAAAGCCCAGAACAACAATAAACGGATAACAATTAAAAACAGATTCGATTTTCGTTCGGTCAAACGGAAAACGGGTGGCGCTGCAGTCGGCTATGTTTTTACTGATACAAGCAGCTGGCCAGGATGGTTGGTATTCAGACGTTTCGTCTAACTGACATTTCGCACCAGACGTCCCCCGTGAAATGAAAAATCCGACGACCCGCTATCTATGAATAAGTGTGCGTGTGTGTGAACATACAACACGACAGACCGTCCTTGTTGGCAAAGACCTTTCGTTGGTGGTCGATATCATACCAAATAGCAATACACAGGCGAAATGAGGAAACTATTAAGTTAGGTTTGTCTTTCTTAGAATATCTTCTGGTTTAGAATTCTCGGTGCGATATTCAATCGCCATTATTGGACAGCGAGAAATAACAATAGCTTTGAGATTCCCTGTTGAGAAATGTCCACTCGTCCAACTTCGACGAATCTTACTGAAAAGAAATCAGCTGAATACTTCATTCAATCTTTATTCAAGTTGAATTGGCTTGGAAACGATTGTGATCGGACCGTTCGGACTTTGTTATTATCTGAACTCCATCTCTTGGTCGATCCTCGTCGTTTTCTTCTCTCTCCTGCTAATATTTGTGAGAATATGAAAGCGTTGAGTTTACGCACAGTCGAATTTGGAGTGGTTAATATGAGACCAATATTGCTGTAAACATTGGTTATATCCCATTCACCAAGGGATGAAATGATGGGACATGGGCCGCTTGTCGAGGAATGATAAGAGTTAAGATGTCATAACCAGGGCCGCTAAAAAAGATAATTTCGTGAGACGAAGTTCAAGAGTCGCGATAAAATGAGCGATAATACAAGAGATTATATAGAAACTACATGACGGTACAAGTTTACGATCAAAAACATCAACATCAGAGACAAAAAGATCAGAGGCACCAAGTTTAGAGATACCAAGTACAGAGTCAGCAGTAGAGAGACACAAAGGTTAGAGGCACCAAAATCAAGGACGCCAAAAAGGCAGACATAAATATCGAGGAAGCCAAAATCACAGACATCAAAATTATCTCAGACATCAAAATCGAAGACACCAACATCACGGATGACAAAATTCAGGATGCCAAAATCGCAAGGACGCAAATTGACTGGAAACAAACTTGGAATGTACATGTCGCTACACTGCGCAATGCAGACCCATAAACTCAAAAGGAGCGAGACAGTTACCGTCATAAAAACTTCACTTGTAAGACGGTTGTAGTCACAGGCGCTCGGATTACGAATATTTAGTTATTGGCTCTGCGCTCGGAAGCGACTCTGCGCTCGAAAGCATCGCATCGGGATCCGAGCGTATGCGGCTGATGAATCAGGCTTGCTTGGGAGTAATGTAGAGCCAGGCAATAATGCGTGAGTTGCAGCATGAGGCGCCGGTGTATTTATAAATAGAACACGTTAGGTGACATGATGGGTATGAGTGGCCTTGGAGAAAAGAGACATGTAAGATATTTTGACATGTTTTGAGAATGCAGCGACTCTTGGTGCTGTGTGAATCTTACCATTTGGATAGTATTGCACATTATTAAGTTACACATTAAAAAAGTAACGATATAAACAGACGCATAAAAAATGTACATATCTATGGTGATACATATAATTATGTTTATGTGTATATATATATATATATATATATATATATATATATATATATATATATATATATATATATATATATATATATATATATATATATATATATATATATAAATATATATATATATTTACATATATATACATATATGTATATATATATATATCTATATACATATATATATATATACGTATATATACATATATACATATATATATGTATAGATATATTATATATTTATATATAGATAGTTATATATATATAGACATATATATATATATATATATAAGTATATTCTTATGTATATTATATAATATATAAAGATACATATATATATATTCATATATATATATTTATATAGTTATAAATATAAATATAGATGTATACATGTACACATATATATATATAAACATACATATATATATATATATATGTATATATACACGTATATATAGATACATATATATATATATATATATATATATATATATATATATATATATATATATATATATATATATATATATATATATATATATATATATATAAATATATATATATAAATGTGTTTGTGTATTCTTGTGTGTGTGCATGTGTGTGAATTTCACGTGTCATGATCTTTTAAATGACTCTATTACTGTACATCAGCTATGATGTCTCACGTAGAATAGTATATACCAGGGTCTTTGCCTAGTCAAGGTCCCCTAGCCTGATGGCTGCGGGCGCTGTTTACATGTTACTGATATTCAATAGTCTCGCCTTCAGGTCTAGGCGAGCTTCATGTCTTGAACTGGACAGGCATCCCAGATTTGGGATGCTCCAATCACAAGCCGTGTCTCTCGGTCACTCTTGGGTACTTTTGAGTCGTTGTCTCTCATTGGTTAGTTCTACAAGTTCCGAAGAACTTGTCCAACCGAACGAGTGATTGTTATGAGCCGGGCACACATTCTACAACACTCCGATTTGTTGTTTCACGCTGAGTGACACTGTTAATCACACAGTCGGCGAGAGAAGCAGACACACTACTGGTTATTTTTAACTGACTATTACGCAAACATACTATCGTCCAGCTAAGCGATTAAAGCGCTTGTTGTGGTGCCAATTTGAACTTTTGAGACGCCCCATGATTCCAGAAGACATTCAATGTGTTCTCATTGGACGCAGACCACTACAATGTCCATGACGTCACATAGAACCGTATCACAAGCCGATCTCCTGCGCATCGGCTTCTGCGCAGGCTGGGATTCACATGTTATGTTAGCATTGCGTCAAACATGTCTGCCATGGAGACGATCTCCTGCGCATCGGCTTCTGCGCAGGCTGGGATTCGCATGTTATGTTAGCAAAGCGTCAAACATGTCTGCCATGGAGAGTGCCATGGAGAGTGATCACAAGCCAGACACGCGCAATTAAGGTCAATCCTGGTCACAACCTTTGCGTTGATTGGTCACGAAGTTTAACGAACGTGTCTAATGAATATTCGGACGCGCCAGTTTAAGACCTTATCTTATCAAAGACTCATCTTCTCCCGCAAGAGGCCGCTTCTTGTCCCTTACAGCATACCCGAGTGCGAGAGAGCGCGCCACTTTTCGGGCGAAAATAATCATAGACTCTAGGGCGAGAAGCGCAGCAGAACCCCTTGAACAGGTGTTGAGTCTGGGACGCAGACCACACTCCCTCGCAGTGCCTTATGGGATACGCTATGCTATAAGGCCTGACTGAGCCACTGCGCTGGAGTGTGGGACGCAGACTAGTCTTTGCCAGGATTTGAAAACTGCCCGTCCATCTCCACCTCAAACCCGTCCATCACGTTATGACCAACTGATTATCATAACGTAGATCAAACCCGTTGTTCAAAAGAAATTTAATTGCAAATTAATGATACATCCTGCTCAGGCACAAGCATACGCGCGTAATAAAAACTTACTCAAAGACTCCGCGTCGATATGATATTTCACTCAATTGCAGTTTGTTTTGTGAGCTTTATTCCCTGGCCAGCAGTGTAGACCAAAGGTTTATCAGATCGTGGGAAAAGCGATACCGCGAGGCATACATTACAGAATGAAGCTCCAATCGACCGGGCACAATGTAAGCCTGCCTTCTAGTTGTCATTATTGCTACAAACCTCGAACATATCGTGTATCAATTTAGAGAAGGTATAATATCGACATGGACTGGAAACTTTTTTTTGCGAGGAGGTGAAGCTGGTCGCAACTCCATTCACCATCGTTTAAGTATTATGACGTTGATTAAACCCATGCGTCATAAAAAGGGTTATCAAACAGTATTTATTTTGATCGTAGATGAGCGGCCAACGTGCTGCGTCGCTGTTTGTCTTTAAATGAGCTGTTTAAACTTGCTTGGCTAATTTCTTGTATCCGGCATGGGAGGCGCGTGGACAGGCTGACGGGCTGACGGGTGGACGGGCTATGGGGGGAAATTCCGAGCCCGTCCTATGGACGGGTGGACTGGGTCTAAGACCCTGACCAACTCGATGTGTTGATCGAAGATAAAGATTTCAAATTCTTGACCTGTTTGCTTCCTACGACATCCTGACCGATTTACATGGATAATGTACATTTCTAACTCATTTCTTTAGAGAAATAAAGCTAGTAGTAAATAAACTGGGTGTTCTGGCCCATCCCCAGTTATCTACACTATTCCCTCTTTGTCAGCTTATACAAGATTTTTGCTCACCCTAAGTTAAGAGAAAGGCGCTTCGGACCCGACCCCAAACGGGGCCGAGGTGGTTCTGATCTCCTTGCGCATCGGCTCGGATTCGCCTCTGCACCGCATATATCGGTTTGGGGCAAATTCGGGCCATTACGCGAGGAAATATTGATACGAATTATCAACTCTTAAATGTTACAAAAATATTTTCTGCTGTGTTCGATTAGAAGAATAATATACACTTAGTAATGGAATACTTTTATGTAGGTCAAAAAATGAGGCATTTATCGGAAAAAATGTTCCGCGGACGTTTCATGGCCGTCAAGCGTTTCTAAGAATGGCAGCAGTCAGATGTGAAAAATGAATTTGTTATCGAAAATCGACTGAAAAAAGCAATAGAGAGTTACAAGCCGGGATTGGAAATGACAGACAAGCAGCGAGAGTGTTTGGAGAAGTTATTTTTGGGAAATGACATTGTTACTAATCTACCAACAGGGTAGGGGAAGGGCCTGATATACCATTAGCTCCCAGATTTGTTGCCCTCCCCCGATGGAAGTTCACATGTTTTATGGAAAAATAAAAAGACACACAACCAAGAAAACTTGGACTGCTAATGTTAAAATAAGATATGCCAAAATTTAATTCTTGTGACTGCAGGGCCTTGGTTATATTACCTAAATAACTGCAGCGTAAAAAGCAAAGAAAGTTCATAATCAAAGACATCAAAATGCTGCCTTTGTGGGCAGTAAACACAGCTTTATTTCCCAGAAAAGGGCTTACATTCGAGCTTCCCCGATAAGCTCCATTCATGTTGACCATTCATGTTTGTTTTTGTTTGACGCGCGCTGCTTGTTATTGCCCGGTTATAGGTCAAAACCGGGTCAAATCGCATGCGCTCCGTTATTGCAGATATCTTATGTTAGCATAGCGTCAAACATTTCTGCCATGGAGAGTGCCTGCTAGTTTGTAGGTAAACTAGTGTGCCCATAAGCCAAGGTGTCTACACCGAATATGATTTCTTTCAGAGCCCTTAGCCTTTCTTGGTCTTGGGTAAGGCTTTACACCTGTACGGATATGTTTAGCCCCAGGTTCTCCTATTTTGTATTTGCGTTTTGCCTGCCGGATAGACGGACTTTTTTGGCACACCTTCTAGATCAATTTCTGATAGCACAGTTCCAAACCCCCCACCCCCCATTATAGTGAATATTTTCTACGGGTGTACTACTTCAACAGTGCACATTTCACAAGCTCGAGTGACACTTGATAAGAAGCTCCTCTAGGCGTTCCACTCGCTCCATAAGATCATCGTTTTTAACCTCCAGATCTCTCACCAAGTCCTTAAATTCCACAAGGTCATCATTATTATTATGTCTTCTAACGATAGTTGATAGATCAAGTTGGGACACAACTGGCGATCCAGCTTGACAAGCACGCGCAGTGTTGGGATCGATTTTTCGTCGATTTTTCCACCATTTTCTGTAATTATCTCCTCCATAACTACTGCGAACATATGAATTATATGGTTGTAACAAGCAATTATCGTAGCATGGAATAGGCGAAAAAAATACTTATTTTCACCTTTTGTACTTTGTATAATGACATGTATTTATGAGTACCTATCGCGATTTTTGCTACGAGTTCTCTCCTCGCTGATATCTCTGAAACGGCTGTATTTACGGACATGAAATTTTGTCAGTATTTAGAAATATTGATACGAATTATCAACTCTTAAATGTTACAAAAATATTTTCTGCTGTGTTCGATTAGAAGAATAATATACACTTAGTAATGGAATACTTTTATGTAGGTCAGAGAGAGGTCTCTCTCTCTCTCTCTCTCTCTCTCTCTATATATATATATATATATATATATATAAATATATATATATATATTATATATACATATATACATATATATACATGCTGTCTATATATATATATATATACATATATATATATATGATATTATATATATACACATACACATATATATAAATATAAAAATAAATATATGTATATAAATACATGTATATATATACATATATATATATATATATATATCTATATATATATATATATATATATATATATATATATATATTCATATATATTTTTGTTTAGAGATAATATTGTTTGTGTTATATTGTTGGTACCGTATTGCTGGTCGTCTAGGCTTGACGTTGGAAGACATGCCGTTGGCGCTTGTGCAGACTCAAAGAAGTCCAAACCTTACGTAATCGACCAGTAACGTGGTGTGTGTGTTTGTGTGCATCGAAACATATCCGTATTTAGCAACTAAGCTATGTACGACTACAATTGAGTAAATTACTCTAAACTGGTCACAGTTACGGAGCACGTCGTCCTCAAAGGATCTTTTACATCCCTTTTCAAAGATGTGACCACCATTTGTACGTGATCATCCGAGTCACGAGTCAGGTTGTCACACCTTGGAGTCGAACCCACAGCCTGTGGATCAAAAGGCGAAGCAGTAAACCACCAAGCCACTGAGACCGTCTTAGTGCCATTCCCTCGGCTTTGTATTGACTTGGTTAAGGGGTCATGTCAAAACATCTGCTAGGGGGTCATATCAAAACATCTAAGGGGCTGCAGCTTGTGACATCTATCCAAAAATAGTGCGCGTTACCAGCTCCCCTCGCTGACATTTATCGTAAATGTGTGCGGCGCATAGGGTTTCTTAACAAGGCGCAATCACAGACCCGATTGCTTGCCATTGGAAGACATGCCGTTGGCGTTCCTGCCGAATCTAGTTAATCTTCATATCAACCACAACATCACTCAGTTCGTCCTCCAGAACTATTTTATCGTCTTTCGGATAATCTACAAATAACTTAAACTCTTTTACACAGCCTTTAAGTTCAGCAACGGTGTTCATTTCTATACTTTATGCCCTCTTTTATTCAGTAGATCGGTATATGCAGTGTACAAATGTCTGCGCAATTAAAATTATTCTATGTATTGAGGCGGGTCAATATCATTCACAGTCCGCTTAATGGTAAAGAAGCACCCAATTTTTGTCTGATACCTTCTAATGCTTCGTCTTTTCCACGTTGGATCAGCGCGTTTTTTTCATCCTTTGAAACAGACAGGTGCGCTTTTACAGACCTAGACTTTATTTCGCCTAGCCCCATCCGAATGACCTAACCACTTGATAACATGGTATATCCACAGCTTAAGTTTTGTGGGTCTCGACCCCTGGCCCCATTACCAAACGACCACTCATATCCTCTGCGAAGAGCGCCACTTGCTTCTGCCCAAAGAGTAATGAGGGGTTTCGTCTTTTCAGCTACGTATTGTCTCAGGTCCCTGTTCTGCTGTCTATATTTGACATCAACATACCTTTTATTAGCAGCATCGTTTGGCGAAATCTGTCTCCCAGCTGAACGATTTTATTATCTCTCATTTCAAGGTCTCCAGTCATAGTACCGCCACCTTTATCCATTTTTTGTGAGTCACCAATATATACATAGGTCTTTGTTGTATATTCGGAGTGGTCGGCGCCCTGATCCGTTTTATGCTGAGGTCCATAAATACTCCTTGACATCTTGTAAATTGAAGAAAAACACTAATAGAAAGGTCGTGATTGTCAAGTAGACGCCCTTTATTATCCTTTAACTGAACCTTTAACTCATTCACAGCTCCCACGGTAACACGTTTCGACACAGGATTAGCGGTGTTTGTGGTTATAATATCACCAAAAGAGCCACCCTCTGAGTCCACAACCTCAAGAAGCATAGCAGGCGCACCATCAAGCATGTTGTGCATGGTATTAACTTGATCGAGGTGAATATAAAGTGGGTCAAAGACGCTAAAATTAACCGGCCGGTCACCTCTGTAAACACCGTAAGTTAGCCTTTTTTCCACCCAGACTGTCATGAATACCCAAAATTTTTAACACACTGTTGCGTCATTCTAAAGTCCCATATAGGTCACCAATTATGAGCATAGTATGCCCATTTTTAGTATCAAGGTTCAAAGTGTAGCCTATTTTTGCAAATCCCTCCTCCATACTTTTTAAGTTCTAGAGGCCAGTACCAAAACGGGACCTTCTATCTTGAGCGTTAAGACGATGATATAATGCGTCCGCCGCTGATTCGAGATTGTACCAGCCCACAGTATACATGATTGACCTTAGGCCAACACATAGATCACCTGCACTGCTGTCAATAGCATTTTGCAGGGACACAGCCTCGCCGCTTTGAACAGTTGTCAGAGTTTGACACTTAGCACTATGGATAATCAAGCCTTTAGATTCGCCGCCGTACCAACCCCATATAGCAGCTGAGCAGCTGACACATCTCTTCATCCAGGTGCAAGCGGACGACAGTACAGAGGTGTTCAAGGTGGAGTTCTCCAACCTGTTGAGCACTTCTTGGTGCCAAACATAAGCGAAGATAAACTTGTAGTTGGCTGGAGTACCAACCACATGCAATACTGGCAAAACCAGGTAAATTTGTTGCATGGTGCGCAACCTCCGGCCGCGGTGTATCTGCAATGGACCACCTTAACTCTGGAGTCCCACCAATAAAGGATCTTTATAGGTTTCACGTGCACTTCGCCATTCAGAGACTTCTGAACGAAATGAGGGCAGTACCAAAGATACTAGTAGTATCTTTGGTAGCACTACCGGATGACGCTACATGGTCAGCAACCGATAATACCTTTGACAAGAGAATCTACCATGAGTGTTGCTGAAAATACCAATTGGAGGATAAAAGGTGGAGACCAGGGCCTTGGGCGGGTCTACTTCACCGACCCTGAGACACACGTAGTACGGCCAATCACTCATTATGGAAACGCCCACTTTTATGAATCCGTCAGACAAACCTTTGCCAAATCAACAGACGGTTTTGTTTTTCAGGGTGGCAAGCTACATATTGATTATATAAAGCAAGACCAAGAGGGTGCAAGCACCGCCTGGAGTACTTACATACTGGAAAAATCTGAGGGATTCACAACTCCAGGTATCATACGGATTAACTACAGTATTCGAACCTATGTTTGGGCTATCCTTGGTGATCAGGCGCAGACCGCCAGGGATACTAGGTACAGGCACATCCTATAACACCCGAAAACAGTTTCAGGCTAATATTGAGGATGCTATCAACTCATCCATCAGCAGGTATCAAAACCTGCTCCAGAATGCATCCTCAAAGGTTGATTATGTGTTTGGAATGGGGCTTTACATGGCTCTGTCAGACATGAGCCTCGCCGTTGGAAAAGTAGTTGGGTACAACAATCTGATTACCATCGCGAGTGAGCAACAGCAGATTGGTAGCAACTCTGATGTCAACGTGGATGCTGCAATTTCAAATGGAGGAAGCTTTGACACCCTGCCTGATGATATAGGCAGCCCCTCTCCATTTGTCTAGAAACCGCTCTTATTGAAGTTGGAATCGCAATAGGCTTAGCTGTGCTTTGGCTTGCTACATAGTAGGTCACGGAGTATCAGGCGGATTACTCCCCCACCGCCAAAGCTGCGGCCCATACATATTCTGCCATCCAACCAGCCACCTTTGCAGCTGACTTAAGCAGCCATGATACGATGGAGCCAATAATCCTTGGAAGGGCAGCTGCTTCCTTTCCAGCTATGACCTTCACGACGTTTGCCTAGGAGTTCAGCTGTTTTTTTAATCCATTCCTTTACCCCGGGCTTGTCATCTGCCGTCGGTGTTGGTGCCGGGGTGGCACTAGTGCCCCCTACACCTGTCAAAGCAAGTACCAGGGTCGAGATTGTCAACCCAATCCCTGTGAGGATGGTGGTGATTGTAACCCCTTGCTCCGGGAACAGGATGCGTACGGTCCTCGTTAAGAAGTCTCTTAATCGATTCCCTGATGTGGTTGATTTGGGTCCGCAGCATTTTTCGGTTTACAGAGGCAGTCTCAATACGGGCACTACGAAGATCCAGCAGCTCGGCGAGCTCATTTGCTTGGAATTTCCATGCTCGACTATCACCCCTCACATCCTCTTCCAGGCTTGCCATTTTAGCTTCCTGCTGTTTTATCTCTCCATCTAGTTCAGTTATCTTAGTTATGTTGTTGACCAGCTCACCCCTCTGGTTCTGCATAGCCTTGTCAAGCCCTATAAGCTCTCAGAGTGTTAGTTCGTTTCATGTTTGTGAAACTAGGTCTTCTAAAGCGTTATGAACGCCCTCTATGAAGCATGTTTCATTTACACCACCTTGCTCTGTCAAGGCTTCGAGGCTAATCATTTCAAAATTCTCTGCGGCTTTAGCAGCTTCTTGGTCAACGCCTTGCAGGGCTTTTGTTGCCTTTTTGGCGTGCGACAGTCTGTAGTTATTACAAACAATCCAAGCACTATTGACCAGAAACAACAACTTCTTGTCCGCTTCTCCAATCTAGGTGCAGGCGACGTCATTGTCCCAGCGACAGCACGGCTGGCCTTTACAATCACGCTGACCTCAACTGGTGCTAACCGCAGCCTTGTGCAAAACCTGGGTAGCGCCGTGGTTAAGAAAATGACAATCAAGATTTCTGGCAATGAGGTCATGTCCATCGATGATAGCGATGTGTACCACTGTTACCACGACTTGTGGCAGACTGCACAGGAGAGACAGTGCCTCCAGTATCAGAGCATTGACACATCAGATGACAGAAATGAGAGATGATGAGATCGAAGAAGTAGCCGATGTTTATAGTAACAGGTTCTACGTTCTGCTTGATTTTGAACTCCTCGAGAGCCACATGCCATTCTACCAGAGTGCACTTAGTGACAGACTGGAATACGAGCTCACATTCAGTGACTACAACCGCGTGATTCATGCAACGAGCACCAACCCCAGCTACAAAATTGAAGGTATCTCCTTAGAACACCAAAGAGCACCAACCCCAGCTACAAAATTGATGGTATCTCCTTAGAGTATGACATGGTGACCCAACCAGATTTGTCCCGTATGATACGCACCCAGTACACAGGTCGTCTTGTGATTCGGTATGAGCGTGTGCTTGAGCTTGTACACAATAAAAAAGATGCGCTGTGGAATATCAACCTGAACGTGCCTGCTCGCAGCATGAAGGGCATCATACTGCTCTTTGAAGACCCAGCCAATACCTCATTCCCCAGGAAGGTCTACAACCTAAGAATTACAAAAGTTGAGGTGACCATTGAGGGCATCCCCAACCAACTCTATGCCCAGGGCATGCGTGGCTACCAGCTTTGGGATGAGGTGAAGAAGGCCTTTGCAGCAACGAGTAAACGAGACCCCAGTGTAGCAATAGCCGTAAAAGACTTGGCATTGTCGGACGTGTCCCTAGGAGAGTATCTAACCAGTAAGTATGCTCTGTGGCTCGACTTAAGGACGAGTGATGACGACCAGCTGCACGGTAGTGGCAGGGCCGTGGATAATGCGTCTGAGGGTATCACCATTCAGATCACAAAAAAAGCAGAGGCGGCCGGTGCATTGAACGTCTATATGTATATTGTTATGGATGCTCAGCTTAACATTAAAGATGGCAGGTTCGTCAACGCAGTCTACTAAGTTTACATTTCCAGATGGTCCCTGTTCGGCTAATGTTGTGGGCAGAGAATGCAGGAAAACCCTATTCTTCCTTGACCTACTTGAAGGGCCCTTCTTTGGTGCCTTTAGGCATATTGTAATCCTCTGTCCTACCATACGTTTCAACGAGGCCTATCAGTCGCGGTCATGGGTGTGGGATGATTCAGAGGTGTACGTGGTTGATCTAGGGGAGCGGCTCTATGACCACTTGAGGGCTTTCTACAATTGTTTTAAGGGCGAGGCTACCCTGTACATTATTGACGACTGTTGGCCAACAAAGGCCCTAACCAAGAATAAAGACATGTTGTCCGAACTGGCCTTTTAGCGGCAGCCATGCGCAGCAAAGTGTCTGAGTCCTCACCCAAAAGTACATCTTTGTGCTGAAGGATCTACGTGAGCAGACCCGCTGGGTGATGCTCTTTCTCACCAAGGACCGTGACTCATTTGAAGAGGCCCTACGTGAGAATTATGTGATCCCAACAAAGGTAAAACGCGCAGCAGTACGCCAGCTACTAGCAAAGACCAAGCACGCAAAACTGCTGCTGAAGACTGATCAACCTACTGCATATGCCGTCGATTGAAGTGATGTTGGCCCTGACAGCAGCCACTGCCTCAGTTACTAGTTTAGGTATCTTGATCTGGGTAGTAGTGTCCTACCGACGCTGGGTTCAGAAATATATTAGACTCTCGAAGTGTATACGTATATTCATGGATCCTGATACCATCATTGATCAACTCCTTGTACAGGACACGGCTAGCCCAGTGGCCACCGAGTCTGAGCGAGCGGAACCTAGAGGGGACATGTCTTATAAGAGATGTAGGCTTGCTGCGGTCATAGCTGGGGGTCAGGCCCGTCAGTACCTTGGTGAGCAGCGCCTTACAATTGACCAGGTTGAATAAATGTCCAACGAAGAGATCACAAAGCTGTATGTGAAATACGAGGCTCGGCTAGGCGCCAGCATGACGCACACTATAGGTAAGGCAGTGCTAGAGATAACTCAGGTATTGCTTGTATGTTCCTACCAATCCCACCAGAACACCAGCCAAAGCTGCTAATTAAAGACTTCGAGGCTGACCCCTTTGTTGGGCACGCGCTGGGCACTACTACAATTTTTTAACAACAATTAAGCACTGTCAATTTGGACAAACACGCACCGAATCAACAGGGACCAGCGGAGAGGAAAACACTTATATATTTCACTGGGTGCTTGGTAAGCCGTGCCTAACAATTGACCAGGTTGAATTAATGTCTGACGAAGAGGTCACAAAGCTGTATGTGAAATACATGGTTCGGCTAGGCGCCAGCATAACACACACTACAGGTAAGGCATGCTAGAGCAATACTCAGGTATTGCTTGTATGTTTCTACCAATCCCACCAGAACATTAGTGAAAGCTAATTAAAGACCTCGAGGCCGACCCATTTGTTGGGCAAGTGCTGAGCTCTACTACATGTGAGCTATATCTTCGCTATTGAATGTTCTTAGCTCCACTTTCCGTTGCTTTAACAACCGTTAAGCACTGTCAATTTGGACAAACACGCACCGAATCAACAGGGACCGGCGGAGAGGAAAACACCACTTACGGGCTATAGTATGTGCTTAACTCTCCTATAACATGTGCTTTACTCTGCTATTATAACATATGCTTAACTCTACTATAGGATGTGCTAACCAAGAGCTGACAATTGGACAAATAA
Source organism: Urechis unicinctus (assembly GCA_034190875.2). Taxonomy (NCBI): domain Eukaryota; kingdom Metazoa; phylum Annelida; class Polychaeta; order Xenopneusta; family Urechidae; genus Urechis; species Urechis unicinctus. The sequence continues at coordinate 49,744,066 of CM067342.1, forward strand.
ATTTAGTAAGTAAACATGGAAGAAACGAACACGAATCAAGTGGAGACAACACCGTTAGAGATAACGTCAGTGACCAGTGAGCAACCTACAAAAAAACGCTAAAAGGGTTGCGGCAGGACGAAAGGGTGCTGAGCTTGAAAATCCAATCAGATGATGCTGATGTTCTTGCAGAATACTTTTCAGACGACTTGAGATGAATGTAGATGGCAACATTTTGGATCACTATTTTATGATAATCTCTGTGTTTGAGAACTGTTTCAAATGTGCTCATTGCGACATGACAGCATTCAGATGAACTTAAGCGAAATTCAGAATACTCTTGACACCTTCGGCGTCGTCTTTGATGTCCTTAACAGCTATAGAAACGCGCAACAAGAACGCGCGCAACAACGCAGGAACATAAAACAGCCACTGGTAAAGCGCGAACAAAGTGCTGACCGCTTGACAGGCAGAGAAACATGCCCCCAGTTCCGGTAAATATCGCTGTGCGCGACGATGGCCCTCCTAGCGGCCGCGACGGAAACCCGAGAATGTGAAGGCTCCTATTACACCATCTACAGCATCAAACTCTAAACTATACAGCCACCACTTGCACACGTTTGAAATTCCAGAAGCCAGGTTTTAAATAGCAGATTTTTTCTCCTCTTGCAGTCCTTGACCGCCATGCAATCAGCCTCGCCACTTATAACATTTGTCAGTGTTTGATACATAGTTAACTATGTCGGTCTATCAATTAAATAGAAAAGCCACATACAAATTAGGTGCGGTATATCCGGGCAATAAGAGGGCAGAGGGCTTAATAAAACCAAACATTCAAGTCGTTTACAGGGACAGTACATTCAGAACAAACTTTCCTGTTCAGTTATTATAGGATGCCGCCGGTAACTGCGTATAAGACAGTGAAGCCTGGGCCTCAAAGCCAATGCAGTTCTGGCAGAACCAGATAAACTTTACAGTGTGGTGTGCAACCTGCGTCGTGTCATCTCAGGACCATCTTGAGGCATCTTTAGGATCCCCTACTGGCAGAACTACAAGCGTCTCTACATGCCCACAACCCCTATGACAATCCATACGATCTCAGGGTATATGAGAGGCTCTGTAGTGAGTTTGGTGTACCACGGGCCACGGACAAGCGCCAGAAGTCAACAACTGCCAACGAAGGACTTGGGGTGCTCTATGCACATGATGTGTATGGTAACGGGAGCATCGTTGCTGGCCTGGACGTCCGTTATGACCCTACACGGATGGCCTTTGAGGCGGAAAAGGCTAAAAAGCCAGGGTTTGCCCACGCGAGCAGCCCACAATCCTTTCAGGAACAAAAGGGCGCTGTTCTACACCCAGCACAGGGCTATGAGGCAGACGAGGCCTGGAGTACTTTCATCCTGGGCACGTCGGAGGGCTTCACACAGCCCGGCGTTGAGCACATTAATAACAGCATTAGGACCTATGGCTGGGCACTGCTGGGGGCACATGCACATACTCTTAGCTGTATCCTGGGTACCGGCACTTCGTTCCACACCATGAAGCAATTTTTGGCCAACGTTGAAGATGCGATTGAAAGTGCTGTTGACCTATCAGCTGCAATAAAGCGGTACCAAGACGTCCTGAAGTTTGCAGGGTCCATTGGCATTGGGTTCTACATGGTGCCAAGCAACCTGCTTCTCCAGATAGGGGAATTCATTGGGTTCAACAACTTTATTAGCATTGCGAGTGAGCGACCGCAGATGGGCATCAACACAGATGTCAACGTGGCTGTGCCTTCCCATGAAGAAAGCTTTGACAAGGCACAGGACCCAGCAGTGTCCTTCGGACCCGAAAGCCACTGTCCACAAGTCATTCCTGTTATAAATGGAATCCCCGTTGAAAAGTCGCATGAGGAAGAAAAACCCCTTATTGTGGGGGAATCGCGATAGGCCTAGTTCTGCTTTGGCTTGCTACGTAGTAGGTCACGGAGCATCAGGAAAATCACTCCCCCGATCGCCACGACAGTGGGTCATTCATGTTCTGCCATCCAACCAGCCACCTTTGCAGCTGACTTGAGCATGATTTCTGGCAACAAGGTCATGTCCATTGATGAGAGCGATGAGTACCAATGTTATGGTGACCTATTGAAGACTGCAAAGAAGAGAGCTAATGTCTATTATCAGGGCATTGACATAACAGATGACAGAAATGTGACTAAGGTACGGTTCGGAGCAGGAGACAAGGATGAGACTAAGGTAGCGGACAAGGCAATAGCCGATGCCTATGGCAACAGATTCTACGTTCCGCTTGACTTTGAGTGCGCTTGGAGAAAAAGAGTGGTATACGAGCTCACATTCAACGACGACAGTCATGTGATTCACGCAACGGGTGACAACGACGCCAGCTGCCGATCGGTGGCATCTCCTTGAAGTATGACATGGTTACCCAACCTGAACGTACCGGCCCACAGCACGCACGACATCCTACTGCTCTTTGAACACCCAGCCAATGCCTAATTTGCCAGGAAGACAGAGTCATTCTATAACCCAAAGATTTCAAAGGTCGAAGTGACTTTTGAGGGCATCCCCAACCACCTCTATGCCCAGGAATTGCGTGGCTACCAGCAGTGGAATGAGGCAAAGAAGGCCTTTGCAGCAACGAGTAAAGGATACCCCAGTGTTCCAATAGCTGTAAAAGACCTGGCATTGGTGGACGTGTCCCTAGGGAGAGTACCTAACCATCAAGTACGCCTTGTGGCCCGACGTGGAGAATGTGTCTGAGGGTGTCACAGAGACAACGGCTAGGTCAAGGCAACGTCAATGGAGTGGGTGACTAGTGAACCCACAAGAAAAACCGAAAAAGATTGCTGTAGTGCGGAAGGCCGTCACAGCTCGAAAAGCCAATCAGAAGCTTCTGAGTGAGCTCCGTGAGACAAGGCCACGCTTAGAGATGAAGCCACGGAGGAAAGGTCCCATTCTACTGAAGTCATGGAAAGGTCTTCTTGGACTCATCTTTTTTGGCCGACAGCTACATTGGCGCCCTGATGTCAGGTTGTTTGGATTAGCATGGTGGTACCCCGGGGGGGTCTCACTATGTGGTGGATAGTGGGGATGTACCGCCAATTTTGGTCGGTTTTTGGCATTTTGGTATACAAATGGGTCGTTATTTCTTGAAGACAGGTATAGCAATGGGTCGGGTGTTTTGGCAATGACCTGGTATACCAATAGGTACGTGTTTTTGACAACGAGGTATAGCAATATGTATTTGTTTTGTGATGGGTATCCAAATGGATCTGTATTATTTAATTAACGTATGATGCTCAATATTGGATGTTTTCTCAAGCCCCCACAGTCAATGGTGGTCAGCCCCTTCAGTCAGCGTGTTTGCGTTGTTTCAAAGACAAGTTTTATGGCATGATAAGCAAACATAAAGGTCAGGCCCGGACATTCTCCTTCCACTGTTTCCTGCAATAGTGTCTACCTCATGGGCGTCCTGGGGCGCTCGTTTATTTAGTGGCCGCTATTTAATTAAAGTGCAAGTAATGGGTAAAATATGAATTTTCGGGATCTTATAGAACGCGATTTTCTGATCAATAATTCGCAGTTCTTTTTTCGATCCGACGCGTAGTAAACAAGAAATAAGCAAAAACAAACAACACATTCCGGAACTTCCCGACCACACACCGAAGATGAACGAAGGCGCTGTGACGTCATATGTCACCAGAAGATCTATGTTACCACGGACGCCGTTTCTATTCGCGAACTAGCTGTCGTATTAATTTATCGCTATTTACAGAAACTCATCAGCGTTTTTGTATCCATGGTTTCTTGAGAATCTGTAAGTATACTCATCCTTACAATTCCAATATGAAAGTCGAATTAGAATTCATTAGTTATGTTTCCGTACTGATTTTGAAAACAGAATTTGCACTTGCCCGTTGACAAAATTGACATGGCCGGTACTACGGCGGTAGTGATCAGTGTGGGGCGTCTCAAGTTTTATAAGGCTGTTTCACAGATAACATATAGATTTGTCTCGTCAGGCTGCAATATGTAGATGTATGCTAGCCTGACAGTAGCTTACACTTGTCCTAAACAATCCTCGGACGATGCCCAGTGCTCAGTGAGTCAGTTCTGGCCTACTGTCAAATTTGCTTCATATAACTTTACCCTTATGTCTTCCAGTCTGTATCATCATTGTGCGAATATGTGAGTACCAGTACTGCAATAATTCGCATCTAGGGCCTCAAACGAAGCATGTCATTTCTTTTGGATGACCAAGGACTCCAGTTGGACTGCATCATCACCGATAGGCACACGAGTATCAATAAGTACATCCGTGATGACCAATGAACCAGGTGCACTTGCTGAAATGTATGACTACCCTGACAAGGAGGAGGCTGAGAGGCAGCATATGGAGAGGTTTCTTCTTTAGATGAGTCATGTAGTAAGGTATCTAAAGGTGATGATGAATGATGGTGTGGTAGTGATGGGGTAGGGGAGGGGTGGTGATGGAGTTGATGGTGGTGGCCTAAGCATTATATTGGTGGTTGGCCGATTGATATTTGCTTGTTTACAAGTAATATTTTAAGCTCTGTTTATTTTTTCAGCTTTGGCTTCAGCTAAGTCAAGCTTGTAACATTTAATTTTACCTATCTGTTAACAAGTGCACAAGGACATAACTATTTCTTATCATCATACTTACAAAATAAATGGTAAATATTGGGGTTAAAATTCACTTTGAACATCAAAGGTCATTTCAAACTGGTGGTGTAAGATGACGAACAAACATTGGAGTTTAAGATCCTATCGCCCAAATGGCACCACCGTGCATAGCACACAGTGGGATTTGAACTTGCCACATTTGGGAAACTAGACAAACACCCACCCCCTGCTAGACCACAGTTGTGGACCTATCATCTTAAACATTATTGGTGAGGTAACCGCCACAATATGACCTCTGATGTTGAAAGTGATGTTAAACAACAATATTAACCATTTTTATTTTCAAATCATCCAGCATGTGTATGGCTTTATGACTTAATTTGAATGTTAAATGGGTCTGAGGTAAGCTAAGCTGTGGTGAAACTCAAACACTGTTATATGATTCCTCTTTGTGGCTTGCTGAGAATTAATTTTGTAAATATATATGTTGGACTGGTGTATATATTTTGCCATTTCTATTGAATAAGACATTGTTGGTATTTGTGAGCAGAATTGCATAAGCATTATTTGTATAATGTGCCCGCAAAATTTAATCATGATGATTGATGTGCAATGGCACAGGATATATAAAATATCCTGCAAAAATTATTAAACGACTGTTAACATACTGTTATTTGAGTGATAAAATATCTTTAGTACGAGATACAGGATACAGGAACAAGATGCCCTGCAGGTATGTCATGATTTTGGAATTGATGCTTCCTATCATTTTATGCATATGGTATAATAAATTAGGTGGACTGGCCTTAACTGAATTTTGTTGCTGGTTGTCATCAGCATGTAGTATCATCATAGCTGAATGTAAATAACAGAATAAGACACATAATGCTTTTTTGTCCCTTTATTATTGTAATGCTGGCAGTTTGAAACCAACATAAACTGATTCACCCTTGGGAAATCATCTCTAATTTTAAGTACAGAACAAGCTGGGAGTGGCACTCTATGATGTCTGCCTAGATTACCCCATCACCACTGTACCAACTGCCGATATGCAGTGAATCGGAATAACCTGCAATAAAAAGAGTACATGAATATTTTTCATCAGTTATTATCATCTGAACCAGACCATTTTTAAGTATATTCACTCATGCTGAGTAGTAACTTTCTTCTTGTACCTCTGGATATAAGCACTATATGCTATTTCTAGTGTCGAGGGACGCAGGAACCCTGAGACAAATCCTGGGTGTGCTGTAATACAGGACGCACCCATAGATTACTTTCTCGAGAACTTGTGGAATTTCCTGGCAGCATTTACTCTCTGCTACTGTAATCATTGTTGCCGTTACGAACCCGAGCATCGTTGGGACTGACCACGGAATCAGCAAAGTTCCTTTATTTATTTTTTTCAATTGCGAAGCATAATAAACTTTTTCATTCTGAGTCGTTTGTTCGGTATATGGATGGGTCCCTTGTAGCTCCTCGATGTGGTCTAGATATTATTTGGGATCATTAATTTTTGGTATATGTGTTGGTGAACCTTTTAAAAAATTTGTATATGAATGGGTCTTTTTTCTGAGGTTTGGTATGTAAATGGTTCCCTTTTCTCACTTTGGCTTGGTATAGATTTGGTCCTGTTTTTGTTTCCCATGGCGGCACACCCCTACCCTTTTCCACGGAGAGAACCCCCTCGGGGTGGTACAGGTTTTATTCGAAAACACAGTGCCTTTGGCCCGTCAAGCCAGGTCGTACAATTAAAGGATTCTTTCTTATGGATTAAGATAATCATGACAACACAAAGTACTGATGGAAAAATATTCACCAACACGCTGTACCATGGTGCAGTTGTTTCTGGTATATCTATAGGTTACGCAAAGCTTGGTAACATGGCCCTGGGTGGGACGGTTCCCTAGTCCTGGTAACAAAGGACACGCTTATTGAACAAGGGATTATACAAGGTTATATACTGGAGTAAACAAATATGGCCTCGAGTGCGCTGCTTGTTGGAGGTGCCCTTGTCAAAGCCCTGGCGTTCTCTCTTTGGACACCAGGATAAACAATGCCACACTCCGCAAAAAAACGAAAGAAATTTTTTATGTTGTTGCCAAGTGTACACAAAAAAGTAGACAAATGAATTAACCGAGTTAAGCAATGGATCAACCACGTCTGACACACCCTCAGCAGGCACAGAAGATCCACAATGAGACCAAAGAGGAGACTGACATTGAGCCTCTCCATGCCAGATCAAAAGTGGTCCTACAGCGTCAGATAGAGGCCATAGAAGAGTTCAGCAGACAACGCGCTGCAGCACTTGTATTCTACTATTTCCGCTTTCTATGACAACAACTCGCCCAATTTTTATAAACTAGATTATGGTACTATTGAACCGATGTAACCATTTTACCCAACAACGTTGTTCAACCTAGCTGGGTATGATCTTTTTTGAGTATATCGCGTCCTAGATCGACTCCTCCAACTCAGTAAGTTTCC